>CM052450.1:1233544-1306561 GCA_028533085.1 Varecia variegata | reverse complement strand
GGGGTCACCGCAAGGCTGTTGGGACTTAGCCAGCCTGGCCTACTTAACATTGAAGGGTTGGGAAGAACTTTTGTTCTTTCATTCCACCTCTTGTCGAAGAATGTAAACAAAACATTCTCACAGGAAAACCTTATCGCATTGGATCCTGTGAGTGATCTAAAATTAGAAACAATGATAACACCTAACACTGATCAGACAATTCACTGTGTGCACCAGGCACTGAGTGCTTTCATCTTATATCATTCTCCAGATTCTAAAAATTAGTATTATTATCTATTACTCTAATTCTACAGACGAGACTACTGAAATGGAGGCGTTATGAAGCCAGCCGTGTGGAACAGCCAGAGAGGCGCGGAGCTGGGACTTCTGTCCAGATCTGTCCCCTCCGCGGTGCCTTGGGGTGGTGGACGCCCCTCCGATTCCCACATCTGCTCCAGAGAGAAGAGGATGATGTCACGGCCACATTTCTACTTTTATGATGTAAGTTAGATTACACACGTTTTAATAATCCAGAATAATATTTAGAAGAAGGTCCAGTTCAATATGTGGGATTCTCTTCCTGTGGAAAAGGCCTAGATTGTTCTTATGTCAGTGACCATTTTTACATATCCCTTGAATCCCAGGCCTGCACAAACCTGTAAGCTCAAATTTTTAAAATTGTTGCCTCTTCAGTGATAATTACTGTTTAAATTAACCTTTGTTTATGTTATCTCTTGGATTTTTAGCTCATGACAAAAAAATTAGGCATGAATTAATAAAATTAAATAATGTCCTTTTTTATTTGCCGTCGTTTTTAAAGGAAACAATCTTTATCTCTAGTTGCAGAAAATAACTTTCTATTTTTAAGAAAGAAACTAATTAAATTTTGTCATCTTTTGTAACTTAGCTATTAAGAAACAATTGTTTTTGTTAGTTATGCCTCCTGTCCAGCCATTTGTGATGTGTTTGTTCCTTGGTTAGCTCAGGTACCCGACAACCTCATTAGTCCTTGAACGTAGTTACTACTAGCTCCCTGTTGGGATTCAACTCATTTTTATCCCTGAAAGCCTGTCCAGCATTCGCAGACCCTCCCGTGGATCTGTGATTTTTCAGTATCTACCTCTGTAGCCTGTGGGAGGAACACACACCGTCATTAACAGGACTCTAGCTGACCAGTTGAGTGTCCTCTCCCTGCCCCCCTTTCTTTCTTTGTAATACTATAGATATTTATATGTTCAGTTAGTCAATTCATTTAACATTTGCTACTTTGAGGCAACATAGCAACAGCAAGTCCTGCTGATTCTTCTCCCCAATATCCACTCATACATCTTCTCTACCTCCTACAAAACAGAACCCGGATTTGGTTCATGTATTTGTCCTTCTCCACACATGCTTCAGAGGCAGTTGCTTCTTCTCTGTCCCCAGAGTGGCAGACACTTGTGTGCTCGAGCCAACCACTACTGGCCCCCTTTCTCTGGTGAAGACGTTAGGCTTCATTGGCTAGTCATTTTGCCCGGTTTTCTATCATCGTTTTATTCATCTATGTTGCCTTATACGTGTTTCCATCGTCCATTTTATCCCCCAACGAAGTGGGGGAGCCGCCGGTGAGTTTCGGGGATGCTTCTTCACGGCTTAGAAAGGCCAGTTCTGCTCTGGCTGTTCCCGTGTTTGGGTGTCTGGGCTGGGATTGCCACCGTGTTCAGTATTCGGTTTGTGACAGGAACCAGCCTGAGGGTCCGGCTGACCCACTCAGAAAGGCAGAGTGGCAAGATGATGACAACCCGGTCCTTGATGACGTTATTGAACTACTGAGTTTACCAGTCCAGTAATCTCTTACTTCAGACTCTTTGAAGTAACAAAAAAGTACTTTTTATTTAAACCATTTTGAGTTGTGTTTCTGCCACTTGCTGGGAGGCCTGGATCCACTCCAGCGCGCTTTGTTAGTGTGTCAGCTTGGATGATCTTCGCTCTCGGAGCTCCACTTCCCTCCTTTGTATCTTATTACAAATTTTTTGGGGGAGTTAAATAACGTAGTAATAGAAATCAACATTTATTGAGCCCTTATATTCAGCACTGTACCAAATGCTTCGCATGTTTCATTGTCTAATGGGCCTACAAAGGCCTAGACAGTGCCCGGCGTCTCATCCGTAAGGGAAAGTAGTTTCCTCTCTTCCTTCCCCGTTCATCAGGGTTTCTGGCGTCATGGAGAGAATGAATCATATAGGTAGAAAAGAGCTGGTTTGGGGGTCTATTTTACAATAAATCAGTGAATAATATTAGAAAACACATTGGTTGATAACTTACTAAACTATGATTTGAGGACAATTGGAAAATAAGGTTGGGAAGTAGGATCAATTTTTAAAGGTTTTGAAAAGTAGGCAAAATGGATAGGAACTGATACAATATAAACTAGGGGACTGCTTATTGGAGGTTTTGATTTTAGAAAGTAACATGATAAAAGTGGTGTTTAAAGAAGATAGGTCAGAAGGAAGAGAAAGACTATAAAGTTGCACGAATTGATTAGGAAGCTGTTGTAATATAGTCTTGGTAGAAAATGATAAGGTCTAGATTAAATTTTCATTCAATTTCCAATTGTTCAAATCTTAAAAAGCAGCAGCCTCTAATAAAAAATACATTTTTTATTTTAGTGCAGGAACTATTGATGTTCACAATAGTTACTGAAAGAACTCAGGATGCTTAAGTGACTTCTAGATCATAGGGATAGATCAGTTTATGTTCAGTGCTATTTGAAGTTGTTTATATTTTTTAAAATAGTCCTGTAATATAAAAATTCCAACTGACTCAGTATTTATAACAATCATTGGTTAAGCTGATTATTAAAACAGGAATCCCTATCATTGTGTACAAGTGGGGAATAGTTTCATTATATTCAGAAATTAAATGGTCTCTGTATTTACCGATTTGAAAAACTTACAGGTAATTTTCAGAACATTTTCATTCTTTTTTAAGAAAAGATTTTTTTTTCTGGATCTGTTTAGTTGATCTGGCTTATAAATATTCTTCTTTTCCATATCAGAGGAGAAAACACACCTACGTATTTCAGGTGACATTTTCTCTGGTTAGTAGAAAGTAGAATTGTGAACAGAAAATACCTGGAAAAAAGCTATCTGTGTCAGACAACAAAAGAGTAGTTTAAAAGAACAAGCCCTAGCAAATCATAGACTGAAGGAACAAGAAAATAAACCAGAAAGAGATAATGACATGCCATAGAACAGAGGAGACCAAGACCAAGGCTGGGCAACTCATTACAAGTACAGACATAAAACCTCAAATGACTGCAAGGTCAAAAACAGAATTGTCACGTAGGACCCCAATTTCAGGAAACAAATCATATGTGGCCTAGATGTTGTCAAGAAAGGTTATTTCTGGCCCTCTCATCAGATTTTTTATTTTATTCTGTGATTGTCTCAGATGTATAAAACAACAATAGAAAACCAGGCAATATTACCGGCCACATATTTAGATATGAGTCGGACTCTGGAATTTTGAGCACTGCTAACCAGAAAGTATAAAAATATTAGAGCTTTTTATCCCCAGCATATATCAGTTATAACCAGAGTTTTCAAAATTATGCAGAATTGAGAAGAAAAAGTCACACATTAATAAAAAATGAGAACATTCTCTTTATTTTTCTTATGTCTTTTATAAGCAAAGCTTAAATTATATACAGCTTTTTTGATTTCCATAATTTTAGGGTGAGCTCTTTGAATTGGCAAGTTGCATGTTGAAGTTAATACCATTTCTAAAACACTTTGTCATTTTGAAACACTCTTTTCCAATCCATTACCTCTAAGTTTAAATGACATGACATTCACATTTTAATAATTTTTTGAATATGCAATTCCATTGATCAACTAAATTTTAATACATTCTATAAATATTAAGAGCCCATTACATGTGCTAAGCAAGATAGAAATTGTCTTATTCTTCTACAGTTTACAGTGAGAAGAGATTGTTTTTTCTTTTTTTTTGTCTGGCGACAAGGCCCATATTCTTTTCTCTGCTGTTTTTTCCTTATTTTTTTCCAACTTTATTGAGGTATAATTGACAAAGAATTATATATATTTAAGTACACAATGTGATGATTTAATATATAAACACATTACCACAATCACATTAACACATCCTTCACCACACGTAGTTATAACTCGTGTGTATGGGGGGGAGAGGACACTTAAGACCTGCCCTCTTAGCGAATTTCGAGTAAACAATACAGTATTATTAACTGTAGTTACCACGCTACACTCTCTGCCTCTATGAGTTTGAGTGAGAGCACACAGTATTTGTCTTTCTGTGTCTGGCTTATTTCACTCAGCATAAAGCCCCCCGGGCTGGCTCATGTTGTTGCAAATGGCAGGATTTTTTTCTTTAAGGTTGAATAATATTCCATTGTACAGATGTGTACACGTATGTACATTTGCGTTATCCATCCTTCTGTCAATGGACACTTAGGGTGTTTCCATATCCTGGCTATTGTGAATAGTGCTGCAGTGAACATGGGGATGGAGGTATCTCTTCAAGATTCTGATTTCATTTCCTTTGGATATGAAGTAGAATTGCTGGATCTATTTTTAATTTTTGGAGGAATCTCCACTTTTTTCTACAGCGCCAAGGATTCAATTTTCTCCACATTCTTGCCAACACTTATTTTTAGTCATTTTGTTATTAGCCATCCTAACAAGTGTAAGGAGATATTTCTTTGTAGTTTTAATGTAAATCTCCCTGGTTAGCTATAATGAGCACTTTTTCATATTCCTGCTAGCCTGTTTTTTTGTCATCTTTGGAAAAAATGTCTATTCAGGTATGTCTTAGTCCATCTATGCTGGAATAACACAATACCGTAGATTGAGTAATTTAGAAAGAAAAGAAATTGGGTTTTTATAGTTCTGGGAAGTACGAGATCAAGGCACCAGCATTCAGTGTCTGGTGTGGGCTTTACTGCTGTGCCCTCACATGGCAGAGGAGTAGAGGAGCAAAAAAGACTAAATGCTGGGTAATCCTGTTTTATAACTCAATTCCATTCCACAAAGGCTCCACTCTCATTACTTAATCACCCTCTAAAGGCTATACCTCTTAATACTACCATATTGGTGATTAAGTTTTGAGACATGAATTTTGGGGACGTTCAGACCATAGCAAGGACATTTGCCCATTTTAAAATCAGATTTTTTGTTGTGTTATTGGGTTGAGTTTCTCATATATTGTGGGTATTATCTCTGTATCAGATATATAGTTCCCAAGTATTTTCTCTCAGTCCATAGGTTGCCATTTCTTTTGCTGTTCAGAAGCTTTTCAGTTTGATGTAATCCCACTTGCTTATTTTTGCTTTTGTTGCTTGTGCTTTTGTGTCAATTCAAATAATCATTACCAAGACCAATGTCAAGGAGCTGTTTCCCTGTTTTCTTCTAGGAATTTTACAATTTCAGGTTTTACGTTTAATTCTTTAATCCATTTCAGATTAATTTTTGTATATGGTATAACAAAAGGGTCCAATTTCATTTTTTTGCATGTGGATGTACATTTTTCCTATCACCATTTTTTGAAGAGACTGTCTTTCCTCATTGCATTTTTGTGGCACCGTTGTCAAAAATTAGTTGACCTTATATGCATGAGTTTATTTTTGGGCTCTCTACTCATTCCATTGGTCTGGGTGTCTATTTTATTTTATGCCAGTAGCTTATTGTTTTGATTACTATATTTTGTAGCAGTTTGAAATCAGGAAATGTGATGCCTCTAGCTTTGTTCTTCTTTCACAAGATTGTTTTGACTATTCAGGGTCTTTTGTGGTTCTATGGAAATTTTAGGGTTATTTTCTCCTGTTTTTATGACAAATGCCATTGGAATTCCAATGCTGATTGCATTAAATGTAGATCATATTGAGTGGTATGGATATTTTAACAATATTAATTCTTCCTAGGCATGAGCATAGGATATCATTCCATATGTTTATGTCTTATTCAATTTCTTTCAATGTGTTACAGTTTTCAGGGTATAGGTCTTTTACCTCCTTGGTTAAATTTATTCCTATATTGTTATTTTGGATGCTCCTCTAAATGGGATTGTTTCCTAAACTACCTTTTTAGATTGTTGTTAGTGTATAGAAACAACTGTTTTTTGTATGTTGCTTTTGTATCCTGAAACTTTACTGAATTTTTTAGTTCTAAAAGTTTTTGGTGAAGTCTTTAGGATTATCTGTATATATGATCAAGCAATCTGCAGACAGACAATTTTACTTTTTTCCTGATTTGAGTGCCTTTTATTTCTTTTCATTGCCTATTGCTCTGGCTAGGACTTCTAGTACTATGTTGAATAGAAGTGACAAATGTGGTCCCCCTTGTCTTTTTCCTGATTATAGAGGAAAAGCTTTCAGCTTTTCATCATTGGGTATGATGTTAGCTGCAGACTTCTCATACATGGCTTTTGAGGTGTATTTCTTCCATACCTAATTTTTTGAAAGTATATATCCTAAAAGGATTCTTAATATTTTTATATGTTTTCTTTGTATATATTGAGATGATTATATAATTTTTATTCATTCTTCTAATATGGTACATAAAACCCATTGATTTGCATGTGTTGAACCATCGTTGCATCAAAAAGATAAATCCAACTTGATCTTCATATATGATCCTTTAATGTGCTATTGCATTTGGCTTGCTAGTATTTCAGTGAGTATTTTTGAATCTATGTTCCTAAGGGGTATTGACCTGTAGTTTTCTTTTGTCATGTTCTTATCTGGCTTTGCTAATAGGGTAATGCTAGCCTTATAAAGTGAATTTGAAAGCATTCCCTCCTAGTCAATTTTTTGGATTAGTGTGAGAAAAATTGGTGTTAGTTCTTCTTTAAATGCTTGGTAGAATTCACCCATCAGGTTATCTGGTCTTGAGCTTTTCTTTGTCAAGAGATTTTTGATTACTGATTTAATATTATTACTCATTTTTGGTATGTTCAGATTTTCTATTCATGTTTCATTCTTGGTAGGTCGTCTAGAAATTTATCCATTCTTCTAGGTTATCCAATTTGTTGGTGTATAAATGTTCATACTAGGCTCTTACAATCCTTTGTACTTCTATAGCAGTGATTATAGAAATCACAGATAATACAAACAAATGCAAAAACATCTCATGTTCATGGATTGGTAGAATCAACATTGTTAAAATGTCTGTACTGTCCGAAATAATGTAAAAATTCAACCCAATCCCCATCAAAATATCAATGTCATATTTCACAGATCTAGAAAAAATAATTCTACACTTCATTTGGAACCAAAAAAGAGCCCGAATAGCCAAAGCAATCTTACGCAGAAAGAACAAATCTGGAGGCATCATATTACCACACCTCAAATTATACTACAAAACTACTATAGTTTGGTTACTGTAATCAAAACAGCAAGGTACTTGTATAAAAGTAGAGACATAGACCAATGGAACAGAAAAAAGAACCCAGAAATAGAACCATGTCCCTACAACCAACTGATCTTTGACAAAGCAGACAACATACACTGGTGATAGGAAGCCCTATTCATTAAATAGTGTTGGGAAAACTGAATAGCTGCATGCAGAAGAATGAAGCAGGACCCCTATCTCTTGCCGTATTTAAAAATTAATTCACGATGGATAAAAGGCTTAAATGTAAGGCATGAAACCATAAAAATTCTAGAAGAAAATGTAGGAAAAACCTCTAGATGTTGGCTTAGGCAAATAATTTATGGCTAAGACCCCAAGAGAAAATACAGCAAGAACAAAAATAAATAAATGCAACTTGGTTAAGTTAAAAAGCTCTGCATAGCAGAGGAAATAATCAACAGAGTAATTCTACAGAATGGCAAAAAATATTCACAAACTATACATTTGATAAAGGGCTAACATCCAGAATCTACAAAGAACTCAAATCAGCAAGAAAAACATAAATGACCACATTAAAAGTTGGCAAAAGACATGAACAGAAGTTTTCCAAAAGCAAATGCACAAATGGCCAAAAATTACACAAACAAATGCCCAATGTCACTCATCACCAGAGAAATGCAAGTTAAAGCCACAATGAGATATCAACTTACCACTGCTGGAATGGCCATTATTAAAAAGTCCAAAAACAGTAGATGCTGGCATGGATGCAGAGAGAATGGAACACTTATATACTGTTGGTGGGACAGCAAATTAGTACAGCTTCTATGGAAAAGAATATGGAGAGTCCTCAAAGAAATAAATGTAGACTTACCATTTGACCCAGCAATCCCGCTACTGGGCATCTACCCAGAAGAAAAGAAGTCATTTTATCAAAAAGACATCTTTGCTTGAATATGTATGACAGCACAATTCTCAACAGCAATGATGTAGAATCAACCAAAGTGCCCATCAATTCATGAGTAGATTAAGAAAATGTGTATGTGTGTATATGTGTGTGTGTGTGTGTGTGTATGTATGTATGTGTGTGTATGTATTTTTCAGCACTGGGATTTCGGTTTGTTTCCTTTTTTGTGGGCACTATTTCTTTATTAAACTTCTGTTCTTGTTCATGCATTCTTTTCCTGAGTTCTTTTAGTTGTCTGTGTTCTCTTGCATGTCTTTGAACTTGTTTAAGGTAATTATTTTGAATTCTCTGTCAGGCAATGCCTATATCTCTACTTCTCTGTAGTCAGTTATTGGAACCTTATTAGTTTCATTTGGTGGTGTCATGTTTACCTAATTCTTTGTTATCTGTGTAGCCTTGTGTTAATGTTTATGCATTTAGAGGAGAGAACACATTTTCCAGTCTTTACAGATTAGTTTCAGAATGTAAAGATCTCCTTCTATAGGGTTCTTGTGCTAGTGGGATTGCCTCTGGGATTGTAGTCAAGTGGAGTTGGAGTCAGGCCATGTGGCTGCTCTTTGGGCTGCAGTGAGGTTTGTGGTTGGTGGGCCTGTTACCAGGGACACAGATGGGTATGGTTCCTCTGAGTCCTGGGGAGGGCTCCCACCGGGTTACTCGGTAGGTGCCTGGGTAGACAGGACTAGATCTGGACTGTGTCTAGGAGGGCCTGGAGCCAAGTCACAGGGTACTTCTGGGTCTGCAGCCCAGATTGAGGTCTGCAGGCCTGCCTCTGGGCCATGAAGGGGACATACATCCTGCTCGGTTCCTAGGCAGGTAGAATTTCTCTGGGATCCTGGATATATAGACCCAGAGAGAGGACATAGGACTGCTTCAAGATTTGCAGCTGGACCAGTGTTGGGCAGGCCTGCGTCTGGGAGCACAATGGGCATACCATTTCAAAACCTTCCGTAAGACTGAGATATGTGGGCCTGCCTTTGGAGGCACTGAAGGGGATGGGTCACTTGGTGGGTCCTTGCATATGCAGGATTTCCCTCAGACCTCAGCTGTGAAGGGCTAGAGCCAAGTTATAGGGCTGCTTCTACAGCTGATACAGACATCATTACACCTGTCACCTGAAGCATAGTTGTGTGTGATGACTCCTGGATCCCTTAGCAGATGTTTCTGGTGGCAGGACGAAGGCCAGGTGGGCTGTAGCCAAGGATGAGGCCATTTCCTTGTCTGTAGCTGGGACTACCATTGGCAAGCCTGCCACCTGGGTGTGGGCCTGTCCTCTCAAAATAGCCCTCCGCAGTATTGCCCTCCACCAGGGTCTCACAACTTTCTACCTCAGTACTAAAACTCCCACAAAGGCACGTTGGTCCATGGATGGTAGCCAGATTCTTATTGCCGTGGAGGGCTGTGAATGGGTTACCACCTTCCCACCATCTTTCTGACATCACCTCCCTCTCTCTTGAGATTATTGCCCAAACTCCTAAGACATTGGTTGGATGTAGTGGTTGTGGATGGTGGAGGGACATGATGTTTAAACCAAAACCCAGATGGTGAGTAGACATTATCAGATAAGTCAGGGAGAGCGATTCTATGAGCAGATAAAACTATGTGTAAGAGACAAGAGAAAGCACAGGCTTTCCAAGAACTGTTAACCTGATTTGGGAGGAAATTTGTGAGTGAAGAGATGATGAGGTTGGATATGTAAGAACTGCTTTTCTTTCACTTGGTAGAAAGATGGTAAACAGATTATTTACCAATAAAGATCTTCAAGGATACTTAATAAGAGGGGCCAGAAAATACAGTCTGAATGGATTTCATTTTTGTTTTCCATTAGCCTAATTACCTGATTTCCTTTAGGCAAGTCTTGATTTCTCTTAATCCCTGGGCTTAAGAGATGTCGCTTTTGCCTTACTCTAGTACCTACTTTCATAGTATATATTTCCCTTCTTAGAAAATTGAGAAGCCTTATGCCAAGACTCAATTTCTAACAGGAAATTTATTATTCTCAAAGGAAAACACTTTGGGGAGAGAAGGATTATATGAAAAAGAATGAATATACTTTCTCATCTTGAAACATACTTATGAGCCTCAAGAGGCAAAGTAGATTCCCCAGAAGAGAACTATGGAAATGAGGAGGAATGAGGATTGGACTCTTTCTCTCTGCAGGTAATCACATTAATGTTGTTAGCTGTAGAATAGAGTCAGGTTGACTTGTTATTTTAAATACTTTTCTTCCAGTGGATTTCATTTCATTACATGGTTCATTTAGGACTTTCTAGCTCCACCCAAAGAGATTCTTAAGGGCATTGATTTACAGAGTCAGAGTGAGTTAGTTGCCATCTTTATACAAACAGCTAAATCTGAAAGAAGTACTTTCAGTCCCGTGGTTTGACTGTGGTTTGAGTTCTGAAGGTACCTCATGTTAGATGGACCTTGGTAGCTGGGAAGATAATAGTAATGTTTCTGAATAAGTAGCCCCTTGGTTTGTTTAGGTTTTGGTACTTATGAATATGCTTAAAGACATAAGATACAGAATATAAAATTGAAAGAGTTAAAAGATCCCAGATTGAGTTCTAGTTATTAACCGCATGATCTTGGAAAAATAGTTCCTTCTTTCAGATTCCTTAACTTTAAAATAGAGATAATTTTTAGAAAAATTTAATTGCTGCTTATCCAGTATTCACTATGGGCCTGCTTCTATACTAAATGCTTCACAAAGATCAATTCATTTAATTTTAATAACAAATCCATGAGATAGATACTATTATTATCCCCATTTTATATTAATGTATGCAGAGACTGAAGCACCAAAAGGTAGATCCCTTTCTTGGGGTTACCTGTCGAGGAGGTGAGGGGTAGGTGGGAGAACAGGCAGTCTCGCTGTCTACACTGAATTTTTAGCTACTCTGATGTTAACTCTGCCATCTCAAAGGATTTTGTGAAGATGTAGTAAGGAATAATGTTTTCCCTCAGTCTTCATTTACTGTTTAATGAGAAGTGTGCAACTAGTTGATATGAGAGGGCCTACAGCAAGCTAGCCATTAACTGAACAGTTTGCTGATGTGCTTCCTCCTTATGAGAGGAGACATAAATTTCTGAAAGAGAAAGTGGACTGGGAATCTAGCTTTGTTCTTCAATGAACAACATTTTAGGATAGATAAGAGATGGAACTTGTACAGAAGGTCCTGGGGAGAGGCACCGGTGTCATTCTGGACGGTATCACGGATCTGTTGATCTCTTTTGTTGCCTGAATATACTGCCAACATTCTTCTTCCATCTGGCAATCTCTTCTTTGGGTAGTCTACTAACTTAAATGGAATGCACAAAGAAAAAGTAATGTAATTTAGGATCACTCATAGAAAAATAAAACATCAATTCCTTAACATGGATGTGAAAGTGAAAAGAAAAGGTGAGAAAGTCTTCCGATTTATGCACTGAAGTAGCCAGAATAGGCCCCTGGGTGGGGGTGGGGTGACAGAAACCTCAGTGACTTAACACAACAAAAGGTTATTTTGCACATGGGTGTGTGGTGTGGGCTCTTTTGGGCATCTCTTCTCCATGACAAAGACCACCACCACCAGGATGACCCCTGACTTGGAGACTCTGGGTCCTTCCACCTGTGGCTCTGGGCTCCGCTAGGTCTTAGAGGAGAAAGAGCGTGGAGGGCTGTGTGTTGGGAGCATTTCGCAGGCCACACCTACCAGTGGCTTCCACGGTTCTGCTCGCATTTCATCCATCAGACTCGGTCTCATGTCTCAATCTAAGCAGAAGGGAGGCGGGAAATATAGCCCAACTATGCCAAGGAGGAAAAGAGGAATGATTTAGGGGACATCTAATTAGCCTGCCACAGGGAACTAAGCTTAATATCAGGGAACAAAGGTTTGCCTTCTCTGGTTGATCATATTTTTTGGCCCTAACTGTAAGGCTGGTGGCGGGCACCCCTCCCCTCCCTAATGGAAAAAGAAGCCCACGAGACCTGCCGAGAACAATGCCTGCAAGGCCCAGCTAAGATAAAGGATGACCACACCTGGATGGTTACCCTGATAAGAGTCTCGGTTTCTGGAGTCCACACATACCACCGGCCCCTCCTATTTCTCAATACCCACCCTAAAACTGCAACAAAGAAATTCCTCACTCTTCGTGCCAAAATCTTCCCGCCAAAGAAACCCCCATCCCCCAGCCCTAAAAACATATATAAACCCACTCAAAACTTCTGGGCGATGCAACTTCTCAGGCCCCTCTCCCCTGGGACCCGTGAACCTCGCCTGGGCCCCTCTCTCTTGGGACCCATTACCCTCACCCAGGAGTGCTCCAATAAAGTCTGTTTACTTATCCCTTTCAACTCTGCTCATCTTTCTTTCTCTGGCACCAGCCAATCCAAAAACCTTACACTAATTATTTATTCCTCACTTCCTTCTGAGACATTAGATATTCTCCCGAATTCCATGTGACTTGCAGAGTTGCCCACTGTGGAAGGAATCTACTTCCTCTCTCCACTGAAACTGAGCTTGGCTGTGCTGTTTGTTTTGGCCAATGAAATGCAAATTATACCACCTTTTGGCAGAAACTTAAAGAGCAATTGAATTTTTGGCTCTTTCCTTTTTCTCTATGCCATAAGAACAGCATGTCCCCAAACAGGACTGTCCTTTCAACCTGTGTCTGGAACTGGGAAGACCTGTAGGGCTGGTGCAGAGCCCAGCAGAGCAGACTGGAGCTGCAGCAGCAGGTGACCGACGGCCTCCAGTGACAGGGGCAGGAAAGCCGTGCGTGTTACTGATCACTGACAGTTTGCAGTCATTTTTACATCAGCAAATCTGACTGAAAAGGTCTTCAGTTGGCATATCTGTAATTCCAGTATAGGTAAGATCATAAAAAAGTGGGAGCCGAGCTGATGAGTAGAGATCCAAGCTGACCGTTAGCGTTTGGAGCTGCCACTCGCAGGTGACAGCGCTTGGCTCTGAGGCGGGCAGAGGCCTCCCCTCCTCCCTGGCAGCCCCTTGCCCGGCCATGCAGTTCTGCTGCTTCGCTTTGAACCCTAACAAGATTTCCGGCAATACGGTCAGTGAATAGTTAGAAAATAAGCATTTTGCTTTTATGTACACATGATCCTTCTTAAAACGCTTGAAGCTCGGATTCGGTGGGAGGCATGGGGGGTCATGGGCAATGTATATAACCAGAACTTTTGTAGCCCCATAATAAGCTGAAATAAAAAAAAAATAAGTGTAGATACTCGGGGAGAGTGAGGAGGCCTAGGAGAAGGGATTGCTTAGAAACAGTCTCCCGTTAACTTTAGAGCACTGACCAAAAAATGTGATGTAAAGTTTTTGATACCTGGGGATATTGAAAGTGAAGTTTCAAGAAAGTGGAACACAAAATAGTTATGTTTCAGTAGAGGATGAAGAGGAGCACACAGAAGGGGTTTGTCTGGGCCTAGTGAACCCAGGCAGAGCTCCGGGAACCGCGGAAAAGGAAAGGACAAGGGACTGCGGGGGTCTGGACGGGGCAGTGGGCAAGTTGGGGAACAGCATGTGGTGCCCAAGGACAGCTTTATCCACAGTTGGCCCTTTTCTCTGTTGTTGACAGACTTTGACAAATAGTTTGAATTTATACAGTGATAAAACTTGTATGAAAGTATGATAAATTTATTGGCTGTTGGTTATATAAACGAAACCCTGACTGAAGATACATATGAGATTTGTCACCATTATTTTCTTTACAATCATAGACAGGCTCTATGCTAGAATATACACTGAAGTTTTGGTGGCACATTTGCTCACTAAGATTCTGTTGAGTAGTGTAGTTACATGCTTGGGCTTGATGGAGTCTAAGGTTTAGTTGAACACTAGGTCATCTTAACGCCGTAAGATTTGCTTGAAGTGGGTGCTATTCTGACGTTGGGTGGACTTTAGGTTGGACTCTAGGTGACGTAAGAGGTAGGAGTCTTTCAGTTGTTGCGAATAACAGAAAATCTAACTCAAAGTAGCTTAAACAATAAAGACAAGCTGTTGGTCATATCACCGAAAACTTTGGAGCCAGGTCAGGGTTCAAGCCTGGGTTAATACTAATGTACTGGCTTGGACTCGGTTTCTCTGTGATTGTCTCAGCTCTGCGTTCTATCGTGTGTCCGCTTTCATCTTAGGCTGGCATCCTCAGTGTAACTGCCAGCACTAATCAGGGGTCCATGCTGCTTTCTTTGCATTCGGGGGTAGGAAAGCCGTTGCTCCCCACACTCACCTAACAAGATTCTTGAACTTTACTCTGATTATTCCAACATGAACCTGTCTCTATTGAGGGCCACTTGGTTTTGCTCACTTCTGAAGTGACTGCCGTGATGAAATGAATAAAACTGTGTTCCTTGACTTACGCTGCTCAGACTGCATGGCTGCTCCACATGGGAAAAGGGAGCCCCCAAAGAAACCTCCTCGGGCAGTGGGCAGAGCAGGGACGGGTCTGGGCAAGCAGTGATGAATGTGCTGTGCAGATGACACAGGTTCTGTCACCAACTAAAATTTCCAGGCCGATTCAGGAACGTGGAGCAACTCGGGGAACAACCTGGAGACGAGTGAGTCTGCCTTCAGGCTCCAGGTAGTTCACGTGCTAGTGGATGAATGCGGGTAAGTTTTATGACCCCTGTGGACCTCGATCTTCTTACCTGTAAAAAAAGATTGACATTAACTTGACTTCTAGATGTCAGTGCTTTCCAGATGCACCACTGACTAACGAATAGTGCAGAAAGTAGCCACTGTACTAAATGCACTTAACAAGTGTAAGATGCATCCCAATTTCAGCAAATGTAAAATATTTTTTAATGATGATGAATCTCAGATCTAAAGATGCGACAATGGTAATACTTGACAGATTTGGTTTGGAGATTTGTGAATATGGCATAGGGTAGGCAAGAAAATCTTATGGTGTTGTCTGTCTTACTTGAGCTTCGTTAGTTATTTTGATGGGGGTTTATTATCTTTGTTTCAATATTAAATTTTTCTTGCACAGGATATGCGTTTGGGCAAATACTCCTGTGCTTTCATGTGTGAAATGAGCAGTTTGAGTTGGATGATCACTAACATCTCCTGCCCTGGTTTCATAGCCGTGAATGCCAGCACCGACCCACATTCCTAGAACGAACCTGAAATTGAAGCATCCTCTGAGATTTAGGGGGCAAATGGCTGAGTGACGAGGTGAGTGGCCTTTTCCTTCTCAGTTATGCTCAGCGTTGGCCCACAGACCTGTGAGAGCCAGATCGCTGCTGTCTGGTTTACAGCGTTGCTGCCATCAAGCCACTCACCTCTTAACGAGCCAACGCGGAAACCTGCAGTGCACACGGCGTGCTAATTTGTACTGTGGAGGATAAGGCTGGCCAGAAAGGCCGTGGATATGACTGAATTTACTCCCATTTGTTCAATTACAGTGTCTCTTTCAGAAAAGTAGGTTTGTTGTTAAAGAATTTGAGTATTCACCCTCTCTCCTGGACACAGCATATGCTGCTCATAAAACGAGCAACTAGTTAACACTTTGACAGCATCTGTAAATTGTTCCCTAAACAAATTTTTCAGATTTTTCAAAAAGGATGCATATCAAAAACCATACTGCTCTAATGAGTCTGCCAAAAGTTAAATGGTAAGAGGGAAAATTTTCCACTTTTTTTCTAATCCTTTCTTCCTGCCACTCTATTTCAGGTAGATGACTGTCTTTCTGCTGAAGATGAGAAAACTCACTTTACTTCTCTATCTCCTTGTTTATAGTGAGCCCTGTTTTCTAGCCATGTAAAGTTTTAGAGCAAGGCAGGCACTCTGGGAAGTGGAATTAATACTTTAGGCCAATAATCTCTCAATGAGTATAATTAAGCAGTAATTTAGCAAAGTTACCCATAAAATAACTGCATAAATGTACCAAATAGCTCCCAAAGAGTTAATTTTTCTGGAAAGGGAGAGGGGAAGAAAACAAATGTTCTTTCAAGATGACTGTATCAGGCCATTTGCTGAGCATTTTCACACATAGTAATGTATTTCTTTCATAACAGTCCTATAAAATATGTGGAATTATCCCTATTTCTGCCTGAGGAAATGGAGTTTCAGATGGGATAAGAAAATCAGGGCCAATAAATAAAAAAACATATATAAATATGCAAATTTGGCTATGAAGCTTATTATCTTCTTAATGCACTGTGATAATCTGGATCTTCATTTTACAAAATTCTGCCCAGATCATTGTAACAGCAACGTTGCTGAGCATTGACTGAGCCGGGTGTTGTGTCAGGTGCCTTACGCGCGTCATTTCATTGACTTCTCATGACAAACCCTCCTGCTGTCCTTGTTTTGGAGACCGAGAAACAAGGGCAGTGTGGAGCACGGTCTGCATTCTCTTCTCTATGCTGTAGCCAGAGATTTTTGTAAAAAACAAAAGGCAAAACTAATGTCCTCGCTCTGTCGGGTGAAGCGCTTCCGAGTGTTCCCTTCCCGCAGGGCACCGCGGCCGGACCCCCGCGACCCTCCGGCCCCTTCTCGTCTCACGGCCCCAGCTCTTCACACCCTCTCTGCCACGAAGCTCCTCCTCCCCACTGCGGCAGCTACTCTTCACCAGGTTGCCTCGGATTTATTCCTCAGCTCTCATGTCGTTATGGAAATCTTCTAGATCCAACACAGGATTAAGAGCATCTACTTTTATTTCGTAGCATTATCACAGTATATGACTATGCTTTTACTTTTGTGACTTTATTACCATAAGATCCATGAAGACAGGTCCTGTATTTGTTTTATCATTATCCCCAGTACTGACCATGTGTCTTGGCACTTAGTGGGTATATAATATTCATTGAATGAATAAATGACTAGAACAGAAAATATTTTTTACCTGACCTCAAAGCTCTTATCAATAAGATACATCGAAGGATGATGTATGAAGCATTAAATATATTATTTTCTTTTTTCTAAATCCAATTATCCTGACCCATTTAAGCAACAGGGATTAAGGCTGTTATTGTCCTAATTGGGAAGAGGAATGTATTCCTTGGAGAAACCACAGGACTTGATGTTACAGAATCGGCTCTTCGCTTCTAAAGCCTACAACCAGGTCCAGGAAAGGAAAGACATGGGGAAAGGGTATACTGGCCGAGTGGGATTAGAGAAGGGCCTTCGATTACTGGTAAACTGAGGAGAGTCTGGCCACTGAGCATGAGAGATACTAGTACGCACGGCTCTACACTTACCTCCAAGCCACTGGGAGAAGAGACAGTTGACCTCTTGAGATCATGAGGATTGTGAAAAGAGGAGAGGGTTAGTTTGCAATCTGCCATGGTTTCTTGGGAAACTGTGAGTGTGGCAGAAGAGGGCTTGAGCCACTGCAGGTGGAGAGAGCAGAGCAGCGATGCCTGCATGGCACGACTAGGCGGAGGGGCCTGAATGCGGCCTGAGAGTGCTCCAGCGGGAGGGCAGAACACTTGAGTATTTCCCACGGGCGCAGAGAAGCCTGGAGGTGGTGCCCAGAGCTGGTGGTCTGCAGTGTCACAGGTGTGGCACAGAGACGCAGGCGCAGACGGAAGCCTGGGTTGTGCGAGCTGGAGGCCGGATGGGGCCGTAACAGCCTCCGTGGATTCCAGCACGGGAGGGCGCAGTCAGTGGAGTGACAGTCATGGCGATAAGCACAGCTGTGATGATGTGATTGATTGACAGCTCAGTGACAGCAGGCCAGGACAGATCAGACCTCAGAAGTGGATATACTCCACCTACCCCAAAACCACTCCAGGAAAAGGAGGAAAAAGATCTCAAGCTTGGCTGAGTTTAAACCTAGATAATCAAATGGACAGGTTTATCTGGAAGTGATTAGAGAAAGTTTCTTGCTCTCAGGGAAAATGAAGTGTGGAGGTAGAAATTAAGTTTAATCATAGGAAAAAAATATATATAGTTTTACACACCTGACTATGTGGTTCTTTAGAAAATTGTATCTCCTGAGACTCGATGGTACCTTTCTTCTTCAAACATATTTTCCAATAATTAAATGGTCATGCATTTTAGGTTGTGTGAAATCAGTGTAGCTAAAACAGACTCTGCCCTTCTCCAAATCCCAAAGGAAATGTGCTTCAGTTCCCAGAATTAGTAAATCCTGTGGCAGTGATTGCCTTCTTCTATTACACCAACAGGACAATAGGAACTGCATAATTCATGGGAAGCAAGTTACTTAGCCCTCAAAGTGAATTGCTCACAGAAAAGGAGAAACACCACCTTTTATTATTTTTCCATATAACCCAGTATTATTGCATTGAAGATAAACTGTCTCAAATTCCAATTTACCAAACTAGAATACTCTAATAAAAGCAAGATTTGTCAGGTGGCCAGATTTAGCCTTTTCATTACTTTGAATCACTGGCAAATACAAAATTTTCTAATATAGTAATGTTTTCCTTTCACATTCTGTTCTGAACTGTAACTGGGGAAAAGTACAAGACCTCTAGATCCAATTTTACCATTTGGAATGTCGTCCATTTTGTTATCAGTGCTTTTTAAAATGTTTCCTCAAAACATAAATGACCTTTGAGAACAAAGTCTGGATTTCGGATATTTTGTTGAATGTTCCTTGAACGTATCTCTATCTTTTCAAGGAATAAGATGTTTTTTGAGGTTGTTTGGCAAAGTAGGTACATTATTTTTCATGTCAGATAATAAATTCTTGATTCGGTTTCATTTAATTATTTACTAGTTTTGTACAATGAGCATATAATAGCAAAAAAAAAAAAAATCTGTCCTTTTTTGTTTTCTTCCTTCCCCATCAAGAATCAGTCTCATTTTTCATTAGAGAGTGACTTAGCGTTCTCTCTCCTTCTGTTCTACTTTTTAGAGGTAAGGAAGTAGTATTAATATAAAGTAGTTTTAATCAACACTAGAACATTTGTACTATATTTTAGGACAAATAGGTTAGGTTTTTCCCTCCAACTAACAATGAGGAAAGTACATTGTAATAACACTGTTAACAAATAATAAAAGAACTTTAAGTTAAAAAGCTAATAAATATTCTATAAATAATGCTACTTTTAAGTCTGAGTTATTTGCCTTGAGAGTCTTAATTGATCATGTTAACAGGATAATTTTCAAATAGTTATTATAGAGATGCATTGCCAGATTGGGCATGTTGGCTCTAAAAGATTGGTCCAGATTTTTATTCCATGTAAATGACTGAGGAGACCAACTGCAGTGAAATCAAAAGTAGCTGTACTGTTACACTTTGCCCAATTTTGGCCCCTGATGAAAGAGATTTATAGCCAAGATCAATTGAGATAAATTTAGAAGGTTTTATATTTTTAATTTTTTCGTTATAATTGTTAATGTTTTGTTCTTGATTTTCTACTTAAACATCCTAAATGCTAATTCTATTTAATGATTATTACATTTGAGAGGAAGTATTTTACAAATTATACAAAGTATAAGGGTGAGGCATATTATGTGATCATATATTAATGTTAGCTTAAGGTGAAAGTTAGATATACTAAAACTTATCTTTGGATTTCCTTAACATCTCAAATTTTTATCAGTCCAGATATCTTTCCTATATCCCAGTTTCGTGTAGTCACCTGCCTGCAACTCGACTTAGAAATGTAGTAAACAACTCAACCTTAATATGTCCCAAACTAAATCCCTTACTCTTCCTTTCCAAATCTACTCTGCCTTCCGAAACTCAGTGATGGTGACTCCATTTTTTTCAGCTGCTCAGATCAAAAAGCTTGAGTCATCCTGAACTCTTATCTTTCTCTCATACTTCATATACAGTTAGTAAAAAGATCTTTGTGGCTTGACTTTTGAAATGTGTTCAGAACTTGACCTCTTTTCACCACTGTCACCATTCTGTAGCGTCACCTCTCCTTGGGGTTATAGCAGTGGTGTCCTCATGGGTTTTCTTGCTCCTGTTCCTTCAGTGTGTTCTCGACATGGCAGTGGGAGTGATCCTTTCAAAACATAAGCAAGACCGAGGCACTCCTCCACTCAAAAGCCTGCAGTGTCTCCCTGCTTCACTAAGAGCATGAGCGACTTTACGATGACCAATAAGAGCCCACCTGACTTGCCTCCTTCCACGCCCCCATTAACTTTATTAACTGCCTGACTTCTATTTCCTGTACTCATTTCCTTCTAACCACACACGGCCGCGAGGTGTCCTTTAAGCAACATGGGAGTTCCCTTGCTTAGAATTTTTACATTGACAGTTCCCATGGTCTGGAAAGTTCTTCCTCTGGGTAGTTGCATATGTAACATTTTTTTTTTATTTCAGCATATTACGGGAGTACAAATGTTTAGTTGACATATATTGCCTTTGCCCCACCTGAGTCAGAGCTTCAAGTGCGTCCGTCCCCCAGACGGTCGCATCACACCCATTAGGTGTGAAGATACCCATCTCTTCCTCCCCCCGGCTCCCATCTGCCCAACACCCGATGAATGTTACTACCATATGTGCACGTAAGTGTTGATCAGTTAATACCACTTTGATGGTGAGTACATGTGGTGCTTGTTTTTCCATTCTTGTGAGACTTCACTTAGTAGAATGGGTTCCAGTTCTATCCAGGATAATACAAGAGGTGCTAGATCACCATTGTTGTTTGTGGCTGAGTAGACCTCCATGGTATACATATACCACATTATATTAATCCACTTACTATTTCACGTTCTTCAAATCTTCACTTGAAAACCTTCCACTGAGTCCTACCTTAATTACCCTCTTTGAAGTTGCAATCTACCCAATTGCCTGGTCCTCTGCCCTGGCACACTTGACTACCCTTACTGTGATTTACTTTGTCTTTTATTTTGTCATAGCACCTAGAGCTTTGTAATGTACTATGTAATTTACTTATCCATGATGTTTTCTGTCTTTCTATGTTAGAATATAAGCAGCATGAGTGTGAGGATGAGGATTTTTGTTTTGATTACTTCTGAGCACTTGGACATTTTGTTAATTTCTAAGTCTTAATATTATACATTTCATAAATAATCATCATTGGAAGGTCAAAGGCCAAGACTTAAATTATTTTATCATATCCTTATATTTTAGCTTTGGCTTTGCTTTTCCATGGACATTGGAAAATAAAGTTTAGTTTAAAGGGTTGTCCAAGTGCCTTACTTCTTCATCTTAACTCTGCCAAGAAATGAATAAATGGATACGTTTGTTTGGTATGTTGAATTGGTCGCTTGCATGGATGTTATTGTCTCCAAGACAATGGTAGGATGGAAGACTGTGACTAGGGTGCCATTCTTCATGACAGAAGGGACAGTGCTTGAGATTTTCATGACTAAAGCAATGAAGAGAGGGGTATTATGTCTGTGGTATAGCTGACCAGACTCAAAGAGCAGAGGTTTTTCAAGATTAGAAGGATGACAATGGGGAGCAAGAAGAATAGCTTTCTTAACATCAAATACTGAGAAAGATGAGATGTGAGAAAAGAAACAGTTACCATAGAAGAGAAAGAGATGTGTAGGTTAAAGGCAGGCTTTGTCTAGGGCAAGAAATTTTTGAAATGAAACATGTCTTACCATGGAATAGCAACTAATCCCAAAGTGGAGGGGTGTGCAACACACATATTAAACTGAAATAAGATGTTGTTTATCCTATTCAAATGAAAAAGGCTAATTGGGTTTGAATTTAATCATGGAAGAATTTGTGGTTTATGCTAGCATGTTGAGTGTAGATCATATAGTAAGTTAGAGGATTACAGTTCTTTAGAGGTGATAATTTCCAATTGGAATCCAACAGAATATGACATTTGACTCAGTGAGCAGTCTTATATGCAGGTCTCGCATGTTTTTAGGAGCTTGGTGAAGCCCATTTCATTGCTGTTCCTTCTACTGTCCATATTTTCACCTGGAACACTGCACAGCACACATCTGTATATCCCAACTCACTCTGCAAACTCAGTACCTTGGAAAATGGCCCCTTATTTGTAGTTCAAAGGGGTATTTTTGTATTAAGACTTGAAGAAAAAGACATATTTAAGACATTTTTAAAAATAAATTTATACTCTAGCTATAAGAAGTAGGCAAAATAGACTACATCAAACATTTATTAGTACATCAGTACTTGGGAAAATACTTTTTCTTTCTTTCCATATCCTAATGCTTTTGTGCATTAAAGAAAAATTCCCTTCTTTTCATTTTCATTTCCTCATCAGAAAATCTGTTTTGTATGGATACTAAACCCATGACTTTTCCATAAGTTCCTTAAAATTTATTGAGTCCATGATGTTCACTAGCCATAGGTAATTTTACATTAAAATTAAATGTTTCAATTTTAATACTCTGGTCAATTTCACAAATTGTGCACTGGCGTTTCATGTTTTCCAATATATCAGTAAATCATTTGAGGGGCTTCCAGGTTGGTGAACCCTTGGTTGGTCCAGGACAGTGGTGCTCCCTGAGAGGGCATAGAAGCTCCACAAACCTGTCTTTGAAATTGTGAATTGTGCTGCTATAAACATTCGGGTGCAAGTGTCTTTTTTATAATAATGTCTTTTTTCCCTTTGGGCAAATACCCAGTAAACAGGATTGCTGGATCAACTCCCTCCCTTGCGCTACACCTCTCTTCCATTGGGCTATCCTTGAGTTGTCAGTTTTCCACTCTGGAGAGCACAACTATTTGGTTCATTTAGGGAAAGAACCCCAACAGAAAAATACATACAAACATAACACCAGAATTTTTTTTGCCTTAATTATGATTGTAATGCAATTCTTAACAAAGTGTGTGTTTCCTTTGAAAAGAAAACGCACAATAAAATGAGAAAGACACATTAGACCTGTAAATAGTTAAAGGGATAATTGAAAAGTTCAACTTAATTTATCAGGGAAGATGAGATTTCTTTTACTGTTATATCAAACATATTTTCTCTATTCTTCCCTTTATTTCATTGTATTTTATACCAGCTTCCATTTTTATAAGATGCAAGGTACTTTTGTGCTATTAATATCCTATATGCCCAATAGAGAAGAATAGGATGAACTCCTTTTTTAAAAATACTTTGAAATGCTATCATGTGCATGGATTATTTTTATTGTATGTATTTAAATAGCACCCTTGATTATTTATAAAATACTTATATGTAAAAACACAATGAAATTATCTAGATGTACGTCAAGTGATATCACAACAAAATATCTTAAAAGGTATGTCAAAAAAAGAGAATGGGTTGATACCAGTAGTCTCAATGGCCAATCTAAATATGTATGCAGAAAAAATTTTAGATACGTTATTTTCATATAAGTGTTTAATTCTGTTTGTGGTGAAGAGCTGAAGTTGTTATAAAATACTGAAATATATTAATCTCAAAGCCCTTTACTTTGAGAAATTTTTCATTGAATTTAGCTATTTAGAACCAAATTATATACTCTAGGCATGTATCAGATATAGATTTTCTATTTGAAGAGCATATTCCAGAAAAGAAAATATTATTTTTATTTTTGGAATACTTTTTCTGCTATCAAAAATAGCATAGGCAGGTCGGGGTGGCTCACACCTGTAATCCTAGCACTCTGGGAGGCCGAGGTGGGTGGATCGCTCGAGGTCAGGAGTTCGAGACCAGCCTGAGCAAGAGCGAGACCCTGTCTCTACTAAAAATAGAAAAGAAATTGGCCAACTAAAAATATATATAGAAAAACTTAGTCGGGCATGGTGGTGCATGCCTGTAGTCCCAGCTACTCAGGAGGCTGAGGCAGGAGGATCGCTTAAGCCCAGGAGTTTGAGGTTGCTGTGAGCTAGGCTGACGCCACAGCACTCACTCTAGCCCAGGCAACAGAGCGAGATTCTGTCTCAAAAAAAAAAAAAAATAGCCTAAACAGGTAAGCAAAGTAATGAATAAATAGTGAAAGGCTCTGGAATGAATTTTTTGAGGTCATCTTTAAAACAGAAATTGATAATAAAGTAATTAGATCAGTGGGAATACTTGTTCTGGTAAACAAAAATTACTCACAGTGGAGCATGTACTTAAAGTTGTCGGGTAATGGTGTTGAGAGATGGGTAATGATACAGCCAAGCTCTACCACCGTTATCAGAGGCTAGGTGTGAGCTAGCTGGGATGGGCTTAGAGGTGCCAGATAGCAAGCTACTGGCCAGATGAGCCCACTTTTTAGCATAATATTCTAATCATAGATAATTTTATAATTATCCAAATATATGTTAATTTTATTATCATGTTTTTGCCTCAAATGATGTGTCTCTTTCAGTGTTTGTTATTGTGGCACATAGAGCGCTACAGATGAATGATAGTACTAATTGATCTAACTAAAATCCAATCTTCTCCAGCTTTCTGATTATGAGCCATGAAACAGGCAGATTCCTTCCTCTGGTCTTGTGAAGCCGTCACCGACTAATCAATGTGGCGATGCTCTACTGTTTAAAGTACTGCATTTTTCACACTATCCCCGGCCCAGTGTCCGGTAGGTAGGCTGTTTGGCTGCTCTGGCCGATGGGCCGTGGGTAGAAGTGGTGTCTGTTTACTTAGACAGACAGCAGAAGAACAGGACCCTGACTATCAACTGTCTGTCCTGGCGGGTCAGAGGAGGCAGCGCGGTCCAGGTGGCACAGCTACAGTTTGCTGGAGTGTTTGTCAGCCTGGATCCTGTCTCATGCAGCCTCTCCCACCCTGCACTTAGATTTAAGAATATATCCTGGATAACGCAAGTATGATTTACAATAATGACAAAAATAAATACCGGTAACTGTTAACTCGTGCAGACACATACATTCAAAATTACTTCAAAAACTTAGATCCGTAGAGAACGGTTTGTGCAGAAGTGCCATGAATGCTGGGGACCGCCGCACAACCGGGTTGGGCAGAGCACGTGTGGCCGGGGCGTCAGGGAGCAGTGCGAACTCAGGGTTTACCGGGCTACACCACATATGCTGATATTTGTAATAAAATTCAGAGAACCCATATCATTCAAACCTTTGCTTAAAGAAAACCTGAGTGTGAGCTTCAAAATGTTAGTCATGGTCATGGTAAGTGAGTCTCACCCTGCTGTCTATTAATACTTTACTTCTGATCCCCAGTGTAATAGCTAATGACCCCGTAGCACATAAGGTCACAATGTCCACGTAACTATTCTAGAGCAGTGTTCTCAGCCTTGCCTAGACACGAGAAACCCCCAGAAGTCTCCAAAGCATCCAGGATGCCCAAGCCACACCAAGGCCTCATTAAACCAAAATCTCTGGGAGAGGACCTAGACATCTGTATTTTGTAAAGATTCTGAGGTATAAAAGATGCAGCCAAAGTTGAGAACCACCGTACGGATAAGGAGAATCATGCTGCTTCATCTTTGATCTGCATAAAAATTATAAAAGTCAGTATTTTATTTCCACTTCAGTAGTAACTTTCCTCTGGTTTCTGGGGTATGCAAGATGTTGTCTTTCTAATGACCAAGTTTCCTTGTATGATTTAACTGCTGTTTTATTATGAGTGTTATTTGAAAAGAAGAAGAGTAATACCTCTGGGGAAATCTTAGAAATTCCAGATCTCCTTAATGTTTCAAGGGCTGGATTAGAGTTTTCCCAGGTTTTGATCCATTAATTTACTACCTCAAGGCCTTAGCCAGACAAAGAAAGTGCCATGTGGGAGCTGACATTCAGATAAAATCACTACATGTGTTTGTTTGAGGGTAATTATTGAAGTAAACACAGTTGACATTATTGCAGTGTGCCAGGTGCAGGATATATATATGTACAAATACGTGTGTCTTGGGAACAGTGCATCCTTGGTGTATTAAAGAGTTGGTAAAGAAAATACTTGATATTTACACACTGGCAGAAAAATTTTTTGAAGCTTTTGCATCTTTATGAAGTCCTTGCAAAGCCTAAATTTGTGGGTACGAGTGAATTCCATCTGTTGCTTTTAAAGAAAAACGGACTCTTTATATTTGGAAAGACGGTGAAATAAGTTCATGTATAGGTATTTACATACGTATGTATTTATATCTGTGTATGTAGCATTTCAAATAGTACACAGGCTAGTAAATTTTCTCAAGTACTTGGCTTCATGAACTACTGATGGTACATTCCTTAAACAGGGCATCATATCCTTGGCGACCACACCCTGGGCTTTGCAGCCAATGTGGCTGAGTTTGAACCCAGCCATCTCACTCGTTGTCCGACTTTGGGGAATTTGCTCAATATCCCTGGGTCTCAATTTCTTCCTCCTCACAGTGAGGGGTTATAGGAATGGCATTTACCTTCCTAGGATGGTGTGAGGCATAAATGAGGTAGTATATTTAAAGTGGTTAGAACAGGGCCTGGCACATAGATAATGCTAAAAAAAATTTTCTATTATTCTGAAACAGTCTAAAATACGGGATAAGAGACTATGTCCCTAATGTACATAAAAAACTTTCAATAGAAACTATTATGTAGATCACATATAGACAAGAATTTCTAGGTTCCCTCCATCCTTAAAATGCATTTGTTTTATGCACATGTTGACCCCGAAGCTTCATGGCAGCTTTATGATTTTTGCCTCATGGTTTCATGCTGTTGGAAACCCCACAGAATATTCTCATCAAGTGTGCTTCATGAAACTGCTTCTCTGCCTGCTTAGTTTCCTGGTTGCTTTAGTTGTGAAGCTTTGGCGATTTCCAGCTGAGAATTTATGTTATAATCTGTTGACTCTGGTTGTGTTATCTGATTTTCCTTTACTGTGGTTCTTTGTCTGTTCACCCCTGCTGATTCTATGGGGAGAGTAAAGGGATGTTCATTTCAATAGAGGACCCTGTTTGCTATAATTACTGAGATCTCAGATATTCCTGAAGATTTATCTGCATGGATAGTTGATGGCTAAGAAAGAAAAAAGGCATCTGCCATATATCTGCTTTCTCCTGCTTTTCACTCAAAATTTACCACTTCTAAAAATTTTCCTGCCATGTTCTTTTACAATCTGGTGGCTGATTATCCTGCTGAGAAGGTGGCTTTAAATGAGACTTTTAGATCTCAAATATCGTAATTCAATGAAATGAACATCTGGTGACATTCCGGGCATCATGGCACAGGAAGGACGAGATCTGAGCTAAAAGTACAAGGCACCCCTGTCTAACTGTCCTGGTCACGTCTGCTAAAAATCTGCTACTTTAGGTAAGAAGAATATTTTACTACAGGGTTTTAACCACATTTTAGAATATCTAACCTAATGAGTGGAACTTTAAAATTGTGTTTTCTGGAATTATTTGAAAAATATATTTATAAGCGTTTAGACTAACAATAGAAGAGCCACAGTGTGCCAGTGGGTGCAGTTTCTGTAAAATAGTCAAACCAAGAGACTAGTTTTTTGTTGTTGTTATACATATATATATTTTTAATCATAGCCATTTAATGTGTCATCAGCTGGAAGGACTCATCCACTAATCTTGTCATTTAACACTAAGAATTAGGGTAATTCTGGTAGCTTTCACGGGATTATAAATAGACCACCTATCTGCTAATGGATATTTTATATCAGCATCACATTTAGGATTTTAATTAGAGCTTCTTTTGTTACTTGCTCATAGAAAGTAAAAGGAACATATCAAATATAGAGATTAATTATGGTGAACCCAAGGTTGTTTCATTTAAGCTCAATGAGAATTTCATCTGTTGGGAACTAATACAGCAAGTTAAGGCAGTTTCTCTATGTGATGCTTTAGAAACAGTCAACCTGGTAAAGAAAAATCACACTTGTTTTTAGCTGGAAAATTCTATTCTTTAAAACTTTCTTTTAGGTATCTGGTCTTTAAAAAAGTGTGAAACAGGGTGCATGAGTAAAATGCTAATGTTGTGGCATCTAAAAGCTGATATTTTAATTTAACTTGTATTGTCTGCATCTTCCAATCAATTTCCATGAACATTCTCAATAGAGTCCTCAGATTACTCATCTTATCAGAAAATTACTAACCACATTTTAAACACTTCCTGAGTTCCAGTGCCGAAAAGGGTCGCCTGTTTATCCGTTACAGATGGAGTCCTGAAAGGCTACAGAGTGGTTCAAGGTCCATGCCATTTTTGCCACGACTGTTGTTTGCTTATAATTGTGCTTAAATTACCATCAGCAAATGGAAGGGCGATATGACAACTCCCCACGAGTTTCTTGCATTTCTACCTGTCCTGAGGGTTGGGCACTGACCGCCTGGGAGCCAGTGCGAGCGCTGGCACTGCGGCTCCGGCTCTTGCTGAAATGAACTTTCCTGCCTTCAGCCCAGGACCCTCATCTCTGCCTGCAGCCCCAGCTGCAGCTGCCTGGTCAGCTTGCGAGTGGGGCAAAGCCTCACCCCTTCATAGCCCTTGCCCATCAAATCCTCTCTGCTTGGCTCTTCTAATAGTAGTATTTAATGAAGATGATTATTTTGCTTTTCTTCCCCACATTCCTTAGTTTGAAATTTGGAACTGGCCAGTTATCTTCACTGAGCCTCTGTTTACTTATTTGCAAACTGAAGATAATTATATCTACCTTATGGCCTATTTGGAGGATTAAGTAATATCTGTAAGAAAACTGCATGAAGAAATGTACTGCTTTTAGTAATTTCAATGATTCATTAGGTAGCTTACATTAAGTTTTCTGTTTTAATGTGCTAGTGCTCATTGACATGTTAAAAGCAATTATTATGATCTGTCATCAGGACACTCTGAAGCAACCTTGTGAAGTTAGAAAATAGGGGCAGAATTTTTTGTGTTCTTTCAGTTGGGAAATGAAGACAAAGAAATGCTAAAATAATTTTCTCTAGTTTCACAAGTTTTAGGACTCAGGTATCTTAGGAAGCAGTCAAAATTCATGCATGGAAATCCATAGATGTTTCTATCCATGAAACATTATTTGCAAAATCTCCTTTGCATAAATTAGAACATTGAGCTGTAACCGTGGAAAATTTTCTGAAGAAATGAAAAACTGACATTACTGGACACGCTTATATAGGAATATTTTCTTTTTGAAAATAATAAGTGAAAAATATCTGTAAATACTAAAAATAGAAAACTGGACTGGATGGACACATATTATAGTTAATAATCTAGTGTCAAAAGTGGACTAAAAGTAACGAGCATCACTCACTTGTGGCTTTCTGTCTCACTTGACCTTGGCCCTGCCACGATGCATTGCATAATTCCAAAGGTGCATTTCAGGGATGGGGGGTGGAAAGTTGAATAGTGGGTCCTGAGAGAAAGAAAAGGTCTAGGACCCCAGTGTATGTGACTTATTCCAGGGAGTCATTTCTCATGGATCCATTAATGCTGGGTTTATTTTCTATGAGCAATTTCTGAGCATGGGGTATCCTGTTGAGAACCTTCGGTAGATAAGATCCTCCTTGTAGAAAATCATCACTCCTGTATTTGCTTCAAGGTCCATTTATCTTCTTGACAAAGAGATTAGATCAGTCATCTGCCTTCTTCCCCCCAGGGGCTTCCTGTGGTTAACCAGGTGTGTTAACTGTTTTCTTTCTAAGCACAAAAGGAGAAAAATAAGACAGTCATTTCTTTTTTAACAACTTAAACATTCTATTTAGATCTGATCTTGTTGTCTTTGTTAAGACTTTACTGAACATTTTATATGCATTTTCTTATTTCAGCATAGAAATAACCCAGCAATATTGGGGGTACTATTCAGTGTTTACAAATGAGGAATTGAACTTCAGAGGAGGTAGATACTTTTTCCCAGTTTGTACAGGTGCAAGTGTTACAATGAAGTAGTCAATGGAGATCTCGCCTAGCACACGACCCACGCACTTAACATGAATCACACCGACTCTCCTCAAACCTCAGACACCTTGACCCACACGTGTCTTATGCACCTGTGGGAAAGTCGGTCTCTATAATCTGTGTATGGGGCCATTCAGTTTCCCGGGGCAGTTTAGTGACTGCCCTGCGGGAACCTTCCACTAATTTCGGAGAGCGGGTGCCGAACCTCTGAAATTTTTTGCAGATACCCTTCGTTAGTGGACACTGGAATGTACAGAAAGTGAGTCTAGCAATACTTTAAATTCTGTCTGCACACTTTATTCCATGCACCCTTTGACTCGCTTGAACTAACTGAAATGGCAGTTATAAAAATATGAAACTTTAGAGTCCTTATGATAGAGAAGACGGAACAAAAAGGAATAATAGAACTCCACTAGTGTATTTGGAGCGCAGTGTCAATTCAGACAGCAGACAGAGGGGGAACAAGATTCTCGCAGGGCCCGAGAGCCGCCCGTGGGCGGCTGTGAAGGGCCTCCTCATCCTCAGAAGGCCTTTGTGCTGCTTTTCCCTTTTCTTTCTGCCAGCACAAAACCCCCCAAACTTTGTCACTTTTGTATTGTGTGTTGAACAATTTAGCTGCTACATTTTCTGTAGCTCTCATCTTTCCAATGACAGAGAAGTCGGAGGCCACTCTCTCCTCTTTCCTCTTCCTTTTCTTGGTGGTAGCGAAATAGTTTAGACTGTAGGAAGGAAGGCAGCAGGTGTGTGTCTCTGTGTATGTCCGTGGGGGGGGGGATGGTGGGTAGAGGATAAATAGCAGTTTACAAATTTTAAAAATCTGTATTCTGGTTGTTAAAGTACTTGAAGATATAATTTGAGGGTTCTCAAAACCAAGTACTTATTTTACCAGTGGGTTGGAAGTGATCCTACCTAGTATATCAGAAATTAGTTACCTTGGCTTTCTTTTCATAAATCACATAAACTGAGATGTTTATGAAAGAGAAATAATATGTTTATAAACATTTATACAGTTAAGTAGTTACTTATAGTGTATTCTCCCCCGCGTTATAAATGATGGATGACAACAATTGCATTTATTAAGTATTTAACATGTGTGCTATTTCTTGTTATACTACTTAATAGTAATTAATAAAAAGCCAATAGAGTTAATAAAATTGCAGAAATATCCTAAAACCAAGAATTATAAGTTTCATTATACTAGTTGTTTATGTAGTCTTGGTTGTTTAAAAGTAAATCCTCACAGTTCATTTATGTGATAATTTAACTTTTGGATATAGTTACCCAAGGGATGAGGTAAACAATTTTTGGATCATTCAATTTTTTTTTCTTAATAGTCTGGAAAACTAGACATGGAAAAGTACCATGAATTTCGTGTTGGGCAGATGTGTTTATAATTTAGAACTGGTTAGAGAAAGGGCAGTGGCCTTGCCCATGAGTCGTGGCTCCATCTTTGACAGGTACCTTGGTGGGTGCCTTTGGGTGAATCATTTGATTTCCGGGAGGCTCAGTGTTCTTAACTGTGCAGTGTGTCCCCTTCTTTAAAATGTCCATTTCACTGGGTCACATGGAGGAGTACACGAAGTGATGACTGGCATACCATCCCCAGCCCTTCAGCGGCCAGCTCCTTTTCATCCCTCAGATCTCAGCTCAGAGGCAACTCCTGGGGTGAGACCTGCCCCTTCTGTTCTCCACACCCCCGAGGGGGCTGCAGTCATCGCTGTTACTCTCTCTCATCACACTGTTTATTTCCTTCACAGCACTTACCACTTTCCGAAATTATCTTACATCTTTTTTTACTTGTTTATTTTCTCCCTATTCCTGTGAAATGTACGTTTCATGGAGTTAAGAAACTTTATCTTTCCTCTTCCTCCTTTATACCTTAGGACAGTGCTTAAAACAACGTCTGGCACATACTAGGCATTCAACAAAAATATAGAGCAAAAATGTATGAAGTGTCAAGCACAATGCCAATCGGCTACTTTGATTTCATATTCAAAACCGTGTCTGCTATTTTATCTACATGCACGTATTGTTTTTCCTAATAAGAAAAATTTTCCCCTGTAAGCTTTGGCGGTGTCATAGTTGTTTCTTTTTCTTCTCTCTTTTTAAAAAAGATATATAGAAAGTATCAGCTGAATGAGCCAGCAGTTAAAACAGGAGCCAGATTTGCAATTTGTGAAAGGAAATAACGTAGGAATGATCCTGTTCTTCCCAGGCTCTGGGATTAATATGGAAATCTTCTAATTACCAATGTGACTGAATAAGAGCAGATGAAGACATAAAACTCTGGTCAAAGAGATTCCATCTCTCAGGTTGTAATAAGACACCTCGAATATCCAGTTGTATGTATCTGCCATGACTTAAACCAATTAAAGGTGATCATTCGTGAATACCAGCTATTTTTGTGAAAGCTCAAGTTTACCTGAGGAAAATTTACTGTTAATAAGTTTATTCAATACAAGCCACATGGGGGATATCATGTTGGCAGGAGAGATAATCCTCAGCCACTTAACCATCTAAAAATAGAAATGCCTCAATCCCTGGATCAAAATGCATGGTCTAGGACCACGCCGCCCTGAAGGCGCCGGGTCTCCTCCGACCTCGGAAGCGAAAATGCATGTACATTTAAAGAAGCATGGAGGACAATAATCCGTGTGCTTTGTCTTGCAAGGCAGGTTGGTCACAGGCCTGCCCTGGGGGGTCAGCAGAGCTGGTGTGAATCGAATCAGCTTTGGGATCACAGGCACCGGGTTTCAGTCATGGCCAATGATTAACTCTGTGATCTTAACTCCATAAGCTCCAATTTCCTCATGCATGAGACGGAGTTGGTGATGGTAACAGTCTTACCCAGTTGTTTTGAGGATTAAGAGGGGGCGCGCGTGCACACACACACACACACACACACACACAGCAGTATCTGATGCATGGTCAGCACTTTAGAACGGTTGCTGGAATACTGCTCTTTAATCAGTCACCCAGAGAAGGAAATAAAGAAAGGTCTGATTGTTTGCTTCTGTGGTGGCCCTATGCTTTTTCAACAGCGGCTCTTTGAAGTAGAATGTTTCCACTGTTTTCTCAGAGCTCTGGAGGAGTAAGAATTATCATAGGCTTTTGATATGGCAGTGAGTAAATCAAGTGACAGGAGACACAGTTCTGGAATCACAGAGAAAGGGGTCAGGGTCTGCTGAAGTTACACTGTGAGGTGATAGTTTTCAATGATAATCATTAGATATTTTCTGTGCTGCTGCTTCAGAAGAAAGCTAGTGTTTTTGAAATGTATTCTTTTCATTAAAGGCCTACGTTAAAAAATCTTATGTTTGGTGTGCATTAATGTGAACAGAATATGAGAAAACCAATTTATATCTCTTGTTTGTTAAAAACTTCTATTTTCATTGAAGAGAGAGCTTATTTTTTTCCCTTCAAAATACTAAATTAGCAGTGTTGGCCAGGCACCAGTGGCTCATGCCTATAATCCCAGCACTCTGGCAGGCCAAGGCAGGAGGACCTCTTGAGGCCAGGAGTTCGACACCAGCCTGGGCAATATAGCAAGAGACTCCATCTCTACAAAATAAATAATAAAAAATTAGCTGTGCGTGGGGGTGCACACCTGTAGTCCCAGCTGCTTGGGAGGCTGAGGCAGGAGGATCACTTGAGCCCAGGTGTATGAGGCTGCAGTGAGCTATGAAGAGGCCACTGCACTCTAGCCCAGGCAACAAAGTGAGACCCTGTCTCAAAGCAAACAAACAAACAGCATCATTTTTATATGAATAAATTGAAATGGTACAAGTTTGTTAACCACTGTGAAACCCAAAGAGGTTAAATGTGTGTGTGTGTGTGTGTGTGTGTGTGTGTGTGTATTCCCTACCGGTGAAGGGCAAGTTATAGCATTTTAAGTGGCTGTTGAAATGAGAGAGAGAAAACATAGCTAGGTTTTAATATTGTTTTGATTGTTGCAGTCCTATAATGTTTGTCTAGGTAGCCCTGTTGCGTGAAGATCTTCGAGGCTTTCTCTCAGAGTTTTGCTTATTGGCTTGGATCGCGACACATGGCGGCTTCTCCGCAGCAATCAATTCTGTCAGTCATCATCAGCGTACTCTCTGGAAAGTGTGAAGCCTAAAAAGAAAGTTTTTAATTAAAAAGATAAATATCAGAATGATTGAGATTGTGGGGAAAATATGTAAGAACATAGTTAGGGGTCTTATACAGTTTCAAGTTTAATTCAAATATTTGTTAAGTATTTATTTTGTCCAACCACGCATCACGTTCTCTCGTAGAGAATGGAGGCCCGAAATTAAGTAAACAGGGTCCCTGCCCCTAAGGGAACTTGAAGGAGAAGGAAAAACCAGGATACATAGAAGTACCATAGAATATTCTTAAGTGATTTCCATTATCATAGTCCCTGTGAGTAGCCAGTAGCCAGGGTAACCTGGGGGGGAAGGTTTAGCTGAGCGCTGGCAACATTATTCCTAGGTAGATAAACGCCGTTGGGATCTTGTCTGCCAAAGCTATCTTCAGCAATATCTACAGCTCTGAATTTTGCTTTAAAATTATGTGTATAACTATATATGTATTTAAAAATGTGTATCTATACTTTTTCATCTATACCTTTTTATTTGGGGCTTTGCTCTCTGGCATGTCGAGTTATTACTGGGTTTGTGCTTGCAGAATACATGCTCATGTTCTGGGCCAAGATGTTCCAGGCTGTCTGGTGGTGGCATGTGCTCATAAAGCTGATTGGTAAGTTCTCCTGCTCTCTAGCCAGGGATTGGTTCTTTCAGTTAAGCCTTTAGTGGATTTTGCTTTAGATCAGCTGCAAACCACAAATGTTGTCTGTTCTGAAGTTGATACAACTGGTAGGAACTATACTGATATAACAGAATTTACTGATAGATACATCTTCCTTCCCAAATTATTTGAATTGATAGATTTATCAAATGTGGATTACTTAGTTCTATGTTTGCCTATTTCTGTTCTTTCTATTCTCTTCAATACAATTTCGTTTGCTATTCTTGACCAGCCTTATAAGGTTAACTACTATGGACTTATGTTTTAACATGTGAAGTAGCCATTCTCTCTTACTGATATTTTTTCCCAAAATTGCAAAAGAAATCCTTGTCCTTTTATATTTTCAGATTAATTTTTGAATGATTCTCATCAATTTCTGAAAATTGGGAATTTCATTAAATTTATAAATTAATATGAAGAATGCTACATATTAATATTTATTTTTCAAGTTCCTAGAAGTCATTTACATCTCTCAATAAAGTTTCATAGTTTTCTTCAAATAGGTCTTTACACAAAGTTTTGAAAGGTAATTTTCTCTGATTGGTATTGGGAACAAACTGTAAAATTACTGAGGTTTTCAAGTCTGTGCACTAAGACCCCACCCTGCCATTTCAGCTGAATTCTAACCATCATATTAAAATTTGATTTTGGAAAGTAGTTTCATATAACGCATCTTATTTGGGCCTCTCGATCACTGTGAAGTGGATCCTCTCATAATCCCCATTTTCAGAGATTTTCTCTTTCCAAGATGCTCTTTTATCTCCATTGATGTATCTTTAAATCCTGCATATTCTTCAAAGTTAGTTAAAATGTTACCTCTTCCCCGTAGTATTTCTTGATCTCCCAACTTACTCAAAGAAGCAGTCTTCTCACTTGAATGCCTTTCTCTGTGTCCCTCATAGGGAATGTATCGTTTGCATTTATTTTATCTTTCTGTCTCTGGATCATCGCGGCACCCAGCACAGAGTCTGTCCCGTAGGGGGCGCTCGAGTGGCCGCGTCGTCAATGGCTGCGGGGACATCCCGGAGGTTGCAGATGGCGGAGGTGAGCAGTGCGCACCCCTCTGCATGTCTAGCGCCCCAAACACACCCAGACCGCGGGGGGCAGCATTCACTTGGTAGTGAAAGCCACATTGTGCCTTTACTGATTTGCTTTCATGTTTTGTGTCATGACCTTGCTATATAAAAAAAAAATGATGGGAACAAGTCCTTCACTGAAAGAGTATTGGAAATGTCATATATGCAAAATACTCCCCACTTCAAATCTCCCCTCCTTATTCCTTCTGTCTTCTCTGTCTTTCCACAGAGTTGTACACTGTGTGCATAGCACTGTGCTAGGCATTTTTTTAATTCTTTATTTTTGTGGTGGGAGTGCTTTGGGAAATCCAGATATGTTTATATATATAGCTACATTTTTTAAAACACTTTAAGAAGATTAAAAGAAGTCTGGGACTCCACTTTGTTTCTTTAAGAAAGGCAGTAATGTATTATAATGTTTTGTATTGTTAAGTCCCTGCAACATTATAAACACAACAGAGGATACATACGCATCTGCTAGTGGACATAGAATGCAAATTTATAAGATATGCTTAGATAGTATCTTTCAAATGAACCCTCAAGGATTTTGACAGAGTGAACAGATTGGTGCAATATAACCCCATTTGTAAGTTACACACAGAAAAGAGAGGATGTACCACTTTCTTGGGGTTTTTATTGGTTCAAATAAAACATTTTTTCATTTTGAAGCCAGAACCATAATCAAGCATTAAAACATTTATAGTATTAGTGTTCTCAGCTTCCATGGATCTTGTAAAGAAAGGAACATTCATCTTTTAATTCTTAAGAAAATATAAAGGGAAATTCATTTGCTTTTGTAAGCATAATGAAATAAAAATAATAAACATAGTGTCCTGATGGGGGGCTGGAATCCATGTTGCTATTTTGTGTCCCAATTTATTTTTTATTCTGTATAACCTATCAACACCAGTTCCTTTCCTCTCTCTCCAAACAGAAAGAGGTCAACATAAACCTGCCTGTCAAGGATCTGACAGAACGGATTTATTGTGCAAGTTAGATTTTGTTGGAGTGTTCTCCCCTTACATTTTGCCTCAGGTGTTGGATTTTTTCTTTCTTGAAATATATATATTTTTCTCTCTCGAAAGAATGCAAACATAAAACCTAGGTTATCCTAAGAACTTTGAGATATGGCATACTAGCTTAAAAAAAAAAGAGAATATTCTGCACTGCTAGGAGACCAAGAGTGATAATGAAAAAAAAATAATATGTGAAAAGTGAGACATCTGAGGGCTTAATGGATATATTCAAAAGAAAAATACAACTTTTCCAAGTGCATATTTTTTATAGGGATCTTTCAGTATTATTTTTTAAAATGGACCTGTGTCTGTGCTTCAAAAGTCTTATGAAAATTGAAGCACTTTTATATACAGGTCAAGAGAAAATACTGTCATCCCCCCCCCCACACTTTTAAATTCATCACCTAAATGATTCAGGTTAATTATTTTTCTGACCTAAATCTTCCAGGAAATGACTTTAATTATCCAGTTAACCTTGCATGTATAAAAGTTTAAGCAAGGCACAGGACCAGAAGAATATATTTTTTTTAAGGTATAAATTCACTTAACCTGTTTATTGACATCATGTGATTAAAAATACAAAGAAAAGTGATTTCTCAATTTAACTTGAATTAACTGAGGCTCTTGGCTGGAATCAGACTACAGGACCAACATCATCCAATACCCAGGAGACCATGGGAGAGCTACTGAAGGACATGCGGGTTCAGAACTGTCCCTTCCCCTAGGGCTGAATTTTGGGCACAGCTGAGTGCCGAATTGGTTTCCTACGGTGGTTGTAACAAAGTACTGCAAACTAGGTGACTTAATATTAATACAACAATAGAAATTGATTCTCAAAGTTCTGGAGGGTAGAAGTCTGAAATAGAGCTGTTAGCAGGGTCACATCCCCTCTGAAACTTTGAGGAGAATCTTCCGTGCTTCTGCTGGTGGCATCCATCCTTGCTCCTCGTTCCTTTGTGGAGCTGCCTGGCTCCAGTCTCCTCTGTCGTCACTCGGCGTTCTCCCTGTACGTCTGTGTCTACACGTGGCCACCGTCTTGTGGAGACACCAATCATATTGTGTTAAGACCTGTCTATTATGACCTCATTTTAACTAATTACATCGTGACAACACTGTTTCCAAATAAGCCCATGTTCTGAGATACTGAGATTAGGAGGTCAACATATCTTTTGGGGGGACCCCAATTGAACCCATAACAAATACCTGTCTCAATTGTCAGGATGCTGGTCTGCCCATCACTGCTGAATTCAACAAAGACCTCCACGTCGACACAGCTAATGGCTATGTCATTAGACATAGACATTTTCATGTCTCAGTGATGCCCTACTTCTTCTGGTGTTGACGCTGCTCAGTGTGCCCACCGACCTGAAATCCTCCGCCCTCCCCTGCGTGGCAGTGGTCCCATGATGTAGAACTGATGATGAGCTAACTGATCAGGCTGTCAAATGACAGCCTGGCTAACAGATCTGGCTGTCAAATGACTAATTACCTCCTACCCCTACAGTTACGGCAAGACTTACCTGATTGGACACACCCTATTGATCTTTCACTTCCCCATCTTGGTATTTTGTAGTCTTACCTGTGTTTTCCCGGGTTTTCTTTTTTATAGACTTTCCTGAGGTGACATTATCCACCTCTGTGCTACCAACTCTCACTTGTGTGCTAACAGTTGCCTTGTTCGTATGTCAGTCCAAGTTCTTACGTTTCAGCCGCCCGGTAGAAATTTCCATGTCGAGGTGCTTCATAGTTTTCACGTCTCCATCTGAGCAGGTATTTCCTCAGAGGCGAAATTTAGATGTCATTTTAGAATCCTATTTAACTTGTCCATATTTAATTGATTCTGAATTCTCATCTATTCAACTTTTTAATTTCTTATCTGAATCCTGCTAACTACCCCCAGTTACTCCCTTTGTTCAAACCCTCTTTTTTCCTGGACGTCGGCCCCTCGGTTTGCGGACACATCCGTGTTGATCTCTCTTCTGCACAACGTTGGGGCGGTATTTTAAAACCGCATTCTCAACACATCTCTTCGTGCTTAGAATCCATCACCGGAATAGTCGAACGCTGCGCTCTTAACCTCGTAGTTTGCTTTCGAAGCCCTTGCCTGCCTCCGTGGCGAGGTGTCCTGCGCTGTCCCCGTGTGATCTGTGCGCTGTCGCTTGGCCGAGGCACGCTGTCCTCACGCCCGCATGTCTGTGCTCCCGACACTTGCTCTGCTAGGAATGAACTCCACTACATTTCATCTTGCTAACATAGGAGTCCTTTAGAATTCTTTTTAAATGGTATCTTATTAGGGAAATGTTCGTAACTGAAAGGTACCCTTAGACTATGTTCCAACTGAAATTGTTTTGAAGACCTGGATTATTTGAATTCAACTTAATTTTGATTTTTATCATTCTATGTAAAGATCAGAATTCTCCCCGTGACCATTGCACAATTGACTGGAAAGCTCAGTTGTGTTAATATAGTTCCTCTGTCCTACTGTTGCTACGAAATTATTATGAAACCAACACTCATGTGGAGGTGACTTAATGCAGTCCTGAGCTTCAGCCGTGCCGATGACTGCAGCCGGCATTCCTGTTTAGTAGCTATTAAAGCTAATTGGCCTCAAAAATTATTACTTAGTGACAGTTTCATTTCAAATGGAAAAGTAATGTACTGAGTGGTAAACAGCAGAGTTGATGGAGTCTGTGTGAGCAATGAACTGAAAATCACCTTATCAATCACAAATTTTTGGCTGTCATAATGACTGAATTACCTGGGCGAACAATAGCGTGCTGAAAAAGAACTTGGTTATACGGGCTATCTGACCTCTGTGTCATCAATTGTACAACAGTCTGATTGATTACTCTGTGACTGGCCTAAACTATCTGGAAAACTATCAATTTTCTGTCATGTCTGATCCTGTCCATATTATAATGCAGGCTATTGCTAAGACTGCATTATACTCAATTCTCCATCACTGGTGAGCAAGGTCACTGAATTGGAGATCCATGAAGCCTTTGATCATCATGTGAATGGGGCATTCAGATTTAAACAGCACCTCAGAAAAATGAATCACTTAATTTAATCAGAGTGTCTGCAGTTAAGTGGTAGTACTTCTCTCAAGTAGTACTTGAAAAACCTGGTCTTACCATTTCAGCATATCCATTGCTTTTTATCATGATTTTGAAAATATCAGATATTTTTATATCTGCATAAATTTGACTTTTTCTTCTATTTTATTCTTCTACATTCTAGAAAATAAGTGTTAATTTTTTAAAAATGAATAAAGTCGCTGCAACTACAGTGTGGGTAGTAAGAATTGTGTAGTATGTGGCACATTTGCAAGCTCTAAAAATAGTCCCTTGTCTATTGATAATGAATAGAGTTACTGTAAAATACTTACAATAACAAAAAAGCCTCAGCCGTACATTTGTTTTAACAGCAGAAACCCAAACATTGGGCACAGGCTAAAAAAAAGGCTAATAATAGTTAAGTGCTTTGGTTGACAGATCATTAAAACTAATTTATTCTCATGGATTGTGAATGAAACGTTGAGACTCACTGAAATTTAACTGATATAATCCTGAAGTAGGGATTGCTTACAGAATTTGTTAATAGTAGCGATTCCTTTCAGAAAATCTTTGTGGTTGGAATTTATAATGATTAAGACATACAGGCATTTCATCTGCCACAATCTTTAATTTGCTATTCCAGCCATTCCTTGTACTATCAGTACACTGCAAAAGAGACCTTCTAGAGGTACATTTAAGAAAGATTCTGATTATTTTAGGTGGAAAAATCCTATACTTAAAAGCACAATTTTTATTTAAAACTCAGCATAATGTAGAAACCAAAAGTTCAAGAAATTTATAGCAACTGATGGATCTAATCAAAATAAACTTTATTTCAATTGTAAGAATTAAAGAGACAGTTCTGAAAAATTTTGAAATAATTTGAAATCACTATTTTAGAATTTAAGAAACTTACAGGTTTATTTTTAATTTTTGACTCTTCACGACTGTATTTTAAGATTATGTCAGTAACACCTTAGAATCAGATTTAAATGCAGGCATACTTTGTTTTTTTCCATCTCAGTTATGGCTTAAGAATTCTTGTTGTCTGGATTAACTTCTATGTATTTAAATTATGATTATGATTTTAGATTTCATTTAGTTCATTTACTATAAGCACATGAATTCAGGAATCTATTTAAGATATAAATTAACAAAAGGAACAAAAGCCCTTGCGTGTAGTAAACTTTCTTACTTTAAATTAACAATCCAGAAATATACTTGTTCCTCGTCATATACATCTAAGAAAAATGTATGCACATATGCATCAAAAATATTTGTGTAAGAATGAACATAACATCATTATTAATGTTAACTCTAAACTGAACATGACCCAAATATCCCTCAAAATGGATCAGTAATGTGTGGTATGTCCACAGAATACCACACACAATGAAAATGAACAAGCCACAGTTACAAGCAACAGCATGGATGAATCTTGCATAAGCTTTTGAGCAAATAAGCCCAACCATGTTGCATATTTCAGTTTATATGAAGTTCCAATTATAGTAAGCATTAGAGGTCATCACAGATCCCTTTAGGGAGGACAAAAGAGATGATGATTGGGAAGGGACACAGATAAGGCTCTTGGGGGGCATTCTTTCTTGATTTGGGTGGTTGTTACCTAGACATTCACTTCATGATAATTCCTGACTTCAATAAAACGGTTTTTAAAATTAAATTATTATTGTTAAAGTAGACCCTTGAAAACTGTTACCCTAATCTGGAGAAAAAAAAAATCAGTATTTTTTAACAAACCAGGTGATGTATCAGTTTTAAGTAGGTTCCTATTATTTATGACAATAAGGATTTTGAAAGAAGAACTGTAAAGGACAATGACACATACAATACAGAAGGAGTGATGATAACAACTGGTGGCCTTTAGTCAAATGATTTCAGTTCTATTATTTAGTTGTTGGATTGTGATCTTTAATTTTCATGTTCATAAGTTGGTTTTATATACATAACATTTAATAATGTATTTAAAAGCAGTTTGAAGTGCTATACCCAAAATACCACTTTTTATCAGCACTACTGATATTTATTTGACATAGAACTAACTTACTTTCTTTCTTTCTTTCTTTCTTTCTTTCTTTCTTTCTTTCTTTCTTTCTTTCTTTCTTTCTTTCTTTCTTCTTTTCTTTCCTTCTTTTTTTTTAAGACAAGCTCTTGCTCTGTCACCTGGGCTAGAGTGCAGTGGCATCATCATAGCTCACAGCAACCTCAAACTTCTGGGCTACAGCAATCCTCCTGCCTCAGCCTTCCGACTGCAGGAGGGAGGGACTACAGGCCTGTGCTACCATGGGAGGGACTACAGGTAGCACAGGGACTACAGGCCTGTGCTACCATGCCTGGCTAATTTTTCTATTTTCTGTAGAGATGGGGTCTCACTCTTGCTCAGGCTGGTCCCCAACTTCCAACCTCAAGTGATCCTCCCACCTCAGCCTCCCAGAGTGCTAGGATTACTAGAGTGAGCCACCATGCCTGGCCAGAACTTTTCACTTATGTCTTCATTAAGATTAGACAATTGACTAAAAGGGTAATTCAGCCAGGTCCTGGAAGATACCATATCAAGTGAATTATTAAAATTTAAATAACAATGCTATTATTTACTTTTTAATGTGTCAGTCCTGTGATTTTTAATAGAAGGAATGAGTCTATCTGATATGTTTCTAGCTCATAGACCATAAATTTTGAAAATGAAAGCAATCTTAGATATTATCTTGAGCTCCATATTTTACCACAAAATCGACACTCAGTTAGTATTTGGGTGAATTACTGTAAGTAAACTTTTTGTAGACAACAGTACAGTAGCATAAGATATGATTCTACTTCCTAAGTTTCCCAAACCCATACAGTTCTTTGCTTAATTATCAATCTCAAAATTTTTTATTAATAGCTTTGTGAATTAAGTAATAAAAATGTTATTGTAACATAGAAAGGTTAAAAAGCATCTTCTTAAATTACTGTACCCAAATATCATTGATTAATAGATGTCACATTTATGGAATCAGATTCTTATTTTAAATTCTTCTGAATACGATGAATTTTACTTCTATTCTTAAGGGAATCTTAATGGAATAACACTGCGAAATGCTTTCAACAGGCTTAGATTTGGGTTGTAAAAAACTTCCTTTACTTCAGTTGGAATTGCAGTTATTTTGACAACAGATGGTCCTTGTCTTTGAATGTTGGAATACTTTCCCATTCTACCAGTTCAATTAATTTTAATGGCACCTTTAAGGGCTTATGTACAGTACCAGTGCTAAGGCACTGCAGAATTGTAAATAACACCGACACTCTTCCCTTAAGCATTTACAGCTTTAAGCAGTTAATCAAACTTTTCAGAACTTATTTAAGGAACTGGCATGAGAATATGGCCTGTCAGAGATGGAAGCAGATATTTGTAGGGAAAGCAATTATTACCAGCTAATGTCGTGGGTAGATGAAATCAAGGGCAAAGCTCAGGGCAGGCAGAGAAGCACAAATCAGAGAGAAAATCTGGTTTCTGGGAGGTTTTCTTGGGGAGGGAGATGCGAAATCTGCCTTCCCCAAACAAGCATGAGCAAGCATTGCCGTGATATTTGGAAGGCCTCCTGTGGATTTGTGACCTCAGAGTCCAGGGTTCTATCCACCAATAATACTGTGGTGATTGTCTTTGTGTGTCCCACTGACTGGTTAAGAAGATCAATGACTCTGTTCTTGCTTTTCCTTTGAGAAACCCATCCCTGGTTGACAGTCTCTCATGTTCAATATTTACTGAAGAACAAAAATATCATTTCCCTGACTCCTCATTTCTGACCTGCAGGAAAGGACTAAGTAGAGTTGTGCTTCATAAGAATTCAAAAACATTTTGAAAGCCAATCTCCTTCAAAAGGGACAAAAATGATTTAGATTCTAAAACTTTTGATTATAACCTGATCAAATCCATTGAACATTATTTTTAGACAAAAGAACGTGGTCAGGTTACATCTTTATTTTTCTCTTCTATGACAAATATTTTGAAACTTTAAAGCTCCTATTTAGTAATGTGATGACACAATGATAGTGCTTTGTTAACTAGATTAAAGATTTTTCTTTCAAAAGTTTATTGAAGTTACTGTATATGAGGTATTTTTCTAAGTGCTGTGTGACTGTAAAATATTCAATATATTGGACAATGGTGGGTTTTGTTGATTTACCTAGGAAATTCAATGTTTAAATTGGACATTTGAAGTATATAGAATCCTAAAAAATCCTTAAAATTTATTAGTATCTAAAGTTTTTTGAAATCTATACTGGTGCAGGGTAAAATATTTCCATTGACAATTTCCAAAGGAACTAGCTGTGTTCTGTTTTGAATATTTTGTTTGTACAAATTTGGGTGGGGATAATTTGGAAACTTTTTTCCAGAGCAACATGCATCGATTCATTTAATTTTTCATTTAACAAGAATTTATTTAGTAAGTCTGGGGCATTATGTTATGTGCTCAATATGCGAAGTTGCTAATACATTCTTCTCTTGACTCATGAGAGGTTTACGTGGCAGTTTGCAGTCTGATATATAACACTTCTCAATCAAAACTAGAAAGTAGTGATGCCTTACAGTTGGCCCTTTATGGGGCTGACATTGCAAATTGCCTATTGATTCTCAGCTTCATAGTGACAACCACTGGGTATATAGTCTTTATTCCAGAGATGTTAAATTCAATGAGACTGTGTGTATGCATGTGTTTGTGTGTCTCTGTGACACAGTGAGAGGTGAAGGAGTTGTTTTAAACTTTATTAATAATAAAGTTTGCCTTTCATAAAAAATGAAATTAGCATAGTTATATTTTTTGCAAAATATAGACTCATAGCAGTGGTATGCTGGATAAGGCTTATACTAGCTCATGAAAGTTGGCTTGTATTGGCTGGTAGGAGATGATTATTAAATTTTCAGGAATTTTGTAAGCTGATTGTTAAATATAGCCATTATTAAAAATTAATAAACTTATAATTAAGTTATATTTAATAAAGGTAATAGATTCAAAACATATCATGTCCTAATTATTTTATTATGTTTTACTGTTCTCTGTGATCTTAGGTTTATTTACATGTGTTTGTGTATAGGAGAAACTATATAATAGTGTTCTATTGTCTCTTTCCAACTTTGAATTTAGTGACATCAGGTCGATGGCTTGAAATCTGCCTTGGGAATATTTACAATTCAAAAATAGGCAAACACTGCAAATCATGTCCCTCCTTTCAAACTTCAAAAGGCCATTGTCAGAGTGACTATTATCAAAAAGTATAAAAGATAACAAGTATTGGAGAGGGTGTGAAAAAAAGGGAACCTTTGTACACTGTTGGTGGGAATGTAAATTGGCACAACCATTATGGAAAACAATATGGAGTTTCCTCAAAAAATTGAAAATAGGACCACCATATGATTCAGCGATCCCACTTTTGTGTATATAACTAAAGGAAATCATATGAGTATCACAAAGAGATACCTGCATTCCCTTGTCTGTTGTAGCATTATTCACAATAGCCAAGACGTGGAGAAAACCTAAGTGGCTGTCAATGGATGAATGAATAAAGAAAATGTGGTATAAATACACAATGGAATATTATTCAGCCTTAAAAAAATAAGGAAATCCTGTCATTTACAACATGGTTGAACCTGGAGGACATTATGTTAAATGAAATAAGCCAGGCACAGAAAGGCAAGTATTGTATGATCTCACTTATATGTAGGACATGAAAAAGTTGAGCTCACAGCAGCAGAGAGTGGAATGGTGGTTGCAGCAAGTGGGAGTTGGAAGGATTGGGAAGATGTGGTGAAAGGATTCAAAGTTTCAGTTATGCAGAGTGAGTAAGTTCTGGAGGCCCTGTGTGCAGCATGGTGACTACGGTTATACTGAATTATATACTTGCAATTTGCTAAGAGTACTAAGTACACACAAAAAATAGTAACTAATGGATACGTTAATTAGCTTAATTATGATCATTTTATAATATATATTATACATATATTAAAACATCAAGTTATATACCTTAGATCTATAGAATTTTAAATTTTCAATTATTCTTCAATAAAGCTGCAAAAAGGCAGTGTTAAATATTTATTAGCGTCCCACTGACTCACGTAGAAGGCTCACCCCTCTTTTTTTGTTTCGAAGGGTAGAATCACAACCTCATTAACATTCATTTTCTTTAGTCCAAATTTGTCACTTCTCACCTTGTCAGACTTGAATGAAGCAGATGGCAAATCTGTGAACTAATTAATCACTGTTCTTGGAGTTATATTTTGTGTTTAAGAGAGCTAATGTAGGACACAGATTAGACTAACACTTCCCAAATCAAGCCACAAACACCGAATTTACCCTGCTTAAGCCCTGGTGTGGAGAAAGCAAGTGAACCCAGAATTAAAACGGGCATGGAAAAGCTTGTTTGTTTATTGCCTTGTCAGTTGTGAAGCTCCTTGTAAAGATATGGATGAAATGAATATTCATCGTAGATAAATATTCATTCACTGACTGTGCTGGTGCTTTGTCACTATGAGAGCAAGTTAGGAGTAGTCACCAATAAATTAGCATTTGAGGGGCAAATATTTATCTCTAACAATTCATTTAATATACATTATAATGGGTCCAAAGTACAGTACATGAAAGCATACCTATGGGTATAGTAAGACGCTTTTAGATATATTACAGCTAAGTGTTATATTTTTTATTTTATATACATTAAACTCTTTGTCATTGTTGCTTCAAATTTATTGGGCCCTAATGACTTTTTCATTGAGGAAACGAAGGGAAGGGTGGCTTAGGGAGCTTGGAATCTTGATGGCAGAGCACATTTAAAATAAACATGAAAAAGGAATAAAATGATATTTAAGAAGAAAAAGCTTTGTGACAGTATATAATGAGCTAGGAAAATTGTTACAGAAGTAGTGTTCAGATTTGTTCTTCATGGAACAGCAGTTTACGAAACTTCTGTGTATTTATCTAACTAGGTCAGAGGTTGGCGATTTCTTTCTGTAAAGAGCCAGCAGTAAGTATTTTAGGCTTTACAGGCTATAGTCTCTGTGCTGTGCAAGCGGAGACGCCTGATCCCTAGTGGTAGGGACTCGGTAGTCCCCTCAGCTAGGGCCCCTCTCCCAAAACAAAAGCTCTCCTTTAGGACCTGAGTCACTTGATTGGGAGTGAGTTCTACTCTGATCAGGTTACCTGGGAATTCCCAAACTTCACTTTGTTTGCTCTATGGAGACTGCCATAGGCCTAATAATAATTACAGCTTTGTTCAAAGCTGGTTTTTCTGGTGGTATTGAAGAGCTGATGGTTGCCATTTATTTACTGTACATTCATTCATTCATTTGTCTGAATTAGTTACACATTCATCATCATTCAGCAAATATTTACATGGACCAGGCACTGTGCTCCGTGTGGGGGGCAGGCTTGTCAACAAGAGAGACACAGACCTAGCAGGACGCAGATCCTGTGCTATGGAGATTCCAGTTGCATGTACACACACACACACACACACACACATGCACAATTGTATTCCAACCAGGCCCAACTTCTTTCCACAGATAGTTGACAGTTGCTCTTGAACTTTTTTCTACAGGAACTTGTAGTAAACAGTGCTGTACTCACACATAATAGCACCTGCTTGTTACTGGCCAAGAATGTACCAAAGCTATTTCTGCGTTCAATTCTGTTAGGCCATTTTTCCTGATCCACTCCAGCTTTCTCCCCCAGCCCCTTTTCTCTGAACTCCTGAAAGGGCCACTGGGACGTTACTTTACGCATGCGTGGACCCATTGACTCCTGATTCTTTAGAGAGCCACTGGCCTCTCCCTGGGCCACAATTAAGATCTGGACTACGACCGTTAGATTTATCCAGATGCTGAAATGAATTCCACTTTGGCTCCAGTATATCATGGCTCAATGGCACTTAATATCTGTGGATGCCATCAAGATGATACAAATCTCACATTAAATCAATGGCTTGTTGCTGTTGAGGTAGAAAAAAAAAGGAGTCAACCCTTCACTTTATTAAGAATAAGAATCCAATTTCATAGTTGTAGCTTATAGAAAAGAAAGCTGGCATTTATAATGATCAGAGTAACTGTTTCCATGCAAATGTCTTTCCCATATTTTTGTTCACAGATTCTCAGCAAACAGGGTTGATGTCATCATTCATTCATAGAGAATGGTGAAGATTATGAAAAGTAGCAGGTGTTGGGAAGGAAAAGCAACTCATTGACACACCCCATATATTTATTAAAGAAAGGTAAGTTAAAAATACATACATAGCTGTGTTTGAAGTGAGTTGCAAATTGCTGAGAGCAAATTTTTTTTACACATGTGAGTCTAAATCCACAGGTTCCTAACTGCTCAAATGCAACTAATTATGCATATATTTGGTCCTATAACAAGGCAAGTAGCCAACTACATTGCTAGTTAATTACAAGGGGGCAATTAGTTCAATATACAATTTTTGATGGGAGGCTTTTTCTGGCATATTGTTTTTGGGAAAGCTCTTAAGATGTGACCATCTCTTTTCAGCTCATGTCTGGCCTTGCTTTTGACAGTCCTGCATAGCAGCTTAGCACACCTGTGTGAAAAGCCAGTGGAAGGCATTCCTTTTTAAAGACTCAAACATAACCATTCTCTGGCTTCATTCTCTCATAAAATGAAGGTAACTAATTAGAATAGCAAAAACGTTACTCTTTATTACAAGACTCTGTTAATGCAGTTGCTTTAGTTTGCCATTATTCCTTAATAAGATACAATAAAATCACCATAATGCATATAAACAACTATCCTCTCTGGGATAAAACTGGATTAATGACATATTTTGTGTTTATAGAAACAAACACCATTTAGCAGCCATTCCTCTCAAGAGATTTTTCTTAACCAGCAACCAGGTACTTATTTTAGACATAAAAGGAAAACATAGTTAATAATATTGAAAGGTTATTAGTGCAATAGGACACTTATCATCCTTGTACAATGGAGAAAGCAGATCCATTTAAAAGAGCCATAAAGAAAATTTGCATATTTATATGAAATGTGGGACTGTTGCCTTTCTATCTTTGTAGGTTTAGAGTTATTTTTAATTATGAATTCCCTTGTGATTAGGATCTGACAAAGAAGAAAAGCAGCTATTTCTAAATTAAAAAATCTGAAGTAATCTTTGTTAACAACTGCATTTTTGAATAGCAAGATAGAAAACTTTCAGATGGGAAGGTGGCATTTCCAGTGTAATTAACTTTGGCTTAAAAGTCATAGATGAATAGATTCTCCCCTTACCATGAGCCAGATGTATCTCATGCACATCTCTCTGCATCTGTCTGCGTTCTTGCCTGATTGGATGAGGAGTATCTTTTAAAATGGACTGTGTAGACAATTGCACATATTAATTTGTGTTCTTTTGCTCACACTCCTGTTATTTTTAAGTGAAAAAGATTCCATTTATTGAAAATAGATTTAGAAATTAAGCAAAAAAAGCCCAGTGTATTAGTTTCCCATTGCTGTTGTAACAACCGACCACAAACCTGAAACACAACAAATGTTTTATCTTGTATTTCTGGAGGTCAGATGTATGAAATGGATTTCGCTGGGCTAAAGTCAGTGTGTTGGCAGGATTGCGTTCATCCGGGGGCTTCCAGGAGAGTCTGCTTCTGTGTCTCCTCTGGCTTCCTGAGGCTGCCTGCGTTCCTGGGCTGGTGCCCGCCGCCTCCCCCTGCGAAGCCAGCGGCGACCTCCCCCAGACTTCTGCTCCAATCGTTGCTTCCCTTTCTCTGGTTCTGACCCTCTGCACCCCTGCCTTGCTGTTACGGGGAGCCCGGTAATTACACTGCGTCCACCTGGATAATTCAGATAATCTTCCTGTCTCAAGATCCTTAATTTAGTAAGTTAATTTAATAAATCCTTTTGCCACAAGTTTCAAGGATTAGGACACGAACATCTTTGGGAAGCTATTATTTTGACGAACACACTCAAACAGTACTTATTTAGTTCCTGTTTGCTCACTTTCTTCCTGTACACTATTTTTCTTTTATTTCTTAGTGTTTCTGTCAGAATGGGACATTTATGTGGGTCCTTAGTGGGTTTCTGGTGAATGTATCTATTTTAACGATGAGTAGTATTGTGATTCATTCAGCTATCTGCCTCTCCATTGTTATCATTCATTCATAAAACAGGTATTTATTTACTGCCTATTTGGTGCATCACTCACTCTGGATAAAAAGAAATGAATCAGTGATGAGTCACATCAGATTCTTTAGAGGCAGACTAGTTCTTCCCTCTAAATAATTGCAAATTAGTTCCAAGGTACAGAATGTAGGTTGACACACCATTACTCCCCTCTGGTAACTTTGATTTGTGAAGTTACCCTGGTTACAATGATAAAGGGAAGACAACCTAAGTAGGTGTTAAAACTGTAAGAAAAGAAACTAACAGTTTATCACAAACACAAGGGAAAAAACGCTTATTTACCACCTGTAGGATGTTACCTTTTCAGCACCATCATTCATTTAAAATTCATTTTTAAAAAACTGGGTCTTTTGTGAGCAAGTCAAATAAGATAAGCCAATGGGAGGTCTACCTGAGACTTTCTAACATAAGTAATTTTCAATAAAATAAACAAGAAGACAATGCTACGTGGAAAAAGGAAGGAGTGTATTTTGTGGGCAGCTCAATGCAAGGCAAACACTTATTTTAACATCTCACAGACTCCATTTTTATGTTTTTCTTTTGTAGAGATAGTTTTTAATATGCTTTGATATGCTGCACAATGCTATAATGTTTTCTGAAGGCCCTAATTCATTTTGCAATGATCTGTGTGTCTTGAATTTAATAAAGAGGAATTTATGAGAAATTTTGAATCTTAAAGGTGACTGTTCAGTGGTTCTGCAGGAATTCTTTGAGTTTCAATCAAATCTGAACTGATTGAAGCGCCTTCTCTGATACAACTGTGAAGCTGTGCACTTTCTGTGCCTTTCAAGCACGAGCTTTGTCTTCCAGTAACTCCACTAAAAGCTTCCAGTTCAATGGATGAACTTCTCCTTTTACTTCACTAAGAAGAGGTCAAATTCCATTTCCCCTCCAATCACCTCTCACCACTTACAAGCGCTGTGATGCAGAGCGAGTTATTGAAAATCCTGTTTTACCTTGAGATGCTGCAGTTAGTACTTTCAAGGCTTCTAATCAGAGTTGGCATTTTCCTGTCCCTGCTGATTCTTTTACTGTTGAAATCATTTCTTCTGTATTTTAGGTGTTTAAAGAAGCTTTAGAAAGCCCTTCCCTCTGAATCTTCGTGCATGTTGCTGTTTGAGTGTATCTTACAATGGACTGATTGGGGGATTGTTTCTATTTGGTGCAATGGTAAAAATGTGAAATAGCTTAAAGTTAAATAGTGTAAGAGGATGTAGTCAAAGACACATACTCAGCACCTAGTTGACTTAGATTTTTAAACGGTGTCCATGTGAGAGGTTCTAGAAATAGTTAATGTGAAATTGCTTTTAAATTTTTTAAGTGCTACAAGTTTGGAAAATTATTTTATTAGATTTTATATCTCTCAAACATGTCAAGGTGTGCATGTATGCATGCAATATATATACATAAGTGTATAAATAAATAGAATAGTTGTGAATTGTTTGCATTTCACAATGGTTTCATTTGGGAGATAGGCCAGGAAGAATATGAGCTATTGAGTGAAATAATGTTTATAACTCCACTATTTTAACATTTTGATTAAACAAATTTATTTTCTTTTTTGTAACATAGGCAATTGGGACATTGATGATATTAATTTAGTAGTATTCTGAGTTCAGCTTAAGAAACCTATTTCTAAGAAGTCCATACTATTCACTGGGAACAATTAGGGATATTGCAACTGACTGACAGCTGTGCCCTAGCTTTGGTCACAGTCATTCAACTGAACAGCCTCATGTTTGCAATAAGAAGATGAACATATTTGTCAGCATAAAAATCTCAGTTATTTATAAATTGGCTCAATATCAGCATTAAGTATTTAGCAGATGACATACAGAGAACAAGATTTAAAACAAAAACATTTAACTGCATTGAATCCTGAAATTATGGAATCGTTCTTAATCTAAACCTATTCATTCATCCAGAGTTTATCAGGAAAGCCTTTCTGTGATGCACTCCAAGGACTTACCACGGACTTGTGCTTTTCTGGGAGACAGGAGTAGCTTCACGGCTCTGTGGTGGCGACTGGATGTAGTTTCCACAGCTGCAGCCACGGTACAGGCTGAGCTTCCATTTCCATTGTCCTCCTCCGCTTCTCGCTGACTTCTACACACATTGCAGAAGCAAAGCAGAAATGAACGTATGTAAGTGGCTGAGATGTAATAAAATGTGGGTAAGTGGCCTTGTGTAGACACTTTTTGAATGCCTGCCTGAGATCTGTCCTTAACTCTCAAGAATGGTGAGTGAACCAGCAATTTTACTCCCTGTCTCAATACTGAATTTATTAGGCCAAAAAATTCCAGTTGTGATTTATACAAGCTACACTGTGACAAGGTCCGTATAAATGTGCTACTATTATTCTAATGTAAACTCATAAATGTGATGTTATCTTACAGAGAAATTCTGGAACATGAGAATTCAGAGACATACTAAAATCTATTCTCTTCAGGTGCCATGAACCCTGGCTTCCAATGAGATATGGTGGTTGAGATGAAAGATGAGGTGATATAATCAATTTTCAGGATATTCAATAATGTCTAGTTAGGAGGTATTTCATCGTATCAAAAGAAGAGTAGAATGAAAATCTGAGGATTTTGTTTCTAGTCTACATCTGCCACTTACTGGCTCATGTAGTCATGGGATTTGTTGAAAGTTTCATTATTTCTAAATCAAGGGACTGTACTCAGTGATATCAAAATATTCTCCCAGCCTTTAAATTTTTATGATTTTTGAATGATTCATGCCATTATGATCACATACTTGAAGGTAACTGATAACGAGTTGCCCTGCTTCTAGTTTTGCCTCCATCCATCCTGCACAGTGCCTTCAGAGTAGGCATTGCAAGATATTTTATCTTGCTGTTTCTTTCTAAGTTGTTACTCATTCCTTGATGACTGTACGGCACGGTTTGAACTCACTGCAGCCTCACTCTTATCTGCCTTTTTCACTTTTATTACTGAGTTCTCTTACCCACGTCTCCTCTGCTACAGCCAGTTTACTGAAAGGAAATCAAAGCTAAGCAAACTGAACAACCAAACAACACCAAAAATAGCTTTTCAGCTTTATACCCTGGGTCAGAATGCCTTTTCTCCTTCTTTCTGCGTACCCGATCGTATTTCTCCTTCACTTGTTTAGTACTTTGCTTAGCACTTTGATCTATGGGAAATGTTTCCAAATCTTTCCAGAATCGAGCCAGTACTTTGAGTGTGTAACACTTGTGATCTATTTTCTTTTCACACGTTCTACGAGAAGTCTTCTGTGCTTGGGTTAAATTATAATCTGACCCTCATACATCTGTGGTTTACAGTAGTCTGTCCTTAGGAGCGATTTCGCTTTCTGAGATTTCAGTTACCTGTGGCACAATACACTGAGACATTTTGAGGCAGAGAGAGACATTCACATTACTTTTATTATAGTATGTTGTTATAATTTTCTACTTTATTATGACTTGTTATTCTCTTACTAATTTATAAATTAAACTTTAGGGAGATGCTTGTTCACAAGTAGAATGTAGGCTTTTCGAGGAAGGAAGCAATGTGTATACTTCTTTGTGTTATTCTTGTCTCATGCACGGTGTTTTTAGTGAGACCCCGACTCTGTAAAAAATTTAAGAAATAGCTAGCTGTGGTGGTGCATGCCTGTAGTCCCAGCTGCTCGGGAGGCTGAGGCAGGAGGGTGGCTTGAGCCCAGCCGTTGAGGTTGTTGTGAGCCATGATGACGCCACTGCACTCTAGCCCGGGTGACAGAGTGAGATCTTTTAGAACCTTTGTGTTTTCAAAGAATTAAAACGACCTATTTTTCTGATGTAAAACATAATGTTGGATGAAATTTAAATACAACGTTATGTTTTCTAGCAAGGTACTATGAAGTAATATTATGTGACTAAGAAAATGCTAATAAGAATTTACACATCAGACCTATGATTAATGATTAAATATTATTCTATCATTGGGTTCTTGTTATTTGAGATCCTATCAGATTCTTATTAACTGTATACCGAGCACTGTGTTTATTTTGGTGCAACTCAAGTAAAACTGGATCCTCTGGGCTTTCAGGACCGTGCAGAACAGTGTCATACCTAAAATCAACACAAACATTTATGCAAATCACTGAAAAATAATGTCTGAGCTTCCTAAAGCTGCCTTGACAATACTAAGAAATGTTTTCAAGATACATAGCATTAAGATACGTAGCAAAACTTTCTAAAATGGTATCCTAAAATATGTTTCTCAGCAAAACTTTCTAAAATTCCTCTGTACATAATATTTCTGTTCTTCAGGAGTCTTTGGTGTTTTTATTCTGTTTCCTTTTTTCCTATTCTCCCTTTTATGCATTACCATCGTCAGCACCACAGAATCTCCGAGCAGACCAACACAAAGACTCCCAGCCGGCACGAGGAGACGCTTGAATATCGCCGCCTGTGGCAGCGTCTGCCTCAGCCCTCTGCTGTAGGTCCGTCAAGCCCATGTGAAAGACCGGAGAAAGCTAGGGTTAGTGAGACCATACAACTCACCCCAGGTTACTATCCAGTTAATACTGGCGCACAGTAAAGCACTCTAGAGCTTATTGGTGTGCAACAGCCATTTTATTAATCTTGCAGATTCTGTGGGTCAGGAATTTTGGATGGGCACAGTAGGGACATGGTGTCTAGGGCTGAGAGTGACTAGTTGTCTGAGCTGTGATCTTTTGCAGATGTCTTCACTTACACATCTGGTAGCTGATGCAGCTGTTGGCTGGGCTGTTAGCCATCTCTTAGCAAGAGCAGCTACACACGGCTCCTCCCTGTGCTCTCCTCACATGCGCTAGCTTGGGCTTTCTCACAGCGTGGTAGCTGGGTTCCAAGAAAGCAAGGCAGAACATAGGCCATTTCTATGATCAAGCCACGGAAGATGCGGGCGTCACTTTCGTCATGCTCTGTTGTTTGAGCCATCGTAAAGCTCTGCCAGGCTCGAGGGGAGGAGGTGTATCTCACCGTTTAAGGGCTGAACACCAAGATGCAGTGTGTGAAGAGCATGGGGCGTGGGAGATACTGCTGCAGCCAGCTTTGGAAAATACAATCTTCCATAGTCACAGAAGTAGTAAGTAGCAGAATAGGAATTTTTTTAAAACCACTTTATTGAAGTATGATTGGCATACAAAAACTGTACATATTTACTGTGTACAATGTGTTGAGGTTGGAATTAAGCATACATACATGAAGCCATCACTGTCGCTTATGCCATAAACATATTCATCACCTCCAAATGTTTCCTCCTGCCTTATTAGTAACACACACGTGCATGTACACACTAGCACTCTGAGTAGGTGAGAGTTAGGTGGAAGGAATGAAACCACAGCGTGGGACTAATGGTTTAACTATGCTTTGCGGACTTATAAAATTTGTGCTGGAATCAAACAAACTGCTCATGAAAGATTGAAATACAAATAGCCTATGCTCTACTCCAGGCTAATCTGATACTAACCTTTTACGTATTATGGCAGCCTCTGGTGACTAACACGAATTAACATAGGGATGAATTGAAAACCATTGCTTTTTTGACTTAAAGATTATGAAAATAAAGACAGTCCCAATTAATTATAAGCAGTGTTGGACGATGGGGTAAGGAAGTGGCCTGTAGAACGCTGCTCCAGAAATGTCAAAGGAGGTAAATTTCCTTCTGTACATAGTCCGATGGAAAGCTCCTCCCGCACCTCAGTTTTAATCGACAAGAATCCTTTTCTTCACCCGTGAGTACACTTTATTGATTCCAAAGTCTATTTCCAAGGGTCTAACTGTAGAAATCTTTACTGGAACCATCAATGATTGATTAATGCTAGAGCATTGTTTTCAGAACATTTGACTAGCTATTAGCATTCAGTTTAACAGAGGTTAGCCTGACGGCTTACCACTGTCATGTTGCTTGCAGATTATACTACGGGTTTTATAATTTTGAACGTTTAACTTGGGGTATCATGTCATCCTGCTGCCTGGAGTGCCACACGCAGTGTGGGCAGCTGCACCCGAGACAGACGTGACTGCACTGCAGAAAGTCCAGGGTAAATAACTGAGAGAGGAGAGAGAAGATTCTGCAGGGAAAGGTACACTAGGAGGACCCAAACTGTGTTTAGAAATAAACGTGTTAAGAGACATGATGAACAGGGGATGCGGTTGAAGTCTAGAAGTAAACAAGTAAATCAAATCCAGGGGAAAAGGATTTTCTATTTTAGGGAGGTACCTTTGGGAGGTTCCAAAAACAGCAGAAGTTTGAGGTTTCCATATCAGGTAGTTAAACACAGATACAGACTGAAAATATACATCAATTAAAGAATTTTTAAGTAAAATTAAGAATATTGTATACGTGAGAAGTTGTTCAGAGGAAGCCAGTTGCATTCAGTGCACGCTGCCAACCGTTTGAGGTTAACGTCACGATGGGTGACCGTTGTGTGCCGTCAGAAAACATCTTTGATGACACTGTCAGAGATGGAAATCTGGGTGTGTTTGCTGCAGCGTGACATTGCTTATGTACTTAAATGCCTTATCTCCTCCTTTGATGCTGTGGTTTGAATGTTTTTGTCCCCTCCAAAACTCACGTTCAGATTTAATTGCCAAAATAATGGTATTGGGAAATGGGACCTTTAAGATGTGATTAGGCCACGAGGTTCTGCCTTCATGCACGGATGTAAGACACCATGAAAGCGCTTTGGGAGTGGGCTCTCTCTTGCCCTTCCTCCAGGTGAATGTGAGGCCATCCTCCCCTCCAGGGGACAAAGCATTTAAGGGACCGTCTTGGAATCAAAATTACCAAACCTGCCAATGCCTTAATATTGGACTTCCCAGCCTCCAGAACTGTGAGCCAATAAATTTCTTTTCTTTATAAATTATCCTGTCTATAGTATTCTAATAGCACAAAATAGACTAAGACATTCACTCTTCTCTACACGGTAATATTTATAAATTATCTTGAATCTTATTAATTTTATCTTTGGTTCCTTTCTCTTCATACTTTTGATAAAGGAATGCATGAAATTTTATTTTTGGCCAAAAGAGTATTATCAAGAAAAATTTCATGGAAATGGTTATAGGCAAGCTCTATTGCCAAATTTAATTCAATGTGGCATACTTAATCTATATTTGTATCTATATCAATATCTATACTTGTATTTATAAGTATCAAAATCTATAACCTATTAACTATTAAATATATTGTTATGAGATCTATTTCTTCGGCTTATGAAATCAGTCTTGCTACTTTATACTAAAGGCTTATATTATAATCTGATTTTTTTTTGCATTTTTCCTTCTATTGACTCTTTGGATCACTGACTAGGCAGCTACCAGCACATCTGACGTGAGCAGCTGCCGAATGAGCCAGCAGCAAGGCACTGGCGACTGGCGCAGGTGCCGGGGACGCTGACACTGGGCTTGCCTGGTGCTGTGCTTCCCTTCCCCGTTGACCCTGGGGAAGTTCACAGCTGCGAGCAGGCATTTCAGCACTCGCCTGCTGAGTTTCAAGTGCTCACCTTGCTGCGGCTTCATGTGATGTGGTGAATTTGGCAAGCTCTTCGTCCTAGTTCGGCAGCTGAGGAAAACCAAGCTATAGCACAAGGAAAAGCCATCAGAACTGAGAAACAAATTTCATACACGGAAAGAGCAATTTATTAGACAAGACAAATAAATGTAGTTTCCTTTTATCTGTGGGGAATATGTTCCAAGACACCCAATGGATGCCTGAAACCTCAGAGAACACTGTTTTCTTCCTATACATACATATCTCTAATGAAGTTTAAATTATAAATTAAGTGTAGTAAAAGACTAACAATAACTAATAATGAAGTGAACAATTATAACAATATACTCTAATAAAAGTTGTGAATGTGGTGTCTCCAAATAGCTTCGCTGTGCCCATGCTGCTGCTTGGTGACGCAAGGTGACCAATGCCGGTGCAGTGAGACGCACGAGGTGGTGATGGCGACACTGTGACACGGTCCTAGGCTGCCACTGAGCTCCTTACTACGTCAGAAGGAAGCTCATCTGCTTCGGGTGATCCTAGATCATTGAGCCATGCCGATGGTGGTGGATGGATGTCAAAAGCAGATGATGTTGATGGTTGGGTCTCCTTAATGTTTGACAGTTTTTTACCAAAAACTTTTGGAAAGAGCATTGTAATCAGAAGCTGTTGTGTCTCTCCTGCAGTCTTGCCGCAGTGGCTGTGATCCTCCCGTGGTCACACAGGTGATGTCCACACTGCGTCCCACTGGGTGACTCTGTTCCCTAATTGCAGCCTTCAGTGTCTGCACAGTTTGAAATACTGTGGCAGATTTCTGTAATGTGCACATTTCTGGTTTTGCTTCAGTTTATTCTTTGTCTTTCTCTTCCTCTGTAGATGACTCAACAGGTTCCTCCAATTCTTCATTTGTTAACACTTCTTGATGCCCTTCAATACGTCCTTCCACCTCTTCACTGAGCACGTTGGCAAATCTTTCTCCAACTTGTTTTGCTGCTTGAATCATTTTCCTGACTTCTCCATCAATCCCCAGGAAGCCTTTAAAATCATTCAGAACTTTACTCCATAAGTTCTTCCAGTAGGCATTTACAGTGTCTGATTTTAATTCACCCATTGCAGCCGTGATGCACGTTACTGTGTCAGCAATAGTGAATGATTTACAGCCCTGCTTCACGTACGGATCGGGGTCTGCATCTGATGCCAGTGAAACGCGATCAGATACCAGGCAGGTGTGCGTGGCCTTGACAAACCAGATGATGCCCTGGTCGGGGGCTAAAGCAACGGGTTGTATTTGGAGGTAAAATTACAACCTGGGCACTTTTATTCTCATACCAAACAGACAAAGGATGGCCAGGCGCATTGTCTCTTAGTAGTAGGGCTTTACATTCCAGCCCTTCTCTTCCAAGTGGTCTCACTTGCTTCTGGGACGAAGCATGGATGGAATGTTCCATCAACAAGGTGGCTGCCACTCACGCTTTTCGATTATGCTGCTCGAACACAGGCAGAGAATTTTTGCTTTTGAGAGCACATGGATTCTTCACTCTGTGCACTGCACCTGGCTCTGTCATACGCCCTGTGGCACTGCCACGTAGCAGCAGAGGTAATCTGTCCATCCAAGTCTTATGTCCTGGTGCTTCCTTTGCACTTTTATGGATATAAGTTCTACTGGGCGTTTTCTTCCAGAAGAGCCTGGTTTCACTGCAGTTGAAGATTTGCTTTGGATGTTATCTTTTCTCCTTGATCAACTTCTTTGACACTGCCGGAAACGTGGCAACAGCTTCTTCATCACCAGACACACCCTCTCCGATAATTTTTGTATTTATCTTTTAGTCCAAACCTGTTCCTGAATCTGTGTGGCCCTGCCTTACTTGCAGCAAATGGCTCGGTGTCACTCGCTTTAAGGGCCCCTTGCTGCAGTTTTTGTATAGGTTCAGTGCTTTCTGGCAAAACACATTTTCTTTTCCTGTCTTCCACTCACAAATTTAGTGGCTTTTTCATCCTAAGCACTTATCATGCACTGTGGCAGTAACTTTTGCAGTTTGAGGTGCAACAATAAAGCTAACACAGATTTTTTTTTTCCTTCTTCACAGTTCCATGGATAAATTTGTTCTTCTTGTAGATCTTAGCAACCTCAGCATATGATTTTTTTCTTTCTTTAGTAAGTTGATAAATTTTACCTATTCACTGAAAAGAAGCACAGCACTCTTTGGCATATCTGAACTGCCAGTGTCACCACTCTTGCAATTTGGGGCCATTATTAAGTAACGTAAGGGCTACTTGAACACAGGCACTGCAATACCAAGGTAGTTGATTTGATAACCAAGCGACTAATGAGAGGGTAGAGTCTACTGAGTGGACACTCTGGACAAAAGGAGGATCCACATCCTGGGTGAGATGGGGTGGGATGATTTGAGATTTCATTATGCTATTCAGAACTGCGCAAAATTTAAAGCTTATGAATTATTTCTGGAACTTTCCATTTAATATTTTGAGACCAAGATTGTGTTATGGTCTAAGAACGCAAGAAAATGACCACTTGTAAGCCGAATTGAGCCAAATTAGGAGTCTTTATTAGCTGGCCAGCGACTACCCTCTGCACCGCCAAAGGCAGCAGCACAGAGAGCAGTGCTCAACCGGAAAAGAGGAAGGGTTTTTATACTATTTTACATCAGGGTCTTACGTGAGTCTGAGTACACAAGGTGGAGTAAATAAATTCCATTATCAGGGGGCCTGGGACCAGCCCCAGCCCACCTGTTTTGATTATATTCTATACGCAAGCAAGTTTACAGAAGCAGATAGCATCAGATAAATCAAGGAACATTTCTCCAAGGAACATTTTTTAAGCATAGTACAATGTAACTATACACACCTACTGATTTAAAACAATCACTTACAAGTTAATCACTTTATTTTTACTTTTCTTTTTCTGTTATTCATGTATTCTTCTCTCAGCTCATAGGTCATGGGCCTATGAATCACACAGCAGCAGTGAGCCTGTACACAAGATGGCTTCACTGTGGCTCACAGAGCTATAGTGATTACTGTGCTTCATCACAGATTGAATTCAGGTAACTGAAACCATGGAAAGCAAAACCATGGCTAATGGGGGACTCCTGTATATAAAACCAAAACAAATATTGCATAAAAACAAGTTGCACAGATTTAGTGAAGGCATTCCTGATGAGTGTCAGGGAAGACAGTCACATGTTGACAATTGAGGATGAAAGCTGGACACAGCAGAAAATTATGCTTGAATCTTGTGACAGGATATTACATTTGCTTCACTTGATCCTTATGTCTGAGACATATTGAATGCTCTTTAATATGTCTTTGTTCCCCCAAGCAAGTGTGTCCTGACCCAGTTACAGAACATTTGTGGCACTTTTAGATGAAGGGTTAAGGGAGAGGGTCATGAGTCTGAGATAGTAACAGAAAATTTAATTTACTTTGTAGATCTCCATGCCTGTTTGAAGTTTTCTGGCACGGTATTGATATAGTTTTGCTTAGCCTGAGTCTGTATTTTAGCTTGAAAAATAGCATTTGTTAAAATAAAAATTTCACAGAGCTGATCTTTGAAGAATTTTATTTGAAAATAGGGATTAATCCAGTCATACTTAACTTGTAAAATTCTCAAAAATAAATAGTAGTTGTACGTATTCAGTTTAGTACAAGTGAACAGATGTTTTTGGGTTGTGACCTTTTGTGAGGTGCTTTGGGGAATGAAATACCCTCATTAAGAAGCAAAAACGAAAATTGTTTCACCTACTGTTAAAATAACAACATTTGTCTTTTTTTATTTTTTTGAAATTAAAATTATTTGAAGACATTAGTATCCATCTCCACTCTCCACATAGCTAGATGTACATAAGATCGAGCCTGCCCCTTGGCTTGGAAGACATTAAAATGCACACGTGTAATTACTGAAATTCACCCAGACTGAGAAAGCTTCAGAATTGCACTAAAGAGTGAAAATCAGTATTCACATTGGTGGGGGAAACAAGTTCACTTAAGTTTTTTGTTTTTAGGGAAGCAGAGTAATGTAGGATGGTGTTTTCCAAATTATAATCCCTTTAGGAATCACCCGGGCATCTCGGTAAACTGCAGGTTCTGATTCAGCACATCTGAGGGGGACCTGAGTCTGTGTTTTCAACAAAGTGCCAGGTGGGGGCGGTGTGCCCGCCTGAGGATCATACCTTGAGTAGGAAAAGACAATAGGAGAAGTCTCCAGGAATCCAAACCTTAAATCCTAGTTCCATTTACTAGCTGATTTGCCTTGGGCAACTCTCTTAACCTCTCTGAACTCTAGTTTGCTTACCTATAAAATAGAACACATTTAATAGGAAAATTAGAAACAGAAAATATAAGTAAAGCATTTTTTTTGCATTGCTACTATGGACCCTGTCAATAACTATAAATGCTATTTGAAATTAAAGTTGTATAGAATGTTATTATTTACTGTTTTTGATAGGCTGTATATATATATATTTTTTTTTGGTTAGAATCTGTTGAATTCTTCCAGATACAGGAAAAAAATAGAATTATGTATTAAGTTAGATGGAAACAACAGAGAGAATCACAATAACCATAAAGATTCATCTAGAGCAATTTGAAGGTGTGGTCCTGACCCATAGCATAAGCGTCAACTGGAAGCTTGTCATTAACAGAAATGCAGATTCTTAGGTCCTCCCCAGACATACAGAATCAGGTGTGGCCCAGCAATCTGTGATTTAACACTGAAGTATGAGAACCGCTAGTGAAGACAAAGAAACTGCACATCCATCCATGAGGGTTCTGTGGCTGTGGATTTAGGAAACTGTTTCTATGTGTTCCACAGCAACTTAATTCTATTCTTAGTCCAGCTCTACATACCAATAGATGATCCAGCTCAGAGAGTATTACATATGCGTTACTAATGAAGTAGCAAGATGTTAAATAATCTGGAGCCTAGGCGAAAGGTGGGACTGGGATAGAAGCAGGGCGGAGATTAATCAAAAGGAATAACAGGAAAATTTGGTGGAGTCTAGGGGTCAAGGAAAGCTAATGCGAAGAGAATCACGTCAGTGACAAGCATCCAAAATATTTAAAATAGAAATTAATGGGCACAATGTACTTATTTCTTTGTATTTCTTTGCCTTATACATAGTAATGAAGTAGAAATTAATTGTTGTTACTCTGGCAAAAGAAGCTTTTAAAAAATCATCAAAATATTCTACCTGTGTGAGAGTGTGAGGAATGATACAAGCTAAAATATCCAGAAGCCGGAGCCTTCCGTGCGCCTGCAGGGGCAGAAGACGCTGCTCGACAGGCTGCAGGTGAGCCGGCCATTCCAGCGCCCATGCACCTGCGGATTCCAGTCTGCGACGTCTGCGCCTCAGTATGGCTCGCAAGTTCTTGAAATCTGTTTGTCACACTCTGTTTTCAATGAGGCATCTGCCTACATCTGTCTGTCCCCACCCACAAGGCATGACATTGTGAGGAAACATTTCTTAAAATAGAAAAGAGAAAGCCAGCTTTCTGGAAGATGACGTAATGTCTCTTGGTTTTCTAACTGAATGTTTTGCATTTCAACAAGGTCTAAGAAATCAGCGACTATTATTGTGTACAAGCAGTGATTGGAGAAAAACTATGTAAACCAAACATTTTAAGGTTCTCATATCGGGTTTGAATCCGGTTAGTGTGGGAGGGAAGGAGACAAAGACGCAGAGAGGAAAGAAAGGCAGGCGTGTGCCCTGGGGGTAAAGTGCTAAGTGCGGGAAGACGACACCGTGTCCACTGGCTTCAGTGGGCGCCGCAGCCCTGTCTGTGGCCCAGTGTGAACAGCCGAGTCACCCGTGCAGTCCGTGGAGACGCGGGACTCCCGCGTGCTGGGCACCGCTGTCTGCCTGTTTCTCATCACCAGAAAGAAGAGAACTTAAAGCAGCCCCGGCTGACCGGCGCTAGGAAGAAACAAGCTAGAATCAATCGCGTTTTGTGTCTTCAGCAGCTTTTCCCTCCACGGTATTTCCGTCGCTTTCCTTGCTGACTGTTTCGCATTTTTCTACGTGTGGGAGAGGGAGAACGAAAGAGCAGAGACGTCACTGTTGAATCTCCACGTCCTTCAACTCATTCCGGGATCTTGCCCTGAAGTTCGCAGGTGTTTCTCCGGCCTCGTGACAGGGGGCCCTTTCTTCCTTGGTCCACCCGGACGCGAATTTACCTCTTTGTAGACAAGAGACACTTACTATGAAGGAGGCTTTTGGGGGAACAAGGGGAGGGTCTAAAATCTTGTTTTGATACCTTAAAAAAACAAGGCCAGTTTAACTTACACACTTTATTAGTTTATGAGTTTTACTTCGCTGCATTAATTGTATTAATTTTATACACAACTGGACCATAGACCAAAATGCAGCGTCTTTATTTTCATCTTTTCATCTTTATTTTCAGCATGTTGATTGGCACTCAGTGAATGAATAAACAACTAAACAAATCGGTGGATGAACTGATCTTAAAATGGCATTTTGGAGGTGGTGGATGATGGGCAGCAATTGTGATGCCCTTTGAGAAGTTAAAAATTACATTTGGAGTTGGAATGAATATTGTAATAAATATATTTTGAATGAATGTGAATTAAACTGGATTCTACCATTTTACCAATGAGGAAATAAAACTCAAAGAGGGTTAACTAATTTTTGTAATGATTCTGTATTTAGTCACAGAACTGGTACTAGGATACATTTTGAAATACTCATTATGGAAAACTTCAAAAACTTAAAAATGTAGAGGAGACAGCAAATTCTGTGTTTCTGTCAATAGCTTCAAGCACTTTTAATTCACACCCAATATGGCTTTATCAATACCCACCCTACTCTCTGCTATCCCCAAATTATTTTTATGCAAATCCCAGAAATCATGTCATTTTTACTTGTGGACATTACAGTATGTAGCTCTAAATGATAGAGACAAAACATACATGGTGCCTTGATTACATTTTAATACTGTACTTTAATATTATACCTTAATAATTCCTTAATAAAATTTAACGTCCAGTCATTGTTCACAGTTTTTGATTGTCTTATGTATTTTAATACTTAAATTGTATGAATTAGAATTCAGATAAGGTCTATACATTGCGATTGGTTATATCTCTTGACTGTCTTTTAATCTGAGGTTTAATCTTACCTTTTAATAGGTTCTGACTCTTCCACCTCAATCTCTTGTTCTCTTTATTTTTTTTTAAATTTCAATAGATTTAGGGGGTACAAGTGGTTTTTTTCTTACATGGATAGATTGTATAGTGGTGAAGTCTGGGCTTTTAGTGTATCCATTACCCAAATAGTGCACACTGTAATTTTTAATCTCCTACCCCCTCCCACCCTTCCCCTTCTGAGTCTCTGATGTTTATCATGTCACTGTATGACAATGCATACCCATAGCTTAGTTCCCACTTATAAGTGAGAAAACGTGATATTTGGGTTTCTGTTCCTGAGATACTGCACTTAGGATAACGACCTCCAGTTCCATCCAATTTGTTGCAAAAGACATTATTTCATTCTTCTTTATGGCTGAGTAGTATGGCTGGCATATATGTGTATACACGTACACACGCAGACACATACACACATGTACATACCACATTTTTTTTTATCCTTTCATCCATTGGTGGGCACTTAGGTTGGTTCCATATCTTTGCAATTGTGAATTGTGCTGTGATAGGCATATGGGTGCAGATGTCTTTTTAATGAAATGATTTCTTTTCCTTTGGGTAGATCCTCTGTAGTGGGATTGCTGGATCAAACAGTAGATCTCCTTTTAGTTAATTTGAGATAGATCCATATTGTTTTCCATAGAAGTTCTACTAATTTACATTCCCACCAGAAGTGTATAAGCATTCTCTTTTTATTGCATCCTTGCCAACATATATTGTTTTTTGATTTTTTAATGGTAATTATGATTGGAGTAAAGTGGTATCTCATTGTGGTTTCAGTTTGCATTTCCTTAACGATGAGTGATGTTCAGCATTTTTTCATGTTTCTTGGCTATTTGTCTCTCTTCTTTTGAGATATGTCTGTTAATGTCATTTGCCCATTAATTAATGGCATTATTTGTTTTTTTTTCTTGCTGATTTGAGTTCCTTGTAGATTCTGGATATTATTCCTTTGTCACATGCATAGTTTGTGAATATTTTCTCCCATTCCATAGGTTATCTGTTTACTCTGTTGATTTTTTTCTGTTGCTGTACAGAACCTTTTTAGTTTGAGTGCCATTTGTCTGTTTTTGTTGTTGCCGTATTTGCTTTTTGGGGTCTTAGTCATAAATTCTTTGCCTAGGCCAATGTCCAGAAGAGTAGGTTTTTAATCTATCTTGAGTTAATTTTTGTATGTGGTGAGACATAGGGATCTAGTTTCATTCTTCTGCATGGGACTATCCAGTTTTTCCGTCACCATTTACTGAATAGGGTGTCCTTTCCCCAGTATGCAGGTTTTTGTTTTGTCTGCTTTGTTGAAGATCAGTTGTTGGTTCTAGGTATTTGGCTTTATTTCTGTGTTCTCTATTCTGTTCCATTGATTGTCTGTCTACTTTTATACCAGTGGCATGCTCTTTTGGTCACTATAGCCTTGTAGTAAAATTTGAAGTCAGGCAATATGATGCCTCCAGATTTGTTCTTTTTGCTTAGGCTTGCTTTGTCTGTTTGGAGTCTTTTTTGATTACATATGAAATTGAGGATTTTTTTTTCTAATTCTGTGAAAAATACTGTATTTTTTGGTATTTTGATAGGAATTGCATTGAATCTATAGGTTACTTTGAGCAGTATGGTCATTTTAATAATGATTCTTCTAATCCATGAGCATAGGATGTTTTCCCATTTGTTTATGTTATCTACAATTTCTTTCATCAATGTTCTTTAGTACTCCTTATAGAGATCTTTCACCTCCTTGGTTAAATATACTCCTAGGTATTAAGCTTTTTTTGCAGCTATTGTAAATGGGATTGAGTTCTTGATTTGATTCTCAGCTTCGTCGTTATTGGTATATAGAAATGCTACTGATTTGCATACATTGATTTTGTAAGCCGAGACTTTACTGAATTTGTTTATCAAATCTAGGAATCTTTTGGAGGAGTCTTTAGGAATTTTTTTTTTTTTGGTATAAAATCATATCCTCAGCAAACAGAGATAGTTTGACTTTTTCTTTTCCAATTTGGATTTTATTTCTTTCTTTTGTCTGATTGCTCCAGTTAGGACTTCCAGTATTGTGTTGAACACAAGTGTTGAAAGTGGGAGTCCTTACTTTGTTCTCGCTCTTTCTCTCCCCTTCTCCCCTTTCCTCTCTCCTTCCCTTTTTACAGTTGTTGTTACTCATAAAACCAGGTGTATTACTTCAGATTCTCTAGAAAAATAAAAACAATAGAGTATATAGATAGATAGATCTATGTTCGAGGAGATTTATTGTAGAAATTAGCTCATGGAAGCCAAGAAGTCACAGGGTAATGCCATCTGCAAGCTGAAGCCCCAGGAAAGCCGATGACACAATTCTTCAGTCCACGTTGTAGGGCCTGAGAATGCTGAGAGGTGTGGGGGCAGGAGGTTAGGTGCCGTAGGTGCTGAGATCCAAAGAAGGGTGGAGAACCAGGAGCTTTGATGTCCCAGCTCAAGGAGAGAGAGAGATAATTGGCTCTATCTCCCCCTTTTTGTCGTATCTGGGCCCTTAAGGAATTGGATGATGCCTGCCCACGTGGATGAGAGTGGATCTTTTTTACTCTGTCTACTGATTCAAATTTCAATCTCTTCTAGAAAACACCCTCGCAGACACATTCAGAAATAATATTTTACTACCTGTCTGAATGTCCCTTAGCCCAGTCAAGGTGACAAATAAAACTAACCATCACACCAGGTCATTTGTTCTGTTTTTCCAAGTCTGAACTTTGCTGATTGCTTGAAATACAATTTTCTAACATAAAAATTGTCATGTAGAGACCAATTTGAAAAAAGAAATTGAGGTGAATGATACATACAGAAAAGTGTTTCCATAATGTATGCATTTTAAATTTTGAAAAGTTGTGCACATTATATTTACTTTCTGTCTGAAAAAAGTATTAGAAAAAAACTTCACAAACAACAATCTCCAGAAACTTTTCCACAGGATTTCTTAAATGACCTTATTAATTTTCTAAAGTGTTTGTTTCTCTTCATTCCCTTTGATACTTGGATTAAAACCAACTTTTAATTAATACAGAAAAATTATAAATCAGAACTGTGACAGGAACTTTTATAATGCTTAAGTGTTTCTTTACTGATTAGAGCAATTCTGAAGCAGTTATATTAATTTTCATAATTGTTCAGGTTTTTATTAACCATTCAGAATGTAAACTGAATGGATATGAGAAACCCTGTGCTGTAAGATCCTGTATAATCAGACTCTCAGTGATGCTGGCTCAGGACATCTGTGGGTCCAGGAGCATCATTATTTGACCTCTTTGGTTTATATAACTAATATAGCTGTAGGTTTTTTCTCTGTGGGATTCTGAGAATAATTTTAGAGATTTATAATGAGAAATTGGAGTCAACTCATGAATTCTTACTTTATTGCATAAAAACAAGGAAAGTAAAATATGTATTAATAGAGTATGGAATAAAAAATACAGATCATATATAACTAGAATTAGTTGATCCATCTAAATTATAGTAATATCTGGATAAGTGATGCCATATTGAAAATTCCTTTAAAAACATGGTTATCTCCTTCATTAGAGATTTTCATTCTCCTTTTTCTCTTTTGCTGACCTGACTTTCCTCTGGGCACTTTAGTTTCTGCAGTTTCGAAAACACTAGCATCTTAAACAGAGCCACTAGAGAGCTGTGGAGGAAGCTACATGTGATTTCTTTTCGTTAGAAATGCTTAAGAGGGAAAGCTGGGTGAAGGGTATACGAGGACTCTGAACTATATTTGCAAATTTTATGTAAATTTAAAACTATTCAAAGGAAAATTTTTTAAAAAAAACTTGAGTTTTATTAATTACTTCTAAGTAGCCAAGGGCTCTAGATGGCCAATTTAAGCATTGAAGCTTTAGAAATTAACAATTTTGAATTTGTTACATTCCTTTCTGACATTACTTAATCCTTTCTTGATGAGTTTATATCTTGAGTCTTATCCTGTCTTCAGTTTTAAACTTGTCAATTTCATTCTCTATAAGACATCCAGAGACATCTTACTAAATAGCAAAACTTTTTGGATCTCCTTCAGTGGTGTTCTTCAGCTTTCCGGATAAAGTCTTAACTCTGCCATCTGCAGGTAACACATTATGTCTGGTCCTTGAAGACCCCTCTGTGCCTTCTACTGCATTTCCCTCTGCCTTAAGGACTAGCCACACACACTGAGCTCTCACTCTCTTTTCTCTGCCATCCATAATGTACCTGCCGGGCATACACTCCTCTCATTCTTGGTTAAATCTAAATCACTTTTTAAATGTAAAAGATATAAATAGGCAAAATTCTCTTCCTTCCTCCTCTCTCCTCTCTTCCTGGAGGCTACCATGAAACATGGATAAACTCCCGTCACATTTTCTGTGAGGCTATGTTGTATTTTATCGGTCGTTTGTCATCCTTATAATACAGCAAATATTATGGACACAGAGGCCATTTGTCATTGCTTTTTTCAGCATCTAGCACAGTATCCTACACATACTGGTGGTGGTTGTTGAATGAGACATCATGACATAATTAGTGGAATTTACTGAAGAATATAGCGTTATATCGTATTACATCCAATGCTGTGGTTTTTTTTAACTTGAGTTTTCATGTTATAGTTGTTTTTTGCACTTCTCAATTTGTCATTTTTCAATTCTTGATTCTCCTGTTATCTGCCTGTGTATATATCTCTTGTAGCTATATTATCTTTCTGATTTGATAATTTTCATATAATTTTTGCTTCTCTAGAGAGAATGTGAGACTACTTGTGGATAGAACTATTTGCTTCTAACTGCATTAACTAATTATATTAAAGAACTGATTAATTAAATGCTATGTTTAATCTTATACTATTGGTTTGATATGTCTTCCTTGAATTCTTGATTATATCAATCAAATCAACCATTGTTTTTGCATTATTCAATAACAGCTTTATAATAAAGCAATAATTACTTTTCTAGAACAAATTGCTATCATGCACTATAAGCATGAGCTTACTAAAATAAGCATGAGCTTACTAAAATAAGATTAAGCATGTCTATTTCAATGTTGAAGCAAAACAACACCAACAAAAACTTAAAAATTTACAAAGATGAGTGAAAGTTTCATCATTAACCTCTGGTCTTATTTCTGGAAAGATAATTACATCATATTATATTACGTCAAATAATTAGGATGTTTTTATAACAAGAATTGGAATGATATTCTAGAATTCATAATGGCCAATTTTTTAAGTGAAATCATGTGAATATTAAATATTTTCCTTTGAGCTTATAGATGAAAAAACTGGTACACAATAAATTAAACATTTGTATTAAACTTTCAATTTTGGCCATTTTTAGTGATAATACTATGCTTGTTTGTTAAATATATTTCTAAGCCAATGATACCTTAATTCCACCCTCCTCATAGCCTGTTTTTTAATGAAAACATCACATTGATGTGCTTTATCACACAATAGATTTAGCTGTGGCTTTTCTTGGGGGGCGTCTTGTATTCTTGCTGGTACTATGGGACAGACATACATTCATATTCTCAAACACTGTGTTAAGTATTCTCAGCAAAATGCCTTGGATTGACGAACTGAAATGCATTCTGATCAGGGAACATGAGCATAAGGAGTGTGGGGAGAGGCCTGTATAAAGCTATTTTACTCAACCTTCAGGAAATGTGTTAATTCTCTGCTTCAAATAAAGTACACCCAGTGTATGTGCAGTGTTCCTGAGAGCCTCCTAATGAACTGAAAAAACAAACAGTTTGTGGTAGGAAGAAATACATTCCATCAACCCCCTGAGCAGCAGTGATTGGCCTCAGCTTGTCATACATGCTCGATTCTGATTAAAATAAGGCAAATGAACTAGTTTAGCTGTTCTTGGTAAAGAAATTACATTTGTCTTTAATAGAATCTCAAATTCCATATATTAATAATATAGATTGTGTATGTTGATTGTTAACATGCAGATTAGCAAGGTACATAAAACATTTAAGTTGGGGAATCTATTTTAGTGGCCATGACTGGATCGAGAATTAATTGTTTTTGAATGACCCAAATGACAACGATGACAGAATTAGATGTGAGATACTTGGATAAAGTGGCTTTCAAACTTGTGATTCATGTAAATGCTTTAATCCAAGATCATGTTTCTTCTGCATGTGGTTATTCAGGTTTTTCCAGCACCATTTATTGAATAGGGCTTGCTTTCCCCAGTGTTTGTTGTTGTCTACTTTGTCGAAGATCAGTTGGTTGTAGGTAGATGGTTTTATTTCTGGGTTCTCCTGTCTGTTCCATTGGTCTCTCTCTCTGCTTTTATGCCAGTATCATGCCGTTTTGGTTACTACAGCCTTGTAGTATAATTTGAGGTCAGGTAATGTGATGTCTCCAGATTTGTTTTTTTTACTTGAGATTGCTTTAGCTATTTGTGCCCTTTTTTTGGTTCCAAATGAAGCTTAGGATTATTTTTTTCTAGATCTGTGAAATATTCTGGTATTTTGATGGGGATTGTGCTGAATCTATAAATCACTTTGGGCAGTATGGAGATTTTAATGATACTGAGTCTACAAATCCATGAGAAAGGCATGAAACCATAGAAATTTGAGAAGAAAATGTAGGAAAAACTCCTTCAGACATTGGCCTAGGCAGAGAATTTATGACCAAGACCCCAAAAGCAAATATAACAATTACAAAAATAAATAAATGGGACTTAATTAAATTAAAAACCTTCTTTACAGCAAAGGAAATAATCAATAGAGTGAATAGAGAACCTACAGAATGGGATGAAATATTCCCAAACTATAAATATGACAAAAGACTGATATCCAGAATTTACAAAGAATGCTAATCAGTAAGAAAAAAGCAAGATCATCAAAAAGTAGGGAAATTACATGAACTCAGACGTTTTCCAGAAGACACACAAATGGCCAAAAAACATGAAAACATGCTCAGTGTCACTCATCCTCAGGGAAATGCTCAGTGTCAGTCATCCTCAGGGAAATGCAAGTTAAAACTACAATGAGATATCACCTTACCCCTGTCAGAATGGTCATTATTAAAAAGTGAAAAAAAAAAACTACAGAGGCTGTTATGGATGCAGAGAGAAAGAAACACTTACACACTGTTGGTGGGACTGTAAATTAGTACAACCTCTATGGAAAACGATATGGAAATTCTCAAATAAATATAAACCTACCATTCGAACCAGCAATCCCTCCACTGGGTATCTACCCAAAGAAAATGAAGTCATCTTATCAAAAAGACACTTGCATGTGAATGTTTATGGCAGCACAATTCTCAACTGCAAAGATGTGGAATCACCATAGGTATCCTTCAATTCATGAGTGGATAAAGAAAATGTGGTGTGTGTATACACACACACACACACACACACACCCCACCACCACCACCATGGAGTACTACTCAGCCATAAAAAGGAATGAAATAATGTCATTTGCTGCAACTTGGTTGGAACTGGATACCATTATCCTAAGTATCTCAGGAATGGGAAACCAAACACTGTATAGTCTCACTAATAAATGGGAGCTAATAGATGGGTACATGTGGCACAAAGTGATATAAATGACATGAGAAACCAAGGGCAGGGATGGCTGGAGGGTGAGTGTGGGACAAAAGCTTATGTGCAGGGTACAATGAACACTATTGTGACGGGCACATCAAAAGCCCTGACCTAAGAATTATACCAGATATCCGTGTAATAAAAACACTTGTACGCCCTTAATTAAAAAAAAACCCTGCAAACAAAAAATAAAGCAAATGCTTCCTCAAATTGCTCCATGACTTTTCAACATTTCTTGTAGTGGTTTAATAAAAGTTATGATGGTAGCTGATGTTTAAAGTAAGAAAATAGTGTGCTGTTGGGGAAAAACAAAGGCAAGGCATTGCAGCGACTTCTAGATTCAGATTTCTGTGCTACAAAAAAAAAAAAAAAAAAGATAGGGATGAATAGGCAAAGCACAAAGGGTTTTTAGGGCAGTGAAACATACCTTTGTGACACTATTCCTTGTGATGCTATAATGGATTCACATCATTATACATTTGTCTAAATCTATGAAATGCACAATAGCAAGAGTGAACTCTAAATGTCAACTGTGACTTTTGGGTGATAATGATGTGTCAGTGTAGCTTCATGTATTGTAAAAAACGTACCACCCTGGTAGGAGATGGCAATAACGTGGGAGGCTGTGTGTGAGGGTGGTGGGGGTACGTAGAAACTCCCATACCTTCCTTTCAATTTTACTGTGAAACTAAAATTGCTCTTAAAAAAGGTCT
>CM052450.1:1170316-1233044 GCA_028533085.1 Varecia variegata | reverse complement strand
AGGGGGATGGGTGTATACCTATATGATGAGTGCAATGTGCACTGTCTGGGGAATGGGCACGCTTGAAGTTCTGACTTGGGGGGGACAGGGGTGGGGGAGGGGATGGGTGTATACCTACAGGAAGAGTGCGATGTGCACTGTCTGGGGAATGGACACGCTTGAGGCTCGGACTCGGGGGATTGGGAGGGACATGGGAAATATATCTATGCAGAACTTTTGTACCCCCATAATAAGCTGAAATAAAAAAAAAATTAAAAAAAAAAGAAAGTCAAATGAATTAAGCATCCAACTCAAAAACAACAAAATAAATCTCATTCTGCAAATGAAAAAAAAAAAAAGAAGTCAAAATAGACTTTTTTAAACAAAAACTGAGAAAATTCATTTTCAGCGGAGGTACACTTGAAGTAATGTCAAAGGAAGTTCTTTAGGTTGAAGAAAAATGATAATCAGATGGACATTAGGATTTACACAAATGAATAAAAAGCACTGGAAATCATCTATTTTTTTCAATTTCTTTAAAAGATAACTGAATGTTTAAAGTAAAAATAATAACGTAACACTCATAAAAGTAAAGGTTGTGGTGACGATTGTACAACAGAAAAAAGGGAAATTGAAGCATTCTATTTAAGGCTTACAATATATGTGAAGTGGTATATTATTTCAAGTTAGAATGTGATGTTATGCATGGTCAATCTTAGAACAAAAACTTGAAAAAATTAAAAGGTGAATAAGCTTATAGGGGACATAAAATACTAAAGGACAATTAATTCAGAAGGTGGCTGGAAAATAACAGAGGAGAGGGAAAAACCACATGTAAAAAATAGAAAAGTAGGTGTGCAGAAGACCTAATTAACACTATCAACCACCATGATTAAATTTATATATAATTATATAAATATTATAAATATATGAATGTGTATATTGATACATATATAGAGAGCAATATATGTTCTATATATTTATATGTTGATCCATATGTTTATGTATATTTGATCTTATATATGTCAAATATGGTCATATATATAAAGAGAACACAATAAAACAATAGAATAAATATTTTCATATGCACATGAAACATACATGACAATTGACATATGTTAGGTCATAAGACATGTTAGTGTATATAGAACTACTGAAATCATACACTTAATAGTCTCAGCCAAAAATGGAATTAAATCAGAAATAAATAACTAATAGATATCTGGAAAATCTTCAGATACTTGAAAATTATGTAAACTACTTTTAAACAGTCTATAGCTCAAAAAAGAAGCCAAAATGTGTAGTATACAATACATAGAATTGAATGATAATGACAGTGTGACATATAAAAAGCCAGGGAACGCAGTTAAAATCATAAAGTCAAACTGTGCATGGACAACTGGATACCTTAACAATAAATAAACCTCGAACTTACCACACATTACACAAAAAAGAATCATAAGCCTTAGTATGTAAGCTAAATATACAATTCTTGAAGAAAAATCAGGCCTTTTTTACAACTTTGGGATAGGTAAATTTTTTAAATTTAGGACAACTAAGTCAAAACTGTAAAGGAAATAATTGACAAATTGAACTTTATCAGTATAAACAAACTGTACTCTTAGAAACGCATCATTAAGAAATTGAAGAAGTGAGCCATAGACTTGGAGAAGATATTTGTAAATGATTTGTGTTTGAATTAGGGTTTGTATCTGAATATATGAAGTACTTCTGAAACTCAATAATAAGACAAGAACAAAATAAGCAAAAGATTTGAATGATTTCCCAAAGAGAACATACAAATGGCTAAAAAGTAGATGAAAAGCTGCTAAACATCACAATTTTTAGGAAGATGCAAATTAAAACCACAGTGAGATCCTAAAATAGTTACCAGCACACTGGTGAGGATGTAAAGCAATTGGAACGCTCATAGAAGTGAGCATAATGGTACCCACTTGCTTTGAAATACACCTTGGCAAAGTCTTATAATATTATCCACACACTTATATGATTCAGCAATTCCTCATTCTCAGAAGGGATGAAATCAAATGTCTACACAAATACATGTACATGAAAATTCATAGCAACTTCATTCACTAGTTCAAAAACTGGACACAGCCCAAATACCTATCAGCAAGCGAATAGCTAAGCAAATTTTGGTATATTCACGTAATGAGAGACTCCTCACAATAAAAACAAATGAACTACTGATGCATGTAATGACATTGAGGGGGTCTTAAAACCATTTTGTTTAGCAAAGGAAGCTGTACATAAAAGCCTAAATTCTATATGATTTTTTTAACAAGAAATTCTGAAACAGGGAAAGCTATTCATGGTGTCAGGATGTAGATCAGCGTGTGCTTGGAGCCAGGGATGGGATATGAGATTAATGACAAAGGCGCCATAGGGAACTTTTTGGGGTGATGGAAATGTTCTTTATTGTGATGGTGTTATTATATAAAGGTATACTTTTAAAAACACATTAAATTATATTTGGAAAATTGGTGTACTTTAATTGTATATGAATTATATTTCAAAGCTGATTTAAAAAAGAAAACATTAAAAATTAAGGAAGATACCTAGGGTTAAGAAAATAATTGGCTTGTCATAAACTATAAAAGTTTTTATTGATAAGATTGTATTTTTTCACTCATTTGAATTTAGGGTTGGCCAAGACATTTTTTGGTTAAGGAAACATGAGCATAGGTCACGGTGTTGCTTCTGATAGGAAGTTTTAAATCTCATTAAGTGCTTCCTTATCGGGGGTTCATGACATCCCCAGTAAAGATAGGGTCCCTGGGCAGAATGTGTTGCAAGAGATGAAAGAAGCAGAGTCACAGATGCAGGAATAGTTTTAAGAGTGTGGGGAAGTCAGGGGACCACCAGCACTCCAGTGCCAAGGTGGTGCTGACGGAAACCCAGCACTTGCTTTTTATTCTCTTTGCCATGCCACAAAATACAATGATCCCAGTGAAAAAATCACAGATACAATGAACAAAAGTCTCGGGGCTCCTCCAAAGTCACAAGGTGTCCCAGCTAATAACCCTCTCCTTTCTAGAAATGAAAACCACATAATTCTTCAGTAGGTACAACCCTTTTGATCAAGGTAAACTAACTAATTTTATCCCACGCTCAAGCTATGTACATGGATATCAATCTCCTAACTTCAGTAGCTGTGACCCCTTTGATGGAGGAACTAAGAAACTACAGGCTTTCCACTGGGAGCCTGGTTTCACATTAGCTGGGGCATTGTGGAGAGAAAGGGAGAGAAGGCGCTGGGCCCAGTGTCCTAACAATGGAAGCCTGAAGACCCTTCTCCCGGGCTGACACATGGCAATCTACCCCTACAGCCATGAGAAGTTTTCATGTCAGGCGGCTCTGCGGCTTTTCGGGCATGAGACCCCCTAGGCTCTGAGGTTGGAGCATGCTGTGCTGTCCTCCCAGGTCGCTGATATGCCCCCAACTAGGTGGTTAACATTTGCTCTTATTTCATGAAATTCCTTCACCTCCTCTCCTCCCACGGCCTCAGACACCGTGTCCCCGCGTCCCAGTGGTCTCACCCATCACTTCCTTGTGCTCTCTGTTCCTTCTCACGTCACAGCTGGCAACATGTGAGATGACGGTTTCTTCATTAGCGTAGATCTCTGAGTGACATGGATAAGCAGAGGCTTCATGAAATGCAGGACGGATAGACAATACAACTTGATGATTTTAAGCTACTAATATTTTGTTGTTTTTGTTATTGTAGGTTAAAAATAGCCTATCTGGACTGACACAAAAACTCTTCCTTTTTTAAATATGCCCGGCCTAATTATGGGCTTACTGTGTGTGTAAGTACACGACTTCATTTAGCCAATGCAATCTATTTATGTAGTTTTGGCCATGATTTCTATTCTTAGGTGTATCTGTTGGCTTCTTGGTGTTCCATGACTACTCGCCACACTCGTAGATTCACGGTAGTGGACAAGGAGATGGTGAGAGAAAGTGGCCACGTCCTTCTCGCTCCTGTCCTTCTCATGGTTCGAAGATGTAAACTGGGTCTGTAGAAGCCAGTGGAATTCTCCGTGTCAAATATATGTGAGTTCTCATGATGAAAAATTTCATAATATATGACAAATGGATATATTCAAACAGTATTTTGGCTAGTTAGAAATTGTTCCGGGTAATAATTATTACTTTTGAAAAGTTAAGTTTTGGGAAATATAATTTATATGTAGTACATTCCACCAACTAATAGTTCTATAAGTTCTGGCAAAAGATACAGTCATACTGCCACCACCACTATAAATATATAGATTATTTCCATCACCCCCCATATATCCCTAGTGTCCCTTTGTCATCAATGCCTCCATCCATCCCTAGGCTCTGGCAACTTATTCTGATTTCCACACCTATAACTTTGCCTTTTGCAAGCTGTCATATAAATAGAGTTGTGCCGTACGTAGCCCTTTGTGTCCAATATCTTTCACTCACAGTGATGCTTTTGATTTGTATGCATGTTGTATTAGTGGTTTCTTCCTTTCGATTCCACAGTAGTGTTCTGTTGTGTGGTTATCCATTCAGCAATTGATGGACATATTTTTTTTAATTACCTATTTTATATTTTGAGGAATATTCTTTTGTAAAATAATTCATAAATTTGTTGTTTGGGATGATGGCAGATCCAGAAGAAAAACACGTGGATTCAAGATGGTTAAGAACTTGATTTAAAGAAATTTTCACAGTATTAGAGAACAGAAAAATATGTGAATTTCTAGTCTGCTCTTGCAAAGGCCAGGCATTATTGACCTTCTAATTGTCAAACGGCAGTGAAGCATGGTGGCCAGGAGCACAGACTCTTAAGCCAGGCCCTCTCAATTCCAAGCCAGTTCTGCTACTCACTCATGATTTATTTACATTAATTAACCTCTCTTTCTCTCAGTTTTCTCATGACTAAAATAGACTTACTAATGATTCCTACATCATTGTGGTGCTATGATGATTGCTTTGTCATTGCAAATTTTTTGGCCTCGAGGACTCTGTTGATGAGATTCTATCTAGATGGACTTGGAGTTAAGTCTATACCCTTAAAAAAGCCAATGTTTTATATACTGTAAATTGGCGACTGATGAATACATTGGATATTCTACATACACAAGAAAACAGTTAAAAACCTGATGAAACAGACTGTTTTTCAGTCTATTTTATATTAAGAATCAGCAAGGTTTGGGCGCTACAAAGCACTGATATTTTCTTCATCACATATAAGAGCAATCTGCCAGGAATAATGGATTTTTGCTTGTACTAACTTCTGCTCAGGCTTTGCTTCTGGGGAGAGGAATTGGTACGGGCTGAGTTTCATCGGCTCAACATAAACTCTTGACAATCAATGTGCGTGTGGAACCTGAATTATAATGGCTACCTGAGGGTCAGGCTGGCTGTGCCCGTGATCTCTTACTCAGTTAGTGACATAAAAGAGGGACATTTTCTCTTTCCCTTAAAAAAAATTTTTCCTTAGTAAGTCAGTACTAGTTTTTTTAAAATGAATTGAACAGTTACAGTGAATAGAATGAGACAGATCTTCTTATACCTGACAACACTGAGGAAGAAACTTGGAATTATGACTGAGACTTGAAATAAAAACAAAAATCAGGGAAAATGGTAACCTTTATAGAATGTGTTTTTTGCAGACTAGAGGGAAAAAAAGATATTTCTTCGTTTCAAACTCAGAGGACTTCCCTAAAAGCCTATTTAAACACTGGTTAATGAATAAGGTTCTTGTGAAAGTTCACCTCCAAGACATCTGATTACTCTGACAAGATTCAATTTCTTTTTTTAGTCAAAGACAATGATATGAAATAGAGATATTTGCATATCATTACATGCATCAAGGCCTTCTTTAAGATTACAGTGACACGTAATGAAACCTATAATTACCTTTATAAAAATTGTGTCTTGTTGGCTCACTGCAAAGATTGCTCTGTCATTAAAAGGGACACAGTTCTTTTAAGTGTTTTAGCAATAACGCCTTTCCCTGCCCTCTAGTTCCCAGCGTGAATTGGTCATTTCCTCTTTCATAACCATCAACTGTGTTGAAATTTTGGATGTGAATTCCAGAACCAACTTCCTCTTATATCTAAAAGGAATAGAAAGTCCTCCTCAAAAATTCTCTTTTCAGACCTGAGTGATGGGCTGGCCTTCATCTGAGAACCAGGACATGCCCCTCCGAGGTATGGCCCGTGTGTTCAGATTTTGTTTGCCTTTTTTGCTGGAATACAGAGTCGGCAACCTGAGCCCAGGACAGCCCTGTGGGTTGTTTTGGGTTCCGTCGTCAGTGGTGGAAAATAAGCCTTCTCTTGATCCTGTTGAAGTCAGACGGATCCTGCATTATGGAAAATAGACAGTGTAAAGGAGCTCACAACTTTTAAAATATGACCCTCAGGAATGCAAGTTGTTAAAAAACTGAACTAAGAAAAAGAATTCTGCACTTGGAATGGCCGAGAACTGCTGCTTTCCCTGACTGGCACGTGAGCCTCGAGAGGCTCAATCAACTTCATGTACTGAACATTCTCAGACTGAAAACTCGCAGCCGGGCTCTTTTAGACCTGCTCGCACATGGCAGTGTTAATAACACTGTCGCTTTTATACCTTATTATTTTCACGTACGAACTCCATGGAATTCACGTTCATTAAGCTTCTACAGAACCACTCGCACGTCAGCTGTCCCCGCAGCTGGACCTGTGGCGCTTTTCTCTCTGTCGTTCGAAGGCTTCTGTGTCTTCTCCAGGCTTGACCTCAGAGAAAGAAGCTATTGGGGTCAAAGCCTCGGGGAGCAAAATGGAGCAAAATGTGCCCAGGCTCACAGTGCACTCAACTGTTTGCGACCTCAGTCACAGCCACCTGATCACTCCACAAACTTCACTGCGCTGTCTCACAAGTCAGAGAAGTAATATGAAGCATGACCAATAAATCCTGTGAAGTTCAGTTAATAAAATATAAAAAATACAAAATATTTGATCGGTATAATAAATAAAACCATTAAACCATATTGGTTTACTTCAAAAGGAGTGTCATGAATGCTTCAAATAATTTTAAATCATTACAGAATTATGCCTTGGGTGCACGCCTGCTTTCCTGAGGACAACTTTGTAAAGAGCATTGGCAAGGGGTTCTCAATTCCCATCACCACCTTCCTCCAAGCCTTTTACTAAATTTAATTCCAGAGGCATGAAAGTCGTTCATTCAAAAGAGGCAAATTTTATTTTAATGACTATAAATATTCCTAGTAAGTGTCCTGCAGGAAAACCGTCCTAGTGATGTGATGACGATGGCGGTGCAGACAGTGGGTGAGTTTCCTCAGCGTCTCCACCCGCAGCCCCAGCCGGGACTGCAGACCTGCTCCGTCTACACGGAAGCCCCTCTCCTTTTAAACAGCGGAGACTGGAGTCTTCTCCCGAATACGAGCCATTGACAACTGGCTCCACGCTAGGGTGTAGACCAACCGTGTCCCCCATGACACAGCCCAAGTTCAAAAATGAGTGTATTAGTTTTCTTGGGCTGCCTTTAAAAAATGCCACAAACTCGTTGGTTTAAAGCGACAGATATCTATTCTCCCACAGCTCAGGAGGCTCGAGTGTGAAATCAGACACTGGCAGGGTTGGTTCCCTCCGGAGGCTCTAAGGGAGAAGCTGTTCCAGGCCTTTCTCCTGGTTTCTGGCTTCTCCTGGCGTTCCTGGGTGTGTAGCTGCCTCACTGCAAACTCCGCCTCTTTACTCGGTGGCCTTCCTCTCTGTGAGGGTCCCTTGTGCATCTGTGATACTGCTTTCTCTTATAAAGACACCAGACGTTGGATTTGAGGCCCACCTTAATCCAGTGTGACCTCAGCTTAGCTTGGTTACCTCTGTGGAGACCCTGTCCCCAAATAAGGCTGTGTTCACAGGGAGGGGAGGGACCTGTGCGTACCTTTTGGGGGATACAGTTCAACCCACTGCTAAGCAGTCAGACAAAAATATCCCCAAGAGCTGAATAGAGGTGCTAGTTAAATTAATTTCTTGTTATGGGACAGACTTGAACATTCTGGTTAATTATTTAATAGGCTAAAAATCTAAAGATCATTTTACAGACATTTTGTAATCAATGATATTTTTGTTGATATCCATTCCTGACCACAGATGGCTCAAACTAGAAGAAAAGAGAACAAAAGCCAAATTCTCATTTTTAATGAGACTCAAACTTTAGGTACAAAGCTATTTTGGGTGTGAGGAATTATTTATTTGAATAATCACAGTTAAAAGCTTGTTGTTTTTTTTTTTTAACTAAGTACAGTCTTTTTAAAATGCCTTCAAAAAAATGGTATTATTCTGATGTCAACAGCCAACGTTCCCAATTTGCCCTAGAATATTAGTTTCAACAGAATAATTTTTTAGAATAGTTATTGCCAAGCTGATCTAGATCAGATCTTTTTAGGGCTCATTTTTGTCCTCCGTGTTATCAGATTATTAGAGAACTTTCTTAACCCAGTTTTTCCTATTAATGGGCTCTCTCTGTTTTACTGTGTATATCGCAAAAGACATTTCATCTGTTACGGGTTGAATCGTGTTCCCCGCAAAAGATGTTGAAGTCCTAAACTCCAGTACCTGTGACAGTGACCTTATTTAGAAAGGGAATCTTTGCAGATGATTAAGTTAAGATGAGGTCATAATGGTGGGACCTAATTCAATATGACTAGTGTCCTTATAGAAGAGAAATTCAGGCACAGAGACACATATAGAGGGAAGATAAGAAGATACAGGGGAAACACCATCCCGTCTACAGCCAGGAAATGCCTGGGGTTACCCGAAGCTGGATGAGAAGTGTGGAGATTTCTCTCACAACCCTCAGCAGGAATCAACCTTGAGGAAACCTTGATTTCAGACTTCTGGCCTCCAGAACTGCGAGACAATACATTTCTGTCGTTTAAACCACTCAGTTTGTGGTACTTCGTTATGGCAGCCCTAGGAAACCAATACTTTTCTTACTATCTTTACTATCTTACCTCCTTTCTTACTATCATTTCTAGTTAGGTGACCAGGTCAAACATTTATATGTGTATGTATGTTTTTCTATGTGTATATTCATATTTATTTAGAATTGTAACATTCAAATATCATTTAATATGTTTCCTGCCTTCCTATTTATTTAGGAACTACCCATTTTATGTAAAACATAAACATAAATGTACTATATTACTCAGAGGCCTAACTCCAGACAAAGCCTTATAAATGTAGTCACATGTACCTTCCTGCTCCATGACTGTACTGAAAGTTCTCTGAAGTTGTTTGAAATTTTACATGCAAACCAACAAAAGTTAACTAAACCAAGCATATTCAAGGAGAATTTAAATTAGTCTCAATAAAGTAGATATATTGTAGGAATATAAGGGTGAGTTTGCTGAGGACAATATTTGATTCCACCGTGACCCTTTTCCAGGGAGCCATTTGCAGATGGCTTTCCTGGGGAAGGGATTTGTCCTCTTCATTTCTGCCCCAGGAGATGGTCCTAAAAGTTCAGCTGGCTGCTTTCTGCGTTTTTTCTTCTTGTTCACAAAAAAGCTACTTGTGAAATTTAATCTCCAATATAAGAATTTTTTTTCTTTTATTATTGGTCAGAGACTATAGTATGAAATAGTCATGTGTACTGTTTCTAGATATCGCATAATATTCTAAAGAAAGACATGAAATGACTCTTTTGACTTTATAAAATACTGACTATGTTCATTTTAATAATGGGGTAAAGTCTCCTGTAGAGCAATAGCTGTACAGCTTTTGTTTATAAAATAAGTCCTGATGTGTGGTCAGGTTATTTTCTATTCCGGGATAAAATCTAGCTATACTATCACAATCTAGGAGTTGCTTTAACATGAAGCTGAATATAAGATCAAATTATTATTTTCTATAAAGGTTAAAAATAACTATAAGGAAAGATCTTTTTGGCGAGCATCATTATATCTTAGAATAATTTAGAGAAAATAATTACACATTATAATAAGGGCACCTTACTCAGATACTTCCCACACCCCCCCAGAAAAACTTTCTTGGAAAGTATAGTCGGAAGTGGCATTGTATACAGTTAGGCATTCTCTGAATGCTGTATTGAAATTTATATTCTTACAGGTGAGTGAATCATTTGGTTGCTCCTTTCAAACTTTTTCAAGCTAAAATTATACACAGTGATTTCTGCATTTTAAATTTGTGTAAAGGATGTTGTTTTTTTTTTCTTTTTTTCCTAAGAAGTTTCTTATCCTTCTCTGCAGGTACTCCTTCAGTTTAACTTTGAAGGAAATTATGGTGTCCTAACTTCAAGTACTTGTTTTTCTTAGTTCCCTTAATTCTCACCCAGAAACATTACTTTTATCCTTGACTTTAAATGGCTACCAAGAAGCGATTAAATAGATTCACTTCATAGCAAGGTGTGGTAAGGATTGTCACGCTCTGCCCCCAGCTCACCTGTGCTGCGGTATTTCTTATCGCCCCCATAGGCAGCTTGCATCTGGCTATTCTGAACTACTTGCCATGTTGGCAGGGCCGTTGACTGTTTAAAATATTGCTGTCTTTTGTCTGTCTGCCGCTGTCCACGTGGCAGGCTGGTGGCTGTGCCCGCTGTGGTTTTGTCCCCTTTCCTTCACCTGCTGCAGCCGGTTCCCCCAGTAAAGCTCTTACACACTGGGGGGGCGCTGACTAGCGGCCCCCGAAGATGCCTCCGTCCTAACCCTCAGAACCCATGAAGATGTCATTTTATGTGGCAATGGGGACCTGGTGGATGTGGTTAAGTCAGGCATTTGGGGAGGGGGGTTGTCCTGGAATATCTGGACGGACCCAGTGTGGTCACAAGGGTCCGTACTAGAGGCAGGGTAGCCAGAGAAGGCGACGGGAGCGAGGAAGTGGAGGGAGGAAGGACAGGCGGCGACGGCAGCGGGTGTCCCCGGGAGCCGGGGCAGCGGGAGCGGGTCCCCCACCGGGCCTGCAGGCGCCTTTCGGTTTCAGCCAGTGAGGTCTGCTTCAGGCTTCTGACTTCAGAACTATAAAATAATAAATTTCTGTTGTTTGAAGCCACTCAGTTTGTGGTGATCTCCTACAGCAGCAGTAGGAAAATGACACACAGCCACACTATTTCTGTTTTGTCCTCTGCGTCCCAGAGGACCTCGAAATTAACGCCGCTGTTAGTGCTTCATCTTTCAGTTTCGAAAGAAAAGATACAAATATTGATTTAAGGTATGACTCATAAAATTATTTCATTGGTTTGTCACTTTTGAAAGTCTTTAAATTTTAAATAAATAAAAGTTTCCTGTTGAAATAAAGTTCCAAAGAGAAGATGATTTCTAACTAAAAATGGCAGCCTAAAATCATTTAGGAATATTGTATGTAATATTTTTTGTTGAGGAAAGATGTTTCAGATACATATACATGGATAAAATATTAAGAAACCATCCTAAATAATGGATGATGCCAGTTAGATGGAGGAAGACAATAGTCTAAATCTCTGTCATGAAATATAGTGTAGAGTTTTGTCTGTATTTGTTAGATCATGAAGCCTAAGTAAGTCCTATGAAGGCTTTTTTTTTTTTTTTTTTTTTGACAGAGTCTCACTCTGTTGCCCGGGCTAGAGTGAGTGCCGTGGCGTCAGCCTAGCTCACAGCAACCTCAAACTCCTGGGCTCAAGCCATCCTTGTGCCTCAGCCTCCCGAGTAGCTGGGACTACAGGCATGCACCACCATGCCCAGCTAATTTTTCTATATATATATTTTTAGCTGGCCAGATAATTTCTTTCTATTTTTAGTAGAGACGGGGTCTCGCTCTTGCTCAGACTGGTCTCGAACTCCTGAGCTCAAACAATCCACCCGCCTCGGCCTCCCAGAGTGCTACTATGAAGGCTTTTATTGTCCAGAAATGTAGAGGGACAGAGAGAGTGGGCGGAGTGGGGCCTGCCAGCGCTTTGGCGTGGGTGCCGGCGGTGGGCACAGCACGGCCAGCCTGCCCTACAACGCTGCCATCGTGTGCGTTGGTGCCTTTCCTCCACTTGAGAACTTGCACAATATTGGAAATGTTGTGTTCTTCACAACCATCTCTGTTTTTACTAACCAAATCCAAGATAAATTGGTCTCAGGGTATTTTTAGAAATTTAAGAATTGAACTTTCTGTTCATCCAAAGAAAAGGCTATAAAATATGTTATCTTTGTAGCTTTCAACTTTGTTTGAACTTGGCGTATCTTAGCCCGGAATCTGCTCTGCTTAGATTGCTGCTATTGCCTTGTATTCTATGGCGTGTACCTGGTCCTCTGATAGTGTAAATTGAATTAACTAATCATTAATGGTGGCTCATATTATCTGAGAAATTACAATTTAAATTGATAGGGAATAATAAAATTTTAGTCTTTTCTCTAAAAGAAATTTCAGGAAAACTTGAGTTATTTATTATGACCAGAGCAGTTGTGGAGTCTTTTAGTTCAATTTCTCACAAAACATAATAAGGCAAAGTTCTTGGTCTGTCACCCACGTGGGAGCACGGGGGCTTGATCACAGCTCGCTGCAGGCTGGAGCTCCTGGGCTCCAGCATCCTCCTGCCTCAGCCTCCCGAGTCGCCGGCAGTCTAGGCGCGCACCACCATGCCCGGCTCCAAATAGCATCGTGACGTCCCTGTAATTTCCTATTAGCTGATCACAATTTAAACATAGCATGGCACCTACATACTTTATATCATGGAGGGAATTAGGGGGAAGGTACAATGGACAGATTGATTCAGATCCAACCCACTATTAATTAACTCATTAATTTATTTGCTGACTCAGTGTTCACATTTTTAAACACAACTTGTTTGAGAATTTATGTTTCCAGAATATTTATGATAGGCACAGAGCAAAAGTTGTAGCTTCTCCCATCAACTATTTTATAACCGAGCGGGAGTCAGACAATTAAATAAATCGTGACAACATTGTGGGTAGGTAGAAGCCTGGAGAAGCGTGTCAGAAGCTGGCCTGGTGGGTGGGCTAGAAGAGCCGCCTGGAGGGAATCGTGCCTCGGTGGAGTTGCAGGGGACGGAGAAGAGTTTGTGCACACAGAGGGAACAGAGTACGCAAGGTGTGAAGAAACCTGCTGCATTTGGGAAGGCAGGTTGACTGGCCAGTGCTGTGAGTGAGGATGACTCTGAAGTTGCGGTAACAGGTGGAAACGAAGTGGCAGACAGACGTTCAGTGTGTCAGGGCCATTAGACGCTCCTTTTGTTCCCTTTCTGCATCTCTTATTGTCTATTATTTATTACCTCTAAATTTCTTTCTCATTTCCGGATTTTACTTGATCTTTTCTTTTCTTCTTCCCTCTCCTCTTTCCCCTCCTCTCCCCTCTCCATTTTACTTTTTTCCTTTTTCCTTGACTTTCCTTTTTCTCCCTCCCAAGACAATTTAGTTAAGATTCAGTTCATGCTTCCTAGATTTTCTCTTGGCATGTCTCTTCAAACTTTTATTTCCTTGAGTCTTGGATTATGACTTCTGATCTATTTCATTCTGCAGTGCACACTATTGGCACTGCCCACTTCTCTATTTTCCCAAATCTGAGAAGTCAGCGTGGACGCTTGCTGTGAAAGGGAGGCTGGAAAATAGAGGAAGCCTGAGAGGCTGAGCTCACGACATTTAATTGACTAAAGAACCTGAATATTGTTACCAAGTAAGAATAATATTTGCTGCAGTCAGGAGTGATAGAACCAGAATCGAGGGGAACAGACCAATGTAGAGGCCAGAACAGAAATTGACTGAAGAACTTTGCTTTCTAGAATTTGCTATTAAATTAGCATCAGAGATGAAGTCTGAGAAGCGTAAAGGTTTAACATCTAAATTGCTTCTTTGAGTCTTTTTTCCTGTGTTCTTGATTTTTCATTCATACTTCTTTGAGAGATCAATTGACATATCCCTCCTGTGATAATGTGAAAAAGGACAGAGTTAGTGGGCAGTTGTGAATACCTGGTGATAGAAGTGGTTTAGGTGGTTGTATGGCAGATCCTGGAAGGGGAATATAGAGAAAAGATAAGCGCAACAAATTAAATTTCTTTAAATAGAATGTCTTTATTAATTAGAGGTAATGTTAGAGTTAATGTTGTAGTAAAGGACAGAAAACAGTATCTTGGGTCTATAAATAAACATGTGGCAACACCTATGTTTACACAGAGCCCTCATGTTTTGGGGACCAGACTGGGGAAGAGGAGTGAGACTGCAGAACAGCGGGAATGGGGAACGACTGCGAGTCCTCCAGAGACGGGGGTGACTCACAAACGCATCCTCAGCGTGGCACCAGGGAGGAGGCGGAAAGTCCAGTGATCACTGCCCATCACAGGGAGGGGACGCCTTATGGTCAGGAACCGTGTCTCCAGCATCTGTGTATTTCCAATTCCTGGTACCTAACTAAAGGGTGGAAATAAATGTTTGATGATTTGACCATTAGAACATATCTACTTTAATAAAGCAGTGACTTAATGGTGCCAAAATAATGGAGGAAAAGTGAAATTTTTACCAAAATTCATTGTTATTTAGGGCTGTTATATTTATAAAACAAAATAAAAATAGGATACCTAGCAAAGTTGGAATTTTAGGTAAGCTTCAAATAATTTTTTGGTATGCACATGTTTCAAGTATTGCCACCTGTGTCTTATATGGCAAAGCCAGGAATATCAAATTTCTCAGCACCACTGTGTACTCCGGTAGGTTTGACTGAATTTAATATGTGGTTTATTTTTTCTAAACATTTCTTAATTAAAACTTGTTAATGGATTAAAGCCAGAACTTTAAGTTTCAATTTTCTCCATAAAAGTTCCATTTAAATTGTATCTTTTCTCTCTATAATAATATCAAATGTAGTAGTATTTTGAGGCCTGTACCATTGAAAATGATAAAATCTATGCTTTTGAGGACAACGTAAATTGACATCTTACTGCAATTTTTATGGGATCAGACTGAGTTCACTGAATACAAATAGCGATATCAAAATAACATGAATCATATCTTACATTATCCTGCTCACGCTGACAAAGAGAGGGGATTTATGGGCACGGCTGCCATTGCTTTATTTAGGCATTTACTCATCTCTCCTTTCTCAAATATAAGTACCTACTCTCATTATTTTTATCATTTATCTTGAAAGCTAAAACTGGAAAAAACACTTTTTCCTGCACCTAGTGTATGCACAGGATTTTCTAAATAGAACTTAGAAATGTGTATTCATTGTAAGTTTTATTATTTTTTTAGTGTCTTCCTTTAGAACGTTCGCTTATGAACCTTTAGGTTATAGGAATCATGGCTCATACATCTTTTGTTTATATTTTTGGTATTTTACTTATAGAAGGCACTCTACTCTGTATGTTGTTGATAATAATGAGAAATATAAAAAACTCATTACCTTAATAAATGACTCAGGCCATTTCTTATTATTCTGCCTTTTATTGTTTGACATTTTCTGAAAGTAGTTCTCTTCCTTAACAAGCAGACACAGATAATGTAAGCGAAGTATATACATAATGCCGTCTTTCATTTTTGACTTTTTACGTGTCAGGTCATAAAGCAGCTCATATGTGCTTATTTCTTATTAAATATTTATTTAGTTTTTAATTTTAAAGCTTCATCATCATTTCCATCGCAAAGTAACAATTTGCAGTTTTGACTGATAGATTTTATTTCCTATTTTTATTAGTTAGGAAAATTGAGCTGTAAGTAATAGCATACCAGAAAAAAAACAGTGGCTTAAGTGATTTAAAAAATAACTACTAATTACCCCACAGAACAGAAATCTGAAAATACGTGGTTTCAGTGTTGGTTCGGCAGCTTCTGCGCTGCCATGATGAAGGTGCTGGCCTTTGTGCTCAGCTCTGTTGTTTCAGGGTGACAAGTCGGCTCCAGTAGCTCTAAAGGTCACGTCCTCCCTCGTCCAAGCCCACACCTGCATGAGCGGCAGGGTGAATGGCTTCGGAGCTCGCAAACGTCCCTGTTCCAATCAGAAAGCAAAACATTTCCCAGCACATTTCCCCGCTCTGCAGAGTGCATTCCGGGGACCGGGCTTCCCTCTCTCGCTTTCTCCGCTGTGGGCAGCCCAAGGTCAGCTGCACAGGCCCCAGCCGACTGCCTTCCTCCGTCCCTCTGCTGAGATTTGCCTCCTGACTTTGTATCCCCAGACTCTGGAAAAATGCCATGGAAAAATCACATTCTAAATGTTCATAGAGGTTTCTTTAGTTCTTGCATTCCTGTGTTTGTGTTGTTTTAATTTTGAATGAAGTGGAGAGTGTGATGACGTCGTGATGCGGTGAACTTGGTTTAGATATGTCTACATCGTATCACTAAATCAAGCCAAATCATGCAATTTTATTCAGCTGACACTGTGTGGTTGTGGTATAATCTAATATAAAATAGGTAAATAATTGAGACCAGGTCTGGGCATGGTGGCTCACACTTGTAATTCTGACACTTTTGGAGGCTGAGACAGGAGACTTGCTTAACTTGGCCAAGAGTTCAAGACTTGCCTGAACAAGAGCAAGACCCCATCTCTACAAAAAATAAAAGTAAAAAAAAATGAGCTGGGCATGGTGGCACATGCCTATAGTCCCAGCTACTTGGGAGGCTGAGACAGGAGGATCACTTGAGCCCAGGAGTTTGAGGTTGCAGTGAGCTATGATGAGGCCACTGCACTCCAGCCTGGACAACAAAACAAGACTGTTTCAAAAAAAAAAAAAAAAAAATTGAGACCAGAGTCTGGACCTAATGATCTTGAAAATCTTAAATAAAAAGTTCCGATTTTTAAAAACCACATTTACCATTTAAAATGTAGCTTTATTTTTTTCCTGTGGTTTTCAAATGTGGGTAATTTTTTTCTATTAATTTGATTTTATGTTCTTCTATTGGGTGTTGACAAGAGTAGAAAGGAGAAGGGAGTGGCTTAGTGAAGTTGAGTATAGAGGAAGAAATGATTTCTGAAAATTTTCTAGCAAGAACCCTTCTTGCTGGGTCTTGGAAAAATTAATGGTGTTGTCATTATATTTACCTGGAGGTCGATGTCTTGCCCCTCAACATTATGTTCCAGGGCCTTAAAGTATCCTAGGGAAATGTACAGGGGGAACAGGACAGGTGTTGTCTGGTGGGTGCAAGGATAAGAAAGCTGGATAGTTACTTTCATAAGATGCCATGAAAAGTGGGTATAAATGTGGACATGAATGACAGAGTGAGAATACTCAGGTAAAATGAATCCTTGAAGTCATTTTAGGATCTAAGAGACAGTTATGTAACGGAAGACAGAACAGCAGCCCAAACACACAGATCGATAAGGAAATTGAGCAATGTTGCCAGTTTTCAGAACATGAAGACTGGGTAGATGAGAAAACTGATAGCTGCAACTCGGCTCTGAGTAGATGTGCATATTCTGGAGGTGGGAAGGGATAGGTTTTGTTCTAAAAATACAAACTGAAACAAAATAATTGTGGTAATCATTTCACAAAGTATATATATATATATATATATGAAATAATTTGTATACTTTGAACATATGCAATTTTCATTTGCCAGTTTTACCTCAGTAATGCTGGGGTTAAAAAGGAAATTCAAGAGGCAAAAAAAATCATGTGATGAGAGAAGTCTCAGGATGGAGCTTTCATTCCTTCTCATCTCTTTGCTTTCATCTCCTAATTCTTTTCTGGTATCAGAAACAGAAACAAAATAGAGATATGAATAAAATTCTGCAGCATTATTTTCCTCATTTTGAGAATACTCAGAAAACATTTTTCAAATGCTATTATTTGACAAAGATGTAATTCTGTTGATCTTATCAAGTAATTCAAGTTTACAGAATTAAGGAGCACTAATATTTGCGAATAAAATAGAATTCAAAAAGAAGCCTTTGAGTTGACTGTATGGAAATATATAACATGGAACTATAAATTAGATTTTTCTTTTATGGAAATGTTATGTCAATTCATGCACAAGAATTAGATGCCAGCTGTGGGTCTGAGGACTCGGTATGGACTTGGCGAAATCAGGGAGGATGCCATGGTGCTCGCTCTGAGATGCTTGCAGGCTTGGTGGGGGGAGGGGAAGCAGTCAGCTGACAGCTCTGCGCTGGCCTGCTGCATTGGGAAGGGTGAGTCCTGGTTTCTCCAAACTTGTTAATAGTTTTCTTGTGTGTAGGGCTTGTTCTGAAAGGTTCCATTCAGACCGTAAATGAAGTATATAATCAAATATCCTCACTTCTCAGAAAGTATCTTGTACCTGAGCATGGTAAACTACAGAATGAGTAGAAAGGCACAAATGAATGGTGTGTGTGTGTGTGTGTGTGTGTGTGTGTGTGACAAGGTCTCATTTTGTCACCCAGGCTGAAGTGCAGTGATCTGATCATAGCTCACTGCAACCTTGAACTCCTGGACTCAAACGATCCTCCTCATTCAGCCTCCTGAGTAGCTAGGCTTACAGCTGCATGCCACTATGCCCAGCTAATTTTTAAAAATTTGTAAAATTATTTTCTGTAGAGGCAGGGTCTCACTCTGTGGCCCAGGCTGGTGTCAAACTCCTGGCCTCAAGTGATCCTCACTCCAGCCTCCCAGAGTGCTGGGATTACAGATGTGAGCCATTGTGCATAGCCACAGTGATATATTAAATATCTGAAAATTTCTAAAAGCCAGAGGGAGGAGCACAGGCTAGAGGTGTGACTGTAGATTTTAAGAGGCATATTTTGATGGTATTAGAAAAATGTTGGTAAAGACTCCAGATAAGCCCTTAAAAATGAAATTTCAATAAATATATTGCAAATTAATTAGATGAGAAAAAATTAGGAGGCATTTGATGAAATTGATTTAACTGAATAAATACTTTTTTGAATAATGATGTCATGCAATATGAGCAACCTTTGAATGGAGAGGTAGCATATGGGTGGCATCGTGCTCTGATATTGTAAGAATGATATCATAAAAATCAAGGTGAAATTTTTAAATGGTAAGAGGCTTACAGAAATGTTAAAAATAATAAAACAGATTTTTAAAATTTTCTACCAGTCAGAAGAATAAGGACAAACATGGCTTGTGACTAGAGATCAGTGACAGTATTTTGGTAACGAGAAGGCATAACTACTAAACTCTTAGTTTGCTTCACTTTGTTCTGCCGTGGAGACTGATTGTCAGATTGTTAAGGCCAAGAGTATTGTTGATAAGAGGAAAATAAAACCCCAAACAGTGGAGAGGATTTAGAGGATGCATTGGTGCTTTATGTTGGTTCATTGCTTCTAAAGAGAGTGAGTTTTATCACCAAGCACACAGAACCTGCAGACGAAATTGGTGAATTGCTATTGATTATTTCGGTGGAACAGTGGTGAATAAAGACTTCCAGATTAGAGATGAATCAAAATTTTAATGGATCAAATATATGTATAAATTTTCCATAAAGGCTTAGTGAAATATAGAGTTGTTAAACATAATTTGTGAGTTTTTACAAAAAAAGTATAGATTTCTTATTTAAAATGGTAGTCTAAGTCCAGGTAATACATTTCCGTCACTTTGAAATCCTTAGTGTGATAACTTAGAGGGATGCATTCAGAGCGGATACTTGCCATGACTACTGGACACCAATGCAGGGTGCCATGTGCATGCGAGAAACTTTGAGGAATTCTTCGCATGCAGCGCAGGAGGGTTCAGACGGAGGGAAACATCGAACATGCGTCATTTACGATGTGTGAGACAAAAGCTCTCCTAGAAGGGCGCCCCCCAATAAGCCGAACAGCTCGTCCTGGGCCAGAGAGGTAGGTAAGGCATTGCATGTGAGGAGAGGTCAGGGCAAAGACAGCTGGGCGATTGTCCGTCCTCCTGAGATCCGTGGACGTGCAGCGACAGGGAGGAGACCGGCCCAGCGCAGCGCAGCGCTCTGAGTTAGATGAAAAGGAAAACCGTGCACCGCAGCTGCCTCAGCTTTAGCTGCTTCGCCAGACTACTGCCTCTTCACATAGGCAAACTGCGACAATCTGTATTTTCCCCTTATCCTTTTATCTTGAAATCTCTGATCAGAGACCACATATTCCTAGTAAGTACATACATGGTTTTTTTTTTTTTGTATAAGACCAAAAAACACTTGATCTGTGAGATGAGCAGTGAGAAAAAATGCTGAATATATAAAATTATTGAACAGTTCACAACATTGACAAGTTTTAAGCAATGAATTTGCTCTTTTATGGGAGGGGAGGAAATGGGGCAGTGGCAGCTTCACCTGTAGATGCTGGTGGGTATTTTTATTTTGGGTATGACAAACAATTCAATTTAAATTCTGGATTATTAACACAGACTGGAAAGCAGGAGAGTCCAAAATTAGAGATGACTTTTTTCTTTTATTTGGGACCAGCAAGTCTTTGCTATGGTCTTTAGAGAGACACTTAGAAGTACTTATTTTGGGAACAGTTTGTGGAGGCAGAGATGGCATGTTTGCTAAACTTTTGGTGTGCTGGGTCAGTGCTATGATCTTTGAAGAGTAAGTGTGGCATTGAACCAATTTAGTTACTGAATTGGTAAAGAAACTGCACCCCTACCAGGAGAGGCAGCTCAGGATACAGCTACTAAAAACCCTGAATCTCCCTGGCCTCAAGAGCACTGCTAAGAATGGACAGGAAGGAAATACTGAGGAACACAACATTTGAACTTTATTTAGACTTTCTTTTGTTTATCCTATTCTTGTGTCTTCATTGTCAGGTGTGTGACCAGCAGGTACCTTGTCACTCAGTTCCCAGGTCTTTGATTTGCGAGGAAACAAACTCCAGGAGATAACACAGAAGCCTCATTTTTATCGCGGTTCTCAAGTTAGATGGTGAGATCTTGGACCTTAAGCCTGAACCTAACGCAGTAATGAGATGAAGCTTGCGGGGCTGTAGGAGCGAATGAATGTGTTTTGCAAATGGGGGAATTGCAACTTGTGGCCAAAGGGTAGACTGTGGCCGATTAAAGAGAAATGGACACTCTTTGGCATTTCTGTCATTAAAATATGGGGTCTGTGTCCCCTCCACTTGATCTAAGCTGGTCTAGGACTGTTACCAGTAATATAGGGTAGAAGTGATACTAGGTTGGTTCTAGGTCTAGCTTTTAAGAGTTCTGGAAGTTTCTGCTGCTTTCCTCATGGAACCCTGAGTCACCATGGAAGCAGTTCAACTATCTCGCTGGAGGTACCATGTAGAGGAGCCCTGATACGACACTGCGAGGGAGAAGGCCCCAGCTGGGCCTTGCCTTCCAGCTGTTTCTGTCCCATCTGTACTGCAGTCCTGGAAGGGCCACACGAAGTTGGGAGCAAAGTGACGGCTGCTGTAGACGGAATGTTTGTGTTCCCCAGAATTCACGTGTTGCAGCCCAATCCCTAATGTGATAGTATTTGGAGGTAGGGCGCTTGCTCAGGATAACGCTGTCCTCAGAAATGGGAATAGTGCCTTTATAAGAAAAGACACGAGGGAAGTGATCTCTTTCTTCTCTACGTGAGGATACGGAAAGAAGGTGGTCCTCTGAAAATCAGAAGTAGGCCCTCACCGACACCAGATCTGTGGGTGCCTTGATCCTGGAGTTCCCAGCCTCCACCAGCATGAAAGAGAAATGTTTGTTGTTTGAGCCACCCAGGCTCTGGCATCTTGTTACAGCAGCCCAGACCGACTGAGACCGTGGTTCTGCGAGATCTCTCACCTCACCCCACCATGGCCATGTCCCCGTTTGATGAAAGACGTAGTGCTTGAGCCTTACCTGTTCAGAAACTAAGTTGGGGGAATATGAATGGAGTTCTTATTCTAATTTCTCTGAGGCAAGACTTTCCTTGAAACCCCCTGGCTTTTCTTAACTTCACACTGTAATTGGAAATACTGGAGGGAAGAGCTAGGTTTGTATAGTTCAGCCTTTTCTGCCATTCGTTATTTTGTATAGCAGCTGCTCGCAGGAAGCCCAGTTTGGTTTGCTTCTCTGCGCCGTGAGTGAGGAGGCCCGAGTTCGTTCCTCTGGTAGGGAATTCTCATTCTGGGATTCTGTGTTGAAGCCCATTGCTGATGCATGAATGTTTTACTTCCTCCCCTCAGCTTTTATGAGTAATAGGGCTGATATTTTGATCTCTAACTGCTTGTTCTACGTGTTTTTCTCAACTGATCCTAAACTCTTGAGAAGAAAAGCAGTGTTAGTTATTGACCTCATCAAACAAAAATATCTACATACATTTGTCTAGTCCCACCTGCTTAACTACTAAAGTAAAAATAAAGGTACACGAGGAAGGTGCGGTTTAGAAAGGGCTTATGAGAAAAACGATCATTCCGTTCATTTTAATTATGTGCCCTCAAGAGTGCTGATGCAATTTTAGCCCATTAGTAGAATTAGATCATCTAGAAAATGTTCTTTGTACTGGTCATTTCACAGTACTATTCTTGCTGAACTCACAGGTGATTGGTTTAACTGGAACAGATTTAAACTAAAGAAAGTGCAGTGGATAGACAAGATAAACGGTTTGGCCGCTGAAGAATGTTTGAAGACATTAGAGAGACTTAGCTCTGAGAAGGGCAGACTCCTGGAGGTGTGAGAATTTCCTTCTGATACTGCAGGTTTGTCATGGGGAGGAAGAGGAGGCCTTGCTCACGCAGTCCCGCACTGTGTCTGCAGGTGTGAAGGAAGCAGACCTGGCTCCAATCTACCATTTTCCACACAATGCGAGGAGTATCCTCGGGAGACGGTGAAAACCTCCAGGGGCTTTTAAGCATTGATTGAGCATCTGTTTGAATGTGGTGTTTCAGAGGACATTCAAGCACCAGATAGCAACTAGGAAATCTCTAAAATCTCTTCAAACCCTGAACTTTTTAATCCTTTAATTCTCTGACTTAGACCACGTGATACAGTTAGAGCTCTGTGGAAAGGTGGGCGGAGCCCTGTCAAGATAGTGGGTGTCACTAATGGAAGTTTCCCGAGTTACCCAAAAGAGAGAACTCACGGTCGGCCGCTGCTTTGACATCCATCCCAGTCTGAGCTCAGCTCTGCACATCACAAGCATGACTTTGTGATTCTGCCAGTGTTGGTCAGACTCGAGAGAGCTTACACACACAAATGTAGTTTTCGTGAGACTGGTGTATGAAACCAGAATGCCAATTTACTCATTTCTGATGAGAAAGAAACCTGTTAATGGAATTTATATTCCGTTCCTCTGGCCAACACATCTCCTGGCATGTGACATTGGAAGCCAAATTAAAATCAAGCTCTTGATTGGTGAGCATGGAATCAGAACAAGATGAGGTAACTCTAGAAATTTAATGTTTGATCATATCAAGCCAGCAGCTTGATGCATCCTTCTCCTGGAAATATCAGGCCGTCTTCTATTATTACAGCTTTCCTTTAGTCTGCATTTAACGGAACTGCCTGGTTTCTCATTCGGGTATTCTTTTCCAGGTACTGCTTCCTGGAATGAGCAATTGCTTTGAACTTTCCTCCGTGGTTAAGGATACAGGCTGCCTATGTTCTAACCTAGGTTCTAACACTTCCTACTGAGGTTTATTGGGAAAGTTACTTAACCTCTCTATTGCTGTGGCCACATCTAAAAAGGCATAATTAGTGTCCATCTTTCAGTGTAGTTGTAATGGTTAAGTGAGTGAATATGTATAAAGGCTTTGAATAATACCTGGTACACATTAAGCATGCAAATATTAGTTATTACTCAGATTTTAGCCAAGTTACAGTTTATGTGATATTTTTTTTCTGAGAGACATTGGATTTATTTAAATTTATTTTGCAAAATTATTTTGGTTAGTTTTTTTGCTGACATTTTAATTTCCTATGATAAAGTTACTGGCTTTATTTCAGTATTCCTGAAGGGCCCTCCAGTGCTTCTCGCCCATGCACACGTGCACCAACACCAAGTAAACAGGTGTCAGAGGAAGAGACGATGTTACTGCAGGCTGCACTTAGTCAAGAAATATTTCAAGATTAAATCAGTGTTAAATTTATGGCAGTATTGGAAAATACCAACCATTGTATAAGCACATCTAATGTTTTTAAAGAAAGGCACTTGGAAAAGATCATATTTTATGATATTGAAATTTTCTTTAAACACTAATGCTGTATCTGGAAATATTTTAGTTGGAAAGTGAGGTTCCTTTGGTGATCATTTCCCATTTAGCTCAACTGAGTAAAAGAAATTATATATCAAATTAAACAAAAATATGATGAAGAATTTCTGTGACCAGATTACATAATGTTTTATATGATAGGTACTAACCTTGCCAACTTTTTTGCCTACATAATCTGTAAGGATCCTCCCATCTAATTCGGATGATGTGACTGCTTATCTACCATGCTGAATATATATGTGTGTATATATACATACACACATAATGTATAAATGAATATATATAGAGAATTTATATTTAGTATAAAAATTAGTCTGGGTCTTTGATTAGAGAAGGAGCCAATAGAGAAACAAGAAATAAAAGAAATACTATTTGAAATGAAGTTGGAGTCTCTCTTTTTAAGAGGCAGGAATTGAGGTAATACAGGGTAGCAGCCAGGTTACGAAAGCCTTGGTCTCAGATATTTGTTGGGCTCATCTGTCTTAGTTTCCCAGGGCTTCTGCAACAAATTGCCGTAAACTGAGTGGCTTAAAACAACAGAAATTTACCCTTTCGTGGTTCAGGAGGCCAAAGTCTGAAATCCAGGTGTTGGCAGGATTGGTTCCCTCCGGAGGCTCAGAGGAAGACACTGTCTTATGCGTCTCTCCCAGTTTCTGATGGCTGCCGGGAATCCTTGGTATTCTCAACATTTCAGTCTGTGCCTTCATCTGCACATCTGTGCCGCCTTCTCTTTGTTTCTCCTCTGTGTGTCTCTCTGTTTCCTTTTCTTATAAAGACATATTGTATTTTGGCATCATCCTATATCATGAATGAATTCATCTCAAGATCCCTAACTAATTATATTTGCAGAGATCCTATTTCTTAATAAAGAACATATTTATATTTTTGCTGGAAAGTAGAAATCACAATTCATTAGGTTCCAGGGTTTTCAGGTTGTGCATGAATTTTTGGGGGATACAATTCAACCTACTGTATCTTCCGTTGTACAGATGGGAAATAAGGAAAAGGAGTGCAGATAGGAGTAGGTGTGTTGGTTGGAAGTTCCATTCTGATGATTCCTGTATTTTTTTTTTTTGTGAAGTAGGTTCATTAAATAAGTCTAAAAAGCTTGTAGATTTCAGTGTAGTTAACAGAAGGCTGGAAATAGTTGTTGTGGAGAATGGGAGAGAGTTGACTGACAAGATATACTACAGCTGAGGTTTGTGATCATAAATTTAGAGTGGCACCCGTCTGCCACTAAGAACTTGAACTTCAGATTCTGTGGTGTGGCCTTCAGACCACTCCATGATCCTAAAACATGTGATGTCTTCAAACTTTTCTGTTTGGCCTTTAGCCCATAATACAGCCCCACAAAGTTACTGCTGTTCCATAAAACTTCCTATTAAAATCATACCTACTTGCCTTTATTTAGTCTTTTTTTCTAGCTTGTAATTTTATTTTCTCTCTGTTGGCAGTCTATCCCAGAAGATCCCTCATGTGTAGTTATCTCAGATAGGCTATTTTAAAATCGGTTGCTGCGTTTTCTATTTCCACAGAATGACTCTTTTGTACTTAGTTTATTTCATTCTTGCATCTTTATAGTTAGCAGTCTACATGTCCATCATACCATATAGACTGTAAGATCTAATAAGTGAAGGATTTGATCCCACTGAGCTTTGGATATCTCTTGCATCTAGTACATTGCATTGCACAAAATAGAAACATGATAAATGATTTTAGAATTGAGTTGGTGACAGCTTGCTATTATATTTATGTTTTACAGTTCATATAGGATGGTAAATTTACTGACACAAAATTGTTACAAGTGATTTTTTTTCTCTAGTAAAGGAGATAAATTAGTAATAAACTTTATCTCCTCTCTTGCCATCTATTCTTTGATCACATATGGCTGGCCAGGTTTGATCATGCAAACTAAGTCTTGAAACAGTGAAACAAACTGGCTTATATATAAATTTAATTTGTGGCTTATGATTGTAATAGTGTTTTCAAGAGAGTTTACTTATTGCTAGCAATGTGGTCTCCAAAGATTGGCATTATTTATTATTATTGATACATTGTTTATTGTATTTTTTCCTAAATAAGCAATGTGAAGCTACATTTCCAGACTAAGTCTGTGTTAATACACTTGCGATCATTTACTGGGTGCTGATCGTACACCGCGTTGCTGGGGCACAGCGCAGCGTGAAGCAGAGCACGGAGCATGGAGTTTGCACCCTTAGATACACGGAATGACGAGGACCGGTACCAGAGAGCTTATTATGTGCTCAATGACATAAAAAGATTCTTTTGTGATGGCTCTAAAAATCTTGAACTGATAGAAAAAGAGAGTGGAATGGTGGTTACTAGAAGGTGGGGTTGGTCAAGGGGAGAAGTTAGTGAAAAGGTGCAGAATTTCAGTTAGAGGAAATAAGCTTTTGCGATCTACTGCACAGCCTGCTGACTGTAGGTAATAATGTGTTACATATTTCAAAATTGCTAAAAGAATACATCTTAAATCTTTTCACTACAAAATAATGATAACTATGTGAGGTGAGGAATATGTGAGTTAGCTTAAATTAATCATCCCACAATGTATACATGTAGCAAAACATCACATTGTGCCCCATAAATTATAGAATTATTATTCTTCAATTAATGATAAGAATTTTATAAAGGTTTCAATCATCTTATCAAGATGTGCCTTACATGTCGTTTTCCATACAAGGCATATTCTCATTCTGTTTGTATTGACCTAATCGTCATATGAGATCTCCAGATTTTTTTAATTTCTTGAAGAATAAACAAAGTAATAAAGACACTGACATTTGCTTAAAAATAGAAAAAATATACTTCATTTGGAATTCACTCAAAAGGGAAAATGTTCAATTAAACAAAACTTGTAGAGAACTATGAAAAACTCTAAGAAGAAATAATTATTTTTCTTATTGGACAATTTAAGTCTTTAAAACTATTTAAAAACCTCAAATTTATACCATAAAATTAATGTATAAGATTTAAAAATAGATTCCATTTGTTATTTGGGAAACAGATACATTTGGATCTTAATGTATAATAACTAACAAATAAGAATGTGAAAACCTATTAAAAGCATTCTTTTGAGATTTGAATTATTACACGAAACAGAAGCAAACAGTAATTTTGAGTAATATTTAGTGTTTTTGATAATATTTTCTCAAAAATAATAAAAGATAAATTTCTGTCTCACAGTTTGTTCATTCAGGAATGTTTGCTTAGGACGAGGCAAGGTCTTGGTCTCTCAGAATTTAACTGTGAATTGCCCTAGAATTTTCTTACCTCCTGAGAGCCTGCATTCTAGGAGCAGAAGATGTTGTCATTGCATATTACATAAATACTCTGAATAAAATAAATATGACTATGTGGTTGAATGTACTGAGGAGGCCTGATCTGATAGAACTGCCATTTAGCACTAAGCCAAGAACCTGGAGGCTGAGAAAGAGCCAGCCCTGCAAAGAATCAAGGAAGAACAATTGTGCCCTGAAGTGGCCTCCTCTGCTCCACATATTAGAGTTTATTAAGTTAGATCCAGAAATGTATTCATGCAAAAATGTATTTATGTTTGTGTTAAGAAGTAAAAATCACATTTCATTATATACCTAGCCTTGTTATGAATATGACTTTTTTTTCAAATGAATCATATGCTTAATAAGGTGAAAAATATGCATTTTAAAATGAATGGTAATTTGCATTAAAATAAAATGAAGCTTGTAAAGTTCAATTGCCTATAATCTCACTAAGCCATTCTAAAATGTACTTTTATTGAGTTTCAATGTGTTACAGCATGACTGAGTTAAGCAGCACACTCTCAATGGGACAAAAAAGGAAACCTTTAAAAAACACATCCGGAAAGATGGTTTATTTAAATGTAACGGCAATACAAAGAAAATTGACAATTGAATTTGGAAAAGAGTATTCATTGAAAATAGTTTTTTCCTTAATTATGCTTTTTTTTTTTCCATATTCTGTGTTTCTGAATATAGCACTAGGCTAACATTGCACATCATGATTCCTAGTTTCAGCTATCTGATTCAGTCTCCATATCACAATAGGTTATTTAGAAAGATGAGAAAAGAATTATGGTAGCTGTGATGGGGTTTCTGAGAAAGTGTCTGCCTAATATTTCTCCTTGAAAATTTTATGCTATACTTCTGGACAAGATGCTGAAACAAGGCTGCTGATGCTACCATGAGGCCGATAGGACTGATCAAATCACCGTACATCAGATCCATGTCCATTACATCGTTGTCTTCTTTGAGGACTATTTAAAATTTTGACAATTATTAGGGATATATGGTATCTAGTGGTTTTTGAACACATAGTTATTTAGTTCTTTTTATTTTTGACACATATGTAATGCGTGCTATGTTCAAAGGACCTTTGTTTCAAGTTAATATCTAATTTTTATATCAGCTAATTCCCACAACAAATGTGTAAATACTCACATTTCATACTTATTGTGTTAAACCACTAGATTCTGCCAACATACCCAATGCTATATTTGTGCATCATCATCTTTGTAAATATAAAGATTTGAAAGAGAAATAGTATACTTTGAGTTATCTTTATTCCTTATACTGCTTCTGAAAATATGCCTCTGATTTCTTCCTCCTTGATATGATCTGGACACATTTTCTAAGCTCTCAAGTAAATGTTCTTATCTTTAAAATACGGGCATTAATTTCTACTGTATGTTTTAAAGTTTTATTATAAAGAATGCATAAAATAATGTGTATAGGACAATTATTACAATGCTGATAATGAAAAATAAAATCATGCATGTAAAATTATTAGAATATCTAACCTATAACAGCTTGTAGTTTCCATTTGTGATAATGACACATGATATTGAAGGCAGCAAAATATGATGGCTTCATACACTCTTCCCATTTACTCGTCTGTCAGTACAACGTTTGAAATGGCCTTTGTCTTTGTTTATTCCTTTGTTATCACAGCCAAATGAAAGTGGTATGTAAAGTTTTAGAATATTAACGGTAAGAAGCACTCTTACTTAGCTACCCATGTGCTTATAACATTTTAACTTGTACCAAATCACCTTACTCCTAGATCATATTTTCTTTGGAAAACTCTTCCAGTCTCACTTCTTAGATTCAAGACCATCTAAATTCAGTGTAAGCAATTCTGACTCAAATGCACTCTGTCTGACAGTGGTCTCTGAAAATTAAATGAATAATAATGAGAGTGGCTTATAAAATGAAGCAAGTACCTCTTGCCTCTGTGGCATATCTTCAGTTGAACTCCAAATGAAGAAATTATAAGAATATAAGATTCATAAGTATTTTCAAAAGGTAGGAAGTTAAAATATATTTATTCATAAAAACACTGTATATTAAAGCAATACCACCTGATTAGAATACATAAAAAAGTTTTTAAAAAAAATACACTTAAAATAGCACAAGATAATTTTTATTTTCTTGAGAATGGAATAGAATAGATCTGGCTGTTGACAGGTGGGAGAAAATTACTTGCGAATAAAGTGCCTTGCCAGTGGGCGGCGGGTGCGGTGGCTGGGGAACCCTGCAAGGCTGGTCCGGAGCTGCGCTGTCCGGGACACTGGCCACGAGGTGCATGTGGCCACTCAGCACTTGCAATATGCTAGTCCAGACTCAGGTGTGCTATACATACACGTGAGCACACACGGATTTTGAAGACAATATTGTTGACAAGAATATACAATATCTAATTTATAATGTTTTATATTGATTTTATGATGAGATAACATTGTAAATATATTGAGTTAAAGCATATTACTATTATAAAATTAATATCACATGTTCAGTTTTTATCTATTTTTATTGTGGATACTAGAAAATTTAAAACTACGTATGTGGTTTGCATATTTCTATTGGGCAGTAATTGTGTTTGCCAGTAACAAGCTCTTTTTCCTGATCTCTGCACCCTAAATATGCAGGCCTCGTTGATCTCTAAGGCTCTTTCACTTCCTGTTTCATGATTCAGTGAGTCGTGTTTCATGACCTTACACCTTAGAGAAATATAGTTCTTAATCCATACTCTACTTATCTATCTGTTCTCCTGTCCTGGAATTGTCTGCCTATATGGAAAACATTTTTGTAAGGATCTTTTCTAAGCTTGTATATTTTAACAGAGTATTTGTTTTGTGGTGCAAAACCAGTTGCATGGATTAATATTATTGCTGCACTTTGAAATTGTTGTACCATGCCAAAGGTGAAATTTCTCACTTAAATCTTTTTATTCATGCCATGGAAGTAATGTCAGGTAGCACTTGTGATGACAGTCAGATATAAAAAAATAACTTCATTATACCTGCCTTTTGTATTTGATATTTGAGCCATTAATAAGAAAGATTACTTTCTTTGTAGGCCATGGCAAAAATAAACTTGTGGTTTAATTGTCTTATGAAATAGAGGTTTTCCTTTTTAATTCCGGATAGATAAAGATCTGTGATTAAGACATTCTTTGAATGTGTAGTAGGTTTTGTGCAATGGCCAGGGAAAAAAAATCAACAGATTATACTACCGTTTGGCTATGAAATTCAAAAATGGTTATTAGATTTCTTAAATGGATAATAATAAAAATAATATTACATGGACTAAGTTCATGCCTGCATAATGTGAATTCCACTGCTTATTCAATGTCATTATTCAAAAGAAAAAAGTCAAGAAGATAAATTGAAACAATTAGGTGAACTAAAGTATTTGGAAGAAAAATGTTTCCATTAAGTTCTTTTCTAGCGCTACTTCTTTACTTATTTTCTATTTTTTTTCTTCTTAGTAAAAAAAAATGAATATGATCGTGCAAGCATCTGTTGATCATTGAGGATGTCAGTGCACATACACCAGAATTATATAAATTAAACATCATCGAATTTGGGGCTTAAATACCATAGTGCATGCATGCTGCCATCTTAGGAAACGGCTTTCTCAATGAAGTTGCAAGGGATTAGATTAGATTAATTAGGAAGAAGCAGACTCCAAGACAGAGGTTGGTGTGCAGGATGTTTATGAGGGAGTGCCTGTGGGGTAAGTCCCCATGGAACAGAGGGAAAGGAAGCAGAGTCTGACAGAGGGAGAAGACAGCTGAAATGTGGTCCTAACAATACTCTGAGCTGGCCCCATGGGAGCTCTCAGACAAAAACAGCCTTTCAGAGGTATCTGTGCTGGGCTGAAATGGCTGGACCTTTATGCCTGTGTCACATTCTCATTGGATTTGGGCCATCCTGGAAGAGTATGGCTTTGGATGAAGTGGCTCTCTGCTACTGAGGGCATCCCTGGAGGAGCTGACAGCCAAAAGCTGTCTGTTGACAGTACTCTCAGCAGTTGGGACCACCAGTCATTATATAATTTATATCAGTCTGTGACCTAGTTCTTCAGGACATTTATGTATTCATGTATATAATAATATTGAGTGCTCTGTATACGGTAGGCATCATCCTAATTTTTCAGGATGCAATGTAAAAAGACAGAGTCTCTAAACTTAGGATTCTGGTGGTCCAGTTCACTGTCACTTGTCCTCCTGTGGCAACCGTTTTTTGTCTCCACCAGAATATCTAGTCAATGGAGCCTATCATCTCTTCATGAAGCATCCTCCTTTTAATGTTCTCTTTCCTTCCATACCAAGCATATATTCTATGATTCATCATTATAATCACGCCCTGAGTTCCCGAGCTCCTCCCTCCTTTAGCTGAAAAAACCTCAACTCTGGCTATATTATCATTGCAGAGTTCCTGAAGCAATTAGACATGACTGGGGAAAAGACACGTGTGTGAACACGCAGGCACCACCCCCCACACTGACTCTCCACTGTAAGTCCACTACTGTGAACATCAAGCGAGCCCTGGGTGCCACCTGTCACCTACGCTGTATTTATTATATACTGTGCCAGCTCTACTGCATTTACCTGACAACTGTGTTTCTCTACTGACCCAGACGAATAATTTCGGTGGTGTGCTGGTGAAAGTTTAAATACTGGCTTTCAGGAGTGGGGGTGGGGGGTGGGGAAGTCTTAATATGTAACATTTGCTAATTTTTGTATTGTAAACATTTCCACCAGGGCCGATTTCAAGTTACCGATGCGACATCACTGCAGGTGTCAGTGGTGTGCCGGTGCCAGCTTGCACAGACTTGCAGGAACCATTTGCATTCATCTCTTCCCAAATCCACAGTGACGTGACATTGTTAGCTTGAAATTGGCCGTGGTGGGCGTATTCCTCCATGGGAATTAATAGAGATACATACTGGGGCCTCCTTACCGCAGGAGAGGCAGTCGCTAAGCACTTGCTAGCACGCCACTTACACGGGAAGAGCTAAGTGTGAGGGAGGAGGAATACCTAACTGGGAATGGGGGTGGGGAGAAGTTGGGGCTTTCCTATAGGATATTTTTAAAGAGAATGTTAAAGGGTGAGCAGAAGGTAGCAAGATGAAATGAAGTTAGCAAAAGAAATGAAGGGCCTTACAGACAAAAAAAAAAAATATATATATATATATATATATATATATATATGTGTGTGTGTGTGTGTGTGTATACCAAAGTTTTTATGGCATAATGCTTAGCTTACTATGGCTTCTGAAGAAAATAGAATTGACAGTTAAGAGATGATGTTTTAGAGAGATTATAGTAAAATCATGAAGGACTGTGTATACCAAAAGGCACAAAGGATAGAAATATACTTGGCCAGGACCTCAATCTGGGGACCTCCAAACAAGCATTACTAAGGCTGTGGCTGCCCCATAGGACATGTGAAAGGCTCTCTTGCAGAAGACAAGGCGGGATAGAGGAAACTGAGGTTTTAGTCCCAAACTGCAGCACGGTCTCAGGGTGAGCTATGCGGGTCCAACCATGAGCAACTAAAATCATCTTTGTGCCTCCACCTATGATCAGACTGACAGTCACTTTGGTCCCTTTCTCTTAGGCCTGTCACTAAGCACTTGCCTTATATATTACCCTGGATATCAAGGAGACTCTAAGAACGATTGACTCAAATTTTTTTAAGAAAAGAAGGATCATTTTTTTCTTAGGGTTTAGCAAATCTTCCAAGTGGGCAAAAATCTTAGATCAACCTCCCAGGTAAATGGGAATCAAATACTCTGTAGAGAAATTCAAAAGCAAACAAATTCCAAGAGAAACTGAATCCAAAGGACCAATGAATATCAAGAGATTTAAAGCCAAAGAGAGAAAAATTATCCCGAGAACTCAACATCTTTTGATCCTTTTGCTCATTACAATGAATGTATTAAACATCCACTGCCTGTCCTGAATAACTGAACCAGTCTCAAGTTTTCAGTGGAGGTGGGAATCTCTCAGTGACACAGGCGAGGACGTGGGGAACATGTCAAATTCAAAGTTACAGTGAGATATCCAACTGGTGGTAGTTAGTGTGAAATAAGATATAGCTCATTTAATTCTCTCTGTAACCCTTTGGTGCATGACTTATATATTTACTAGTATTACTGTATTGTAGATGAGACTAAGGCACAGACGTATTCAGTACTTTTCTTAAGTTTGCATGGATAGTAAGTGGTGGAGCAGGGGTCTACACTCAGGTAACAGCCTACACACACCTTCTAACTTGGGGGGCACAGCTGGACTGCGGACTGGGATTTAGAACTCATTCACAGAAAAAGCATATCTTAGCCTATTCATGCTGTTATAATAAAATGCCTCAGATGGGTAAATTATCAAAAACAGAAACTTACAGTTCTCACAATTCCAGAGGCCGTGATGTTCAACATCAAGCAGGCAGGTTTGGTGTGTGAGGTCCTGGTCTCTTCTTTCAGGGGGGCACCTTGCCGCTGCGTCCCTTGGAGGGGACGAGTATCATGTCCTCATGTGGTGAAGGGAGAAGGGCAGAAACAGGCTGCACACCATGTGACAGACACCTCTGTAAGACGCTCTTAGCCCCGTCATGCGGGAGGAGGCTTCGTGACCTATTCACCTCTTCATCTGATTGCGTTGGGGATTGAGTTTCCACATGGATTTTGGAGCAACACCAGCACTAGAACATAGAACAAGGTAATGGAATCCAGGAGAAGGAATGGATTACCCAGTTAGAGTGTAAAGTGAGAACAAAAAAAGGACACAAGGGATTTCCCTGAGGAACAGCAGTGTTTGTGGAATAGTTTGAGGAAGAGAATATACATATAGGAGCCTTAGAAAAAGCTAGAAAAGTAGAAGGAAAAAGAATCTCAACTTAGAGATGCTAACAGAAGGAAGGATTTTCAGAAACAAAGATGAACGGCCGGCAGTATAAAATATCTTGGAGGTCAGTGAGATGGGGCCTGAAATAGATTTCTGTAGTTAGCCACGAGCTGGGCTTCATGAGCAGGACCGTTGCCGTGGTGAGGAAGGAAACCACAGCTCAATGAGTCGGGCCTCAAAACATGGAAGCCAGGAGGAAAGTAATTCTTTGAACAAGTTTAGCCGTGAAGGTTAGAAAGAGATAGGGCAATTAATTATTTGATGGGAGATGCAATTTCAAGGGATAGCTTTTTTATTTTATGATTAAGAGATGAGCAAATTTAGATGCTGACTGCATGAGATAGAGGTTAAAAATATTAAAAACAAAAACGATCAATGAATGAAGCCTTGAAATGTCAATAACAAATGAGAGAGTAAGAATAGAAGGAGTAAACCTCAGTCTTCTGAATACTCAGGATTCGAGTCAGGTCACCTTACATTATAATTGATTTCCTCGGAATAAGCTTGAAAATGCAGCCATCAGTACTATTGGGACGTTAATCTCAGCCACTTTGGCAGCTCCCTCTCTTGAGAAGAAAGGAATCCTGGTCCTCCAGCCCCTCTTTAGGTCAGGCTCCTTTTCAGAGTTTTCCCAGATTATTAGCCTGAAGCAGGATCCCCACAGCTCCACTGTGGGAATAGACACACCTCAGAGTATCTATAAAAGGTTTTATTTCAGCTTCCAAAGCTCCTGCATTTGTGCTTATGCTCATGCACCCCAAATCCACCCAGGGCCTGTGTAGATTTCCAATGTCAGACATTTATCTTGTCTCCTTTTTGGAATGTAAAGGCTAATTGTCAAGATTTGAAATTCCAAATTGTCTGAAGGTGGTTCCACCCATGTTTTGGTTAATGAGTGAAAAGGCAGATTAAGTTTTCCGAGGTGAAGGAACCCACAAAGGTGAAACTGCCCTTCATGAAATTAATAAAGGGCCATAAGGTGGGAGCTGTGAGAGGGGCCTGAACTCTGCAAAGGTATAGGCACAGTTAAAATATGTGCATAACCAGCCATGGTTTCCTAGTTTGCTTTCCTGTAATTGCTCACTACTCAGGAGTCATTTAGCGGATGGTCATAAAGATACTTAGCCCTCTTCATTCTCCCATAGATACCACGACCCTCATAGATCTCTTCCAGGCCCCACATTCCAGTGGATCGGCTGACCCACCCACAACAGCCGCCCCCACCAAGGAGCTGACTCACCTGGTCTTGTGACCCCCACCCACGATCTGACTCTGTACAAGAAGACAATTTCTGCACCCCTAGGATTCTACCCCAAACCCAGCCAATCAGCAGACCCAATTGCCCACCAAACTATCTTTAAAAAAAACCCTTTCTCCCAAATTCTTGAGATGGGTTTGAGAAATTCCTCCCGTCCTCACGTGGCACCTGTGATACTAAACTCTTTGTCCACTGTGACCCCTGCTGTCCCAACGTACCGGCTTCCTCCTGAACGGTGGGCAGTGAACCTGGTTGTACTGTAGGAAAGGGTTTTCCCTGCTGGGCTCAGTTGCTCATCACACAGAAAGCCAATTACTGAGACAGTGGGGACTGTCAAGGAGGAAAGGAGGTTGATGGTGCAGATACCACCCGGGAGGCGGGGGGCTGCCTCAAAGCCACCCTCTGTCTGACGAGGCCAGCGGGTTTTCTGAGGTGAAACCAACAATGCAGAAAGTGAGTGAGCATCGTGGCATGTTTGGGGTGGAGTGAGGGCACACAGTGCAGTGAGAACTCACACTGGCACAGACACGGCACGATCAAAACATGGCAGATGAACCCCTCCCAGGGCAGAGACTTTAGGGGTAATACGTTCTCCTTTTGATTTTGTGTGCATGTGGGTGGTGGGGATTAGAGTGCTCCGTGCGTCCTTGGGCAAGGTTTGTGGTGGAATGCCGCTTATCTTGACTTCTTTGAATGATCGGGTGGTGTAAGTCTTTGTAATTATCTCACTACTGCAAGGAGGGTCCACCATTTCTGAAAAACAGCTCAAAAGGGAGGAGATCAATGAGACAAAAGTACAAAGTTCTGGTCAGCAAATCTTACCGGCGTGGGCACTTGAAGTATAACAGAACTGCAAAAAGGTGTTTTTGTTCATGGAGCCGGTTACAAGGGGTTGCCCCAAATAAAGCTTAAAAGGTGAATCAAAGACCACCAAGGAGGGACAGGGGTATGTCTCTTGCTGAAAGTAGCAAAACACAAGTTAGGTCTTTGGGTACACTTGCTTAAGGGAAGAAGGTTAACGGATTTGCTATATTGCATCTCCTGTTTTCTCTGTTACTAAAGATGTCAAGATTATCTGTTGAGAGTGAGGAGAAGTAGTAAGAGAGAGGAATGTGCAGAAATTCTAGAATAATCCCTTTTACTGAAAAAAAAATGATAAGGAAAAATGTAAGACTTTCTGTTCAACATTCCTGTCTGGGGGAAGTTCATGGGTTTGCGGAGGCACCGAACTGCCTGCTCTGGCCGTCTCCTCCAACAGCGCCCAGCGGTTTGTGTGTGTCATGGGCCCTGGTGGGGGTTTGCCGGGAACACATGGAGCGGAAGGAAGAAGAGGATTGCGGATGTTGGCGTGGGTAGGGCTGACGCGACTGATTCCAAATGTAAGGTAACTAGGGAAGAGGATGAAGACAGAAGGATGCTGACGGGTGTGGAGAACAGGAAGAAATGAAGGACTTGAGGAATGAGGGAGAGCTGGGCAGTGAGGTCAGGAGATGACCTTGACAAAGCACTCTGCCAGGGTGGCCTGAAAATAATAGGCATTTTAACCAAGAATAGAGATAAAATGATCTGGAGGCAGTACCTTAAATGCTCAGCATTCAGTGGGATAAGCAGCCTCCACGTGAGAGGGACAAAGAGGAATATGTGTCCATAAGGGGAGCTCAGCTTTCAGTTAGGAGCTAAAGAGAGAGAGGAGATGGCAAGCTGAGGAGGAAAGGCTGGTTACCATGAATTTGCAAGACACTATCTACAGAAAGCTTTGGGAAAGGCAAAGGCAATGAGAATTTGATCCAGGTGAGAAAAAGTATAGAAGAATGTGGAAGGAGTTAGATAACTCAGGGGTGACCAAGAATAATGTTTGACATGAGGGTTCCCCAAGGATTGATCCTCACGGTCCTCTGGTTCTTGAGAGAATCCAGGGAGCAGTTGGAGTTTGGGGAGAGGAATGGACTTTGCTCTCTCACGGGTCAGTTGCTATCTGATGGGATTGAGTTTTTGAGTAATTCTGGTTTAGTTGAGCAGGTAGGCTGTGGGATTGTTTCTCCATTTTCTCAATATATGTTGGAAATAGCAGTGATCTTTGGTGATACAGGTCTCTCTGTCTGAGCAGAGTCAGGCTATGCTAGGTATGTACTTCAGCAGGGTTCTTGGACTTGCACTGTGTGCCGGAGACCCCAGAGTTGCTTTTCAGGAAGTTCGTTTTGTGTATTTTGATGCCAATAGAAAGACCATTAAATTATGTAAGTGATATAAATGGACCTTTCTGCCTCTGACCTTTGTATCTTTAGTTACCGGGGCCTTGTAATTAGTAGCTGCTTTGTGATAGGTTATGAAAATGCTGGAAAGTTCCTTCTGTGTACACAGTTCCTCTGCTACCTAACTCCCTCTAAACATTCACTAATATGTTGGTGCTGTGGTTTCAAGGTGTCCCCCAAAGTTTATGTATTAGAAACTTAACCCCCAACGCAACAGCATTGAGAGGCAATTAGCCCTCAGGAATGGATTAGTGTCACCGTTGCAGAAGTGGGTTTGTTGTCCAGGGAGTGAGGTCCTTATAAAGAACAAGTTCGTCCTCTCTTTTGCACCTTTCCGTCCTCTATCTTGCCCATGTGTTGCCTCCCACCACGTTAAGATGCAGCGGGAAGGTGCTCATCAGATGCTGGCCCTTTGATCTTGAACTTTCCAGTCTCCAGAACCTTGAGAAATAAATTTCTGTTTGTTACAAATTACCCAGTCTAGGTATTCTGTTATAGCATTACAAAATAAGCTAAGACAATTAGAGAGCAATATTTTTATTCGTTTTTTAAATCCAAATACACCATGGGAGGAACACTAAGAGGAGCCTTATTGGGTAGTCATACTTTGATTTGATGACATCATTAAATCCTTTTTTGAGATACAGTACAACTTTTGAGAATACTCAGGAACATGGGGATGGAGTGAAAAGTAACATGGGTGCAGAAATAGAAGACACAGGCTATTAAAGATAAATTCAGTTAGATACAAAGAGTAATATAGTACTTAGTGTGTACAAGCCTCTTTCTAAATGCTCTACAAATATTAACATATTCAATCCTCATAACAATCATATGAGGTAGATACTATTATTATCGTTCCCATATTACAGATGAGGAAAATGAAGCATAGAGCAATTAAGGAACTTATCCAAGGCTGCACAGCTGAGTGGGCTGGAGTCTATCTTAGGCTAATTGAGAAGCAGCTGAGCATAATGGTTAGCTAATGCCGTTCCCAGCATATTCACTCATTCTGATAGTTAATCAGTCTTGGGTTTCTAAGCAATTTATAAGGGATGATGCCGAGGACTATTTAAAAGAACCAATAGCATCTGCATAATTTAGAAGAGAATTGAGAGTGATAAAACTGTCAGTGCCCTCTCCTGTGGTGATTATGCAAGGCAGAGAAACTCAATTACATCCAATCAAATCTCAAACTCAAACCATAGTGTGAAGTTTTTATTAGTAGTGGTGAAGGCAGAAAAGTACACATTAGATTTCTGAATATGAAATTAATGAGACACATTAAAATAAAAAAACTTAAGTAGAAAACTTTTAAGCCTGTGTTCTAATTACTTTTCTCATTATGTTTGAACCTTTTATATTTCCAAATCATATACCAAGTGATGGAGTCTGTAGCCTTGTGAAATGCTGAATGGCTTGAGAAGATCCCACCTGGAATAAATAGTGTTCTCAGATTACTCATAAAGTAGTCTAAACAGTGGCATTTAAACAGAGACTATTAGATTTACCCTCATATACATAAACAGATTTAAGATTGAAACATTGTAATTTATTTTATGGTATTTATTTTATGGTAAGCATGCAATGTCATATCAATGAGGGAAGAAGAAATTAGTCAATGAATGGTTCTAGCCTAAAGTGATTAGCCTAAAGTGATACAGGTAGGATCACTACCAAATTCCATATACCAAGATACAGTTTATATTTAACCATGGTTTTTCAAATGGCATCACAGAACTTAGCATATGAAAAAATGGAATTTGAACTGGTCCCCAGGACTCAACTCAGAGATGTAAGTTATCTTGTTACACTTCTAATACTGTATCACACAGCATGGATTCCTGATCCGGGCTGATGCTCTGGACTTCTTAGAGAAAACATCACACAAATGTGAGCTGAAAGGGTGGTAAGACCAAGAGCTGTGGCACCCGGGGTTCGTATGTCTCTTGGTGGGCAAGCGTGACTGGGGTAGCGCTGAGAGATTGACCCAGATAAATATCAGAGACCTTCCTCTAGGGAGGGGGCAGCAGCCCAGGTATCGGGCCTGCCAGGTGCACTGCCCAGTCCCAGCCGCTCTCGGTTTATGTCCAGTGATCTGCAGTGGTGGTGGACGGCCGCTGCTGTCAGACCAGAAATAAAACAGTGAAACTCAAGGTTATGTAGCACACACGGTTATTTGGGCCTGTAGGAAGACGGATCGTTGAAGGGTCTATACCTGAGTATTGGAAATCATGGTAGTCATTAGGCTACTTAAGTGGGGGATTGATTCATGGATCACTATTGTATGGATTCCAAAAGAAGTTCTGGACCCCTGGCTAATTTGGTCATTGTAACTGGTGTTGAAGGAAGTGTGATTTCATTTTGACTTGCAGGCTAAGTGTAAAGACTAAGAGCAAAGCACTCAGAGACCAAGTTGGAGTTAAATCCAAACTCCACCACTTACCAGCCCTATGTCCCTGTTTCCTAAACTTTTAATAATATTTTAAAATTTGGGTTCCTGTTTAAATAGATGTTCAGTCATTCTCCTGATACATCTAGGAAGCATCTAAAAAATTTAGTGTCCTTTCTTTTCTCCTGCTACTAAGAGAAATAGAATTCTAATGTGGTATGTCTTATTTTATTATTTTATCTTCTTTATTTTTGAGAATAGAGGACTCTGTAGCGCTGCTGACAACTGGGTAAGAAACTGGCTGTCTCTGAGCCGCCTGAACATGCCATGCAGACCCGGCCCCCGATGCCTGCCTTGCTTGTGCGATGCTGCTTTGCCCGAGTAGGCGCGAGCCCTGCGTCTTCTAACCACCTTGAGGCTCTTGTGCCATCTCCTCACTTGTCATTAGTGCTTGGATTCCTCCCTGTCCTTACCATAAACTCTTCAGTTCTTCCCATAACCTGCAGTTTTGCCATAGACATTGATTCCTTTCTCCTCTCAGTCCTCTGCTTTTTCTTGTACCATCAAGATTAATTACTCACAGGGTAATCGATAGTAGATACGTCAATTTCTCTTCAGGGGCAAACATCTTCGTCATTTAGCCCAATGGCTAAATTCATAAAATTTAGACCAGCTTTCATACATTTGGGTACAAAAACCTGGTAAGCATGGGTTTTTAGCTCATCCACGGTTACTTTGTTATGCTAAAATAATAACTTTCATTTGCTAACGAAACTTGAGACATGCTGTTATGTGTTTATGCACATGATGCCTATCCTGATAAACACCCTGCGAGGGGCTATTGTCCTCATTTTAAAAGTCGGGGAACTGAGGCCAAGAGTTTCAGTAGTTTCTCTAAGATTACATGTCTGTAAATACCAGTGTGAAGAATTCAAACCAAGGTAAGTTTTACTCCAAAATCTGTGCTTTAGAAAAATGCATTTTCATTTATTCTTTTCTCACTTAACTGTGATACATGTCGGAATTTCTTAATATCAAGCACTTATAAAAGCTTTACTTAGCTCTACTAATTCTAAGTAGGAATCAATCATTAATATTCTCTTTTACATTCAAAGAAAGTGAACTGAAATTATAGCTTGGTTTACTTGGCCAAATTTCTTAGATTATTTTAAGTGATTTTATTGGTTTTATGAAAAATAAATAATAATCAAATCTAGTTGTGAGAAAACTTGATTTTCTTTACATTGATTAGATTAATCAAATCAAAAGTGAAGGAGATCCACTTGTAAAAGAGGTTTAATCATAGAGAATGATCAAAGTTTGATTAGCATTAGAGAATCAGAAAAAGTTTTGAAATATGCTCAAGTCATATCTGTCCGATATACATTAAAGGATCTTTCTTCTGTAATTATTAACAGGAAGCTAATTTATTCTAAATATTTGTGTATGAGTGATGTTTCTTTCTCTTAATTGTATAGAGAAAATGTTTTAATCATAAGTGTGTCCTGAATAAATTGAAAATGAACTGTTTCAAATATATTTGATGCTTTACACTAATTTTTTACATTTATTTTACAATATAGTCCTAATGAGAAATTTCAAAAGTTTTTTGACCTTTAAGACTGCTGAGTATAGCAATATGAGTGCCATTATGTTTTAAATAATGTTTAAAGGATTGGAACAAAGTTATATTTGTCACAGTTGAAAATACTCCAATGTAATCTCTTTTGATTTATGGGCTCAGAGCTCCCTGGAGAATTTTGTAAGTCAAAGTAATGCTCTGAGCGTTCAAATTTGCTATTGGACTTCTGGTTCAGATGAAGATTTGTAACATAAAAATTTGACAACTTGTATTTTGACTTACCATCACAGAAGACATACTGATTTGGTATGTCCTGTTATATATGTGTCCACTCTAGTAAGCGGGCAATTTATGTGATCTGTGAGGGAAAGCAAAATTACAACATGAAACTCAGAAAAGAGGAAGTTTAAAAATTATACCTTAATACTCTGACAATGGAATTTTAATCATGAAATGGCCACTTTAAAATTATATCCAGATATGGCCCAATTTCATATTAAATGTCCAATATATCTTTAAATAAACGTTTAGAAAAGGTAGCCGGTGCTTTTCCATTGCAGACGCTGATAGGAAGGGTGCCAACCCCCAGATGTTCCCCCGTCCTGTCACTGAAGCCCAGGTTCACTATTTTAAAGTAGAAACTTGGTGGATTTTTTTTGGTTGTTTGCTTTTTTTGTCTGTATTATATTGTAGCATGTTTATAGCCCACTGAAGACATTTATAAATATACTGATCTTCAGGTACTTGAGCACGATGAATGTGAAAGCGTGTTCACAGCAAAGAAGTATGTGCTGCACTTGGGGAAATGTGACTGATGCAGATGGGCGTGCGCGAATCAGCTCTGGTAACTAAGGCAACAGACACTTGGGTGACTTCTTTGTGACATATTATCTTCAAAGGCATGTAAAGTCTACCAGAGAATAGGATAACATGCAAATAACGCAAATAAGGTGTACAGCATCTGGACCCCAGAGTGGGAATAGAATTACTCCAATGACAGTGATGTCGGTACGACTTTCCCAGAACTATAGGTGAGGTTTTCTATCATACAACTTTTGGTTATTTAAAAAAATTCCTTAGTGTTGTCACAATGCAAACTTTGATCTCAGTTTTTCTCTTATGTAGAACTATTCCTTTTAATAAAGTGATTTGTTGAACACAGAGTGTCTGATGTCTCCTTCCTAGGTCGTGGAAGTGGGAGAGGAAAAAGCAGTGTCATACCTTAGCAGGTGGAAGCCACCAGTGTTCCCAGTGAGGGTGCCTTTGGTGGCCCCTGCCCAGTGCATCCCAGCTACTCTAGGCCTAGAACCTCTACATTATTTATTTCTTTGAATTAAAGCTTCAAAAGACCATGTTCAACTGTAAAGAGCATTATATTCTAAAGTAACATTTAAAGCTTTTCTGAGCCGTTAACACTTTTAATAAAATTTTTCAGATTAGCTGCTCTAACTTCAAGGCTTTAAGTAAATATAATGGGAGGTGGAAAATTTTAACGGGAAAAGAGACAGTCTATAATACTACAGTCTCCTATCATTTTAGATCTGTCACTTCCTTACTCATGTAAACTCTTGCTTCAACTGCTTCTGAGTTTTCAGGTTCCTCACAGATTCACCTTTTAGCACCAGGCTTCCAACTTCTTCTAGACCATATGGCTTTCTTACTCTGCTGTGAATTCCTCTCAACGCACTCTCACCAACACCCTGAACTATTAATACTACAGCTTCTGGTCCTTCCATTTTAGCCACATTGATATTTTCAATCTATCATCTGCCCCCTCTGAGACTTCATTTGGATTTCTCTAAACTTTCTGAGAATATCCCCATGATGTGTGGATGTGTATACAGGTAGTTGCTGGTTTCTACTCTACCCTGGACACTCTGGCCCGCTCAGTAGTTCCCTTACAGCTTTCGTGGCCAGTGTACTGTTCCATCACCTGTGGAGAACATTCCAGCTTTAATCACGGGTCGCATGATCCCTGCCCCAACTGTTCTCTCCTTCAGAGTGTACTCTCGTGCCTCATTCAGAAGGTCTCTCGAATCATCTTAATTCACTTCACTTCAACCTGAAAATTCAGCTCTATCTGCTTTCATCGCTACCTCCTCTCTTTAGTTTTTATAGAAAAGGGCCCTTCTGCCAGTCCCAGAGAAATGTCTCTTTACTTACGTTTCTAGTTCATATGCCCACCTGTGTCCTCAGAGATCTTGACTCCATGAATTATCTAGTTTCTCCTATATTTTAAAACATTCTCTACCTGTTGGCTTTTCTCTTTGAGTGACTGAGTGACCGGCACCCAACTACAGCCTTCCTGGAGCTGACCAGCTCCGGCCGTCAGCCAGCCGCCCTCCTTTCCTTCACAGCCACGTGCTGGAGAAGATCGTCCACCTCACCATCTGGGGTTTTCAAAGTCCATCTTGGTTTACTGTTATTTGGCTTCTGTGTTTATGGCTGTGTTAAAATTGCTTTTTCAGTGTCAGTAGTGACTGGTTCATGGCCACTGTTTGGTCCTTATTGGCCTTGTGATCATGATCTTCTTATTATAATGGATTTTCTTTTATCAGTTATTGATGATCCTTTGGGTAATTCTCCAGCCATCCAGCCAGTGAGGAACTTAGTATAAATGCTCACCTCCTTTCTCTCCATTACCACGAAAATTCAATGGTATCTGAAGCATTGCTGGTTATGCTCTGATACAAAGCCTTTCATCCGCCTCCTTACGGCCCACCTTGGAGATACTGTGGGTTTGGTTCTTGACCACCGCAATAAAGAAAATATCACAATAAATCAAGTCTCACGATCACTTTTGTTTCTCAGTCCATATAAAAGTTTTTTTACATAGGCAATAGCATTATGTCTAAAAAACCCCAATGTATATGCCTTAATTAGAAAACACTTCATTGCTAAAAAATGCTAACAATTATCTGATCCTTCAGCACGTCGTGATCGTTTTGCTGGTGGAGGGTCTTTTCCTGATGCTGACGGCTGCTGACTGATGAGGCGGTGGTTGCTACAGGTGGGGCTGGTTGTGGCAGGTTCTTAAGACAACAGGGAAACTTGCTGAATCGATGGACTCTTCCTTTTGTAAAAGATTTCTCTACAAAATACTGTTTGTAGCATTTTACCCACAGCAGGACTTCTTTTAAAATTAGAGTAAATTCTTTCAAATCCTGCTACTGCTTTATCAATTGAGTTTATGTAATATTTGAAACCCTTTGTTGTCTTTTCTACGATGTTCACAGCATCTTCACCAGGAGCAGATTCGATCTCAAGACACCACTTCCTAATCCATAAGAAGCAACTTCTCATCCATTCAAGTTTTACCATGAAGTTGCAGCAGTTGAGTCATACCTCCAGGCTCCACTTTTTTTTCCTTTTTTTTTCATAACATCGAGCAGGCTCCACTTCTAATTCTCGTTCTCTTGCAGTTCCTACCACATCTGCAGGTACTTCGTCCACTGACATCTTCAACCCCTCATAGTGATCCATGAAAGGTTTTCTAAACTCCTGATAATGTTGATATGTCGACTTCCTCCTGTGAATCACAGATATTATTAATGCCATCTGGAACAGTGAATCCTTTCGAGAAGGTTTTCAATTTACTTTGCCAGGCACATCACAGGAATCTATGGCAGCTATAGGCTTATAAAATTTATCTTTTAATAATAAGACTTAAAGGTCAAAATTACTCCTTGATCCATGACCTATAGGCACAAAAACAACATTAATCTCATCATATATTTCTGTCAGAGCTCTTGAGTGACCAGGTGTATTGTCAATGGGCAGTGATATTTTGAAAGAAATATTTTTTTTCTGAGTAGTAGTTCTTAATAGTAGACTTAAAATACTCAGCGAACCATGCTGTAAACAGATGTGCTGTCATCCAGGCTTTATTCTTCCATTCATAGAGCACAGGAAGAGTAGATTTAGTGCAATTCTTAAGGGACGTATAATTTTCATAATGGTAAATGAGTATTGTCTTCAACTGAAAGTTATCAGCTGCATTAGCCCCTAACAGGACAGTCAGTCTGTCATTTGAAACTTGAAAACTAGGCATTGACTTTTTGAAAGTAACTTCCTTTAAGCTATGAAAGAAGATGGAGCCTTCTTCCAATGTAAGGCTGTTTTGTCTACATTGACAAATCCGTTGTTTAGTGTAGCCACCTTCATCAGTTATTTTAGCTGGATCTTCTGGAAAGCTTCTGCAGCTTCTGCAACAGAACTCGCTGCTTCACCTTGCACTTCTATGCTATGGAGACGGCTTTGCCTCTTAAGCGTCATGAACCAACTTCTGCTGGCTTCCAACTTTTCTGCAGCTTCCTCGCCTCTCTCAGCCTTTGTAGAATTGAAGAGAATTAGGACCTTGCTCTGGACTAGGGTTTGACTTAGGAGAATATTGTAGCTGGTTTGGTGTTCTACCTAGACCACCAAAACTTTCTCCATATCCATAATAAGGCTGTTCTGCATTCTTGTTATTCGTGTGTTCACAGAAGCAGCACTTTTAATTTCCTTTAAGAACGTTTCCTTTGCTTTCTCAACTTGACTCTTCGGTACAAGAGGCATAGTATTTGGCATATCTCGGCTTTTGACATGCCTCCTCACTGAGGTAAATCATTTTGAGCTTTTGATTTAAAGTGAGAGATATGTCACTCTTTCTTTTACTTGAACACGTAGAGGCCACTGTAGAGTTATTAATTGGCTTAATTTCTGTATTTTGTGTCTCACAGAACAGGAAGGCCTGAAGAGGTGGGGGAACAGCAGTTTTGTAGAACAGTCGGAACACACAGCATTTGTCAATTAAGTTCACTGTCTTATATGGGTGTGGTTCATTGCACCCCAGAACAATGACAGCAGTAATACCAAGGATCACTAATCTAAGATCACTCTAACAGATATAATGAAAAAGTTTGAAATATTGAAAGAATAACCAGAATGTGATGCAGAGACATGAAGTGAGCACCTGCTGCTGGAAAAACGGCACCAACCAACTTGCCTGACACAGTTGCCACAAACCTTTAATTCATCAAAAAAAAAAAAAAAAAAAAAGCAATATTTCGAAGTGCAATTACGTGAAGCACAATTCAACGAGATATATCCTCTCTTGTTAATTACCAATGTTGTTCTCTTCAGTAAAACTATTACCATCTTTTTGTTACCTTACTGAAATAATCTAGTAACTATTCTTCTACTTGAAAAACAGAAAGAATCTGACTTATTCTCTAAATGTCTACTGATTTTTCTGAAAATACCAACCTAGTCATGTTTATCTCTAACTTAAACCACTAATATTGTTGATGTAGTGGTTCCCAATATTGGTTCAATGATCTTCTGCGTGGTGGACACTGTGGATTGTCTGCCCAACAGTGGACAATATCCCACATCTTTATTATATAAAAACTCTGATTTTAATTTTTCCAGATATTGTGTACCTATTTGTTTCACAGAAGCCCAGGCTTCTCCTCAGCATCAAGGAGGATGTTGATTAGCAGTCACAGTGAGTCTATTGCCAATGACGTGAGTGTTTTCAGGGTGGCTACCTAATGAAATTTTGAATAATGCAATATGAGGACGTACCTGTTGGCAGAGGCATCTCTGCAGCACTTTTCCTTTCCCGCAAGAAGAGAGAGAGCCTGGGGCCACCGAGCCCGTTTCAGGAGTGGCTGACACACTGGAACATGCAAAGCAAAAATCAGAAATGATCTAAATCATTGTTTACACCATGGAGCCACTAAATCGTCTAATAATTGAGATATCCTATCTCAGGACTACTTAATATATGAGATAATACATCTCCTTTTTAAACGCGTTCTTAAGTTTTCTGTTGTCTGCAGCCCAAAGCATCCTAACTGATAAAATTTATATCAGAATTATCTGGAAGCTTATTAAAATTATTTATTCCAAAGTGATTCTGATTCAGTACGTCTGGAGATTAGGCTCAGTAATTCACATATGTGACAATTCACGCAGAAAATTTTGATGAGCAGCTAGGTTTGTGAACTACAATAGGCAAAATATTTTAAAAGGCTTTCTGTGGCTAATACCTTCTAAGATATGAACCTTGCAAACCTCGTTTTCTCTAACTTCATTGTTCCCTACTCTGCGAAGTGCAGTATGTCTTCAACTTAGGCTGAGCTATTTGAAATTCACGTTTTGCTTTTTCTTATCCTCTAGCTTCTCTTGGAATGTGACTTTTCTCTTCTCTTATTGGCAAACTTATTTTTAAAGACTCAGTTTAGCCTTTTCCTTCTTCACAATTTCGTTCCTGTTACACCCAAATGTAGTTTATAACTCTATTTTTGTGTTACCATTTTATCCAGAAACATTTTTATTATTGTACATATTATACTATAACCTGACTATGTTTACTTGATTTGCTATTAAGTTCAGAGTTCCTTGGGGTAAAAGTTGATGTTGTATGTTAATTTAGCTTCCTTTTTAGTCCTACTAAATTAATTGCATGGAGAGGTATTCATTAAAAGTTTATGAGGTAGAATTAAATTGAAGAAACCGGAGCCCCTTCCACTTGTCAAGGAATATGTCAGGAAACAGTGGTGAAATGATAGTACCTGGGCAAATCGTTGGCAACCAGGAAATAGCTGGAAGACACAATTATCCTTTGATTAACCTATGTTTATAAAAAATAATTGATGAAAAATAATTTTAGATGAAAAAAGATGGAAAGATTACTATTATATATATATATATCACATATCTATCATACATTTAAAATAATCTTAGTAAAATTATATTTGATTAAATTTTATTTTTAACTGAAATTAACAGGGAAGAATCTTTAAAAAAAAATCATACTGCTATGTTATCCATTTATGGTAGTACAGTGGAGAAGTTATCCTGACCAACTTTTTTCTCCAAAACACCTAAAGTTATAGAAAAACTATAAAAAATTACATTGTTAAATGCATCAATGGGCTGCCAAGACTGCAAGAAATATGCAGGATGAAGGTAAATGTTAAGTCAATGGAGGGACCTAAAGTGCCCTGAAGTCACTTTTAGCCTTGAAGGCACTTAACAAATCTCACAGAATTGAACTTTACTCTTCGTGATTCTCAAGGCTTACAGGACAACAGAGAAAGTTAAGTGCCCACTCAAGGAGAGAACTCTAATAGATACCCTCTGTAACAGGCAGGATGATGGCCCCACTCAAAGATACACAGCTCCTAATTCCTGGAGCCTGTGAACATGTTATGTTACCTGACACAGGGGAGTTAAGTTTGCTCATTAACTGGTCTTCAAATAAGGAGATGATCCTGGATCACCGAGGTGGGTTCGCTGTCACCACAAGAGCCCTCAGCCAGGGAGAGGTAGGCAAGTCAGGGTCAGATGCAATGCACAACAGACCTGAGCAGGCATTTCCGGCTTTGAAGAGAGAGAGTGAGTGAGCCATAAGCCAAGGAATCTGGGCAGCTGGAAAAGACAGAGAAATGAATTCTCCCCTAGAACTTCCAGAGAGGAATGTAGCTCTTTGGTTACTTTGATTAATTAGATGAAATCCATTTCAGACTTTGGAACTCTGGAACTGTAAGATAATAAATTTGTATTGTCTGAAGGCAATAAATTTGGAGTAATTTGTTACGGTAGCCCTAGAAAACTAGTACACTCTCCTTGACCCCAACCCCAGTTACAAATATAAAGCATCTCTTCAAGGTAAGTGTTTCAGTTATTTCAGGCTGCCATAACAGAACACCACAGATTCGGTGGCTTAAATAATATTTCTTTCTCACAGTTCTGGAGGCTGGGAAGTCCAGAACAAGGTGCTGGCAGATCCGTGTCTGGGAGGGAACTCTTCCGTCTGTAGCCGACTGTCCTGTTGTACCCTCAAATGGTGGTGAGCGGAGAGTGATAACAAGCTCTGTGTCATTTCCTATAAGGGCACTAGTTCCGTTTGTGAGGGCTCTGCCCTGCCCCCACCGCCTAATACCGTTACATTGGGGGTGAAGATTTCAACATGTGAATCTGAGAGGAACGCAACTTTGAGTCCGAGACAAGAAGGGTGAGCTAGAATTAAGCCGCCCGCTTAATGTCAGCCGATGAATGAGATCGATAACCTCTCCATATATTCGGTAGCCGGCTCCACTGCCTTCAGCGATGAATTCATGCCCCTGGGTCGCTGACCCTAAGACATTAAAGCCAAAAAGTTAATTTTAATTGGATGTGCTATTTGTGGCAAAATCAAATACATATTTTCTCTGGAAGAAGCCACCTTAACACTAAGCCTCGAAGAATCTTGAAGATCAAGTTCCAAGAAATATGAGCTCACTGTCAAATGTCACAAAATAAACAGACAGACAGGTTTCCACGCATAGGAATGAGCAGGAGAGCAGGCAGAAGAATTAGGCTGGTAAAGTAGTATGATATAGGAATTATAAGACAAGACACAAAATGAGTAGATTAAAGAAATAAAAGAGATTGAATTCTGAGTAATGAGAAAGATGATATAAAATTAGTAGATTTGAAAGAAAAAATTCTTATAGAAATGAAAAAAATAATTGAAAACTCAGTGAGTTAGGTTACGAATAGCTTATGAGAGAATTGATAAACTGAAAGAAAGATTTAAAGAATGTATCCATTATTCAGTACAGAAAGATCATAGAGTAAAAATATTAAATGTTAAGAGGAATATAACCAAGTTTAATTAAGTTGCAGCAAGTATGCACTGCAAAAAACTGTTGACAATTTACCATATTGAAAGCAATGTACCAGGTTTCGTGGTAGGTTTGAAGACATGCAAGACTTGTTTTCAGCTCTAAGACAACTTTCGTAAAGACTTGTATAAATTGATGTAAAATCTGAGAGCAATATTACTTATAAATATACTTGGGATTGAGGTAGCAATGTCTTTAACCAATCTAATATAATGGATACATTTATATTGGATTTAAGATATCATTTATCAATACATAATTTGTATATATGTCAAATTTTCTCATCTATCGTTTCCTTGCATATTTTTGTCAATTTTGTTGTTATTTTTATTCTTTCAAAAATAGTGAACAAGAACAAATGGAAAAGCCTAAGTTCGAACAGCCATTATAATGCATAATTGCATGAGCAAATGAATTTATTAACTACATTGAGTATTTTGAATTATACATATATCTATTATATCCATGCTATTTCCTTTTTTCCTGTTATGTGTGAAAGAAAGTGGACCATTATTAAAAATTTTGTACTTATTGTTTTTGATATATTCTTAGAGCTATTAATAAAGTTAAAGATAAAAATAAATACAGCATTTTTGACTAATTCAAAATTAATATGATTTATATAATTTTGTTTTCCTGGTAATTTGCAGGTATGAGGATGGAATTGTGACAGAGGATGACAAAGTGTACATTCAGAGTGTACTTTCAGCAAGTTAAATAGAATTTGAGTAGACTGTTTTATATCACTCACAACCTCTCTGCATGATGTTATTGCATTCGGATGAGGTATTTAAATTTATCCTTCATTTAGTTAAAAAGAGTCATAGGATAATTCCAGGACATAACACAGAGCTGATTAGCCACGCCTGGTGCTATGCTCCAGCTTGTGTGGCGTCCCACGGGGCGCTGTCACACCACTGCACACCCCTGGCCTCCTTGCCTCTCACAGTCTGACGTGGATTCCATGCTTTGCCTGTACGCCTGCAGCTTCTTCTGAAAACCCTTGCATGCCTTTCAAAAAGCTTGCAATTACTCCCCTATTTGTCTCTGCAATTAACCTGTGGGTTGTTCAATGACAAGAATTATTCATCTTTGAACTCCCTGAGCTTAGTTTACTGGTAGATCTATAAAGTTACATCCTATTATTTAAATCAGATTTATTTACAAAACTTAATCCTAAGAATGAAATTCAGTGAAGCTTTAATTTGGATAAAACTATAAGTACTAAATACAAACCATTTTCTAAGTAAAAGATAGGAGATAATTCAGAGTTACTTTTGAAGAGAGTTAAACATGTCTCAAACATCTTGCCGTAGTCTTGTATGTTCAGCAGGAGATTTGTTTGGATGCTGAAACATCCCTGAACCTCATACTGTATTGTTTTCAGGATAAAGAGGTGAGGGGGGAAAAAATCCAGGACATTGTTATTATATGATAGCACTGTTGTATTATTATAAAATATCCTTCTTTGTGGCAATACTTCTTGTACTGAAGTTTACTTTGTGTGTTATTAATATATCCATACTTTATTTGTTATGATTAGTGCTTGCATGGCTTATTTTTTCCAGCTTTTTCATCCATGTCCTTATATTTAAGTATGGCTCTTATAAATAACATAATTATAAAAGTAATATATAATCTCTATATTTTAATTTACATTTAATGTGATTATTAATATATTTAAGTTTCAGTCCACCCGCTTTGCATTTGTTCTCTGCTTGTATCATTCTCCGTTTCTTTGGTGCCTCCTGTCCTCCCTTTGTTTGAATTAATTGAATGTGTTGGTATCCTAATTTATTCTTCCATTGAGTTTTTTATTATTTGTCCTTGTATTATATTCTTAGTGGTTTCCCAAGAGATTAAGTATTTGTCACAGTCCATCTTGAATTAATATTATTCTACTTTGCAGTCAACATAAAAACTGTGAATTACTGCCACTTCTGTTCTTTGTGCTACTGTTGGCGTATAATTCAGTCCTCCATGTGCTCTACTTACCACATGTATTATTATGTCTGCTTTTCTTCTAAATACAAATTTTAAATAATATTTTATATTTATCCATTTATTATCCCTTTCTGGCTCACTTTATTTCTTTTGCCATCTGGGCTTTTATCTTGGATCATTTGCCTTTGGCAGAAGCACATTCTTTAGGATTTCTAGAAGTATAGCTATCTGGTGGCAAATTACTTCAGCTTTTATTTGACTGAAAGTTTCTTTAATTGCTCTCATATTTGAAGGATATTTTCATTGGGTCTAGAATTCAAGATGGACATTTTTATTACTCTCAGCGCTCAGCATTTAAAAGTTGCAATTCTCTTCCCTTTTAGCTTTTATTCTTGTCATCTTGAACATAATGTGCCCTCCTCCTGCTACTCTGAAGTTCCTTTATTTTTGTTTTTCAGACTTTGATATGCCTATGGGTGTGTTGTTATTGTTTGTTGGTTTTATCCTGTATGGGGAGGACTGTCACTGAGATTCCTGGATATATGGGTTGACTAATTTCTTGAATTTTGGCAAATTGGAAAAATCGTGGTAATGATCTTTTCAAAATTTTTTTCTTCTCCATGTTCTGTTTCTCCTTGCAATCTAAGGATCCACTGTAAACATATCTTGAACACACACACACACACACACACACACACACACAGGCTCTGTTCTGGTTTTTATCCAATGCTCCATTTGAATAATTTCTGTTAGCCTCTTTTTGGGTTCATTACTCTTTTGTTTCACTGTATCTAGCCTGTTGTAACCCCATGCAATGATATTCTTATTTCAAATATGTATTTTTTTAAGTTCTAGAATTCCTTTTTGGTTTTTGTTTTAGATTTGGTATTTTTATTTTTTTTAATTCTATGCTCAGCACTTTATTAAATCTTTTACATAGATTGTTTTCTTTTTTTTTTAATTTCAGAGTATTACCAGAGTACACATGCTTTGGTTACATAAATTGTTTTTGCACTGGCTGACAAATGTGCCCATCCCCCGGACAGTGTGTGCTGCATCCCTTAGGTGTGGACTTACCCACCCCCTCTGCGCCCCTCCCACCTGCCTGAAGTAATATGAATGTTACTTCTCATATGTGCACATTAGTGTTGACCAATTAGTATCAATTTAATGGTGAGTACACGTGGTGTTTGTTTTTCCATTCTTGTGGTACTTCATTTAGAAGAATGGCCTCCAGCTCCATCCAGGATAATACAATAGGTAGTTCATCATTTTTATGGCTGAGTAGTACTCCATGATATACATATACTACATTTTATTAATCCACTCATATATTGGTGGACACTTGGGTTGTTTCCATATCTTTGCAATTGTGAATTGTGCTGCTATAAACATTCAGTATAGACGTCTTTTTTTTAGAATGTCTTTTTTTTCCTTTGGGTGTGTACCCAGTAATGGGATTGCTGGATCAAATGGTAGTTCTATTTTAGTTCCTTGAGGTATCATTTTGTAGAATTATCTTTTTTATTGATTTTGAAAGTATATATACATAATATATGTATGTATATTTCATATACATTGACACATACATAATTTCTGCTAATTCCAATGTCTAGGTCTGGGTCTGGGTCATTGCTGCATCTACTTTGGTTAATAGTATTAGGGGTAACATTTTCCTATCATTTTATAGGTCTCATAAATTTTTACTATATGCTATGGATTATGTATGAAAGAACAATAAAAACTGAAGTTGATAATTATTTTTTCTAGAAAGATATTGTACTTTCCTTTGTTAGTGTAAGGGATTGATATTTTTTATCTAATGAGGAGTTAAATTGAATCTAGGCTGGGTTAGTGGTTTTCAGGTCACCTTTAGTTTCAAATATCTTAGGGATGGGATCAGGCTGGTTCCACTTGCATCATCAGACTATAAGATCTCCCTCTGTCCAGTTCTTCTGTTGGTATCCTGAAATATCGCTTATTTTGCAAATGTCTCTTGGGGTAAAATTAGTGGAAAAAGAGGACAAACCCAGTGGCTGGGATTCTTTCAGATTCCTAGCCACTATACAAGAAAATGCATGGCCATTATAATTCCGCTATTTCTTCCTTTTACCAGCAAAAGTTTTCTGCTTAAAGATGGCTAACTCCTTCTAGATGCACCCTTGAAATTAACTAAAACTCCAGGCTTTAAAGTGGCCACTATTGTTCTAGAAGATCTCATCACTCTCTGTAGTTCTTTACGTACAGATACATAATATTTTATTATATCTAGAGTTCTCTCAGAATTAAGACAGAAGTGATGATCTTTTGTGAACTTCTACATCTGAACTAAAAGCAATACTCTCAGTGTAATACAGATTCTCCTTGGCTTACAGTGGGGTTACTTCCTGATAAGCCCACAGTAAGTTGAAAATGTCATAAATCAAAAATGCATTTAATACATCTAACCTACTGAACATCATAGCTTAGCCTAGCCTACCTTAAATGTACTTGGAATATTACATTAGCCTACAGTTGGGAAAAATCATCTAACACAAAGTTTATCATAAAGTGTTGACTACTTCATGTAATTTATTGAATACTACACTGAAACTGAAAAACAAAATGGTTATTTGGGTACTAGAAGTACAGTTTCTACTGAATATCACCTTTGCACCATCCTAAAATTGAAAAATTATAAGTTGAATCATTGTATGTTGGAGATCATCTGTATTTTTAAAATTACCTAAATTAGAAAAACTATGACATTTTAATTAGTTTAATAAGCTTTTAATGATCACTGACTTTTTACCAAGCATTGTTTTAGATTCAGGATATATATCAATGAACAAAATATAGAATTGTCAGCACTCTCAAATATTTATGATTCATACATTCTAGTGGACCAAAATATTGATTTTTGACATAGTCACTTAGAAGGCCTATTTAAATTATTTGACCATGAGGCAGAACCCTTTTTCTATTATTTTCACAATGGATGTGCAATGTTCAGTTATTTGCTATTATTTTAAAAATGCTGAATTAACCAGAAATTATATTCTTCTCACATGAGTTATTTTAGTTATGATCAAAATTCCTAAGCCATAAGTTCTATTATTCAAATAATATATGTTACTTAGAATTTCAATATATAAAGAGAGAAAGGTTGAGGTGCCTTGGTCACAGTGGATCTGGAGTGCCTGAAACCTTCCCTTGTGCCCTCCAGTTCTGCCTTCCTGAGGGCCGGCTCTGAAGGAGCTCCAGGATTCCCTCTGTTCTCTGGAGATCTGAAAAGCACAATTTGAAAACCGTTTAAATAGATCATTCATGCAGGCAAAGGGTTTTTCTGTTTCCTTTTTTATTACCATTTTCTTCAAATTTCTGAGACAAATTAAATGCTTAGATGAAGTTAATGGTTGGTTTGAAATTAACTGCTGATTACATATTGGGTATACAGAGTTATTTAATGGTTCTTTGGGGTTTTCCTCAAGCTTTACTTCATTGAATTATAGAATCTCAGGAGTTAGAAATAGCCTTAGAGATAATTTAGCATAACCTCCCACTCAATGAAGGGCTCCTTTCTGCAACTTCCCTGACAGATGGCCATTTAGCTTCTGCTTGAGCACGTCTAGTTGCTGGAGTTCATTACTTTCCGAAACTGTTTCATCTTGAACAGCTCTAAGGATTAGAAATTTCTTTCCTATACTGATTCCAAACTTGCACCATGGTGATGTCCAATAATTGACAAAATTATTCCCCCAGTTTCCTTAATCACTTCTCCACTTGACCTGATTTTTTATTAATATATTCCTCAATATGGATTCTACTGTAGCGACATTTATGTTTTCATTGTCATTGGGGAATTGTGGAGAAAGTATTGAATTCAACAAATGTACACGAGGAATAGTGTACAGGACTAGCGTGAGAGCCATGGGGGGGGGGTGTTTCTGGGAAGCTCAGGATACAGCAAATCTGATGCCCGGACCGGTGACAGGGACCTGGCTGAGGGCCCTCAGTTAGGCTTTCTTTCTCTGTTAGTTGCCTGTCTTAACCTTTCTTATCCGTATCTTTAATGGATAGCAAGGGAAGGAGAGATACGGAAAATATCCTGTCAAAGCTCAATTTATAATTGTGCCCACTATCTTATAAATAGTTAGGGAAAGTGAATTCTTAAATCCTCAGAAAAGTTTTCTTTTTACTTAGTCATTGAACGATTGATGAATTCTCTAAAGTTTAGCCAGTCATCCATGCTAATGGTAGCTAAAGATTGAGAATGACGCCAAAAATTTAGAGACGTCTGAACTTTTTTAAAAAAAATTATGATTTCTTCATGTGAAATATCCTCCTCACTCACCTCTAAAATTTGAATTGTGCTTATTGTCTATGAATCTGTGCATGTGCTAATATTTTCTTAAGACTTTTTCTGAATATTGTGATTTCCAATGAGCTCAGCTTCCCCAAACTCCCACCAAAGTTTTAGTCTAAATCTGCGGTTCCGAAGCCCCTGTCCCCATCAGCAGGGGACCGGCCCCCCCAGTGCACACTGCGCATGCGGGGGTGCGGGCCGCCCTCCCCGGGAGACACCGGTACCTGACGGACCCGAGACCCGAGATGGGGCCCAGGCGCCCGGCCACTGCCGCGCCCTGCCCCTCCACGAAACCGGTCCCTGCTGGCAAAAAGGTTGGGGACCACTGGTCTAAATGACCATTTATTGAATTCCTAATGGTTTATCAGGCTTTTGATCATGTACTATGAATAAAAAGATAAAAACGTGGTATTCAAAGAACTTAAATTCAGAGGGGCACACTAACAAGACAGTCAAAAATTACAAAACAGTGTGGCAAGTGCTGTGACAGAAATGAGCACAGGGCTGCGTGTGAAGAGACGAAGGGCTCTTGGCTTTTTCTGTGTGTGTTTTCGGCAGATGGGGAGTAACCTGCTCTAGTGGGGCCAGGGAGGAAGGCCTGTGTTCCGAAGGGCGAGTAGTTTTCTCACTGCATTGTAACCGTTATATCTATTTAAAAACCTTATTGCCAGCAGCGGATTAGTGGCAATAGTAATTAGAGATCCCCTCTCCCGGTACGAGTACAATTTGTAGATTATCTTACTGTCTTTTGTAGTTTTCAAGCTATATTTCCAAACATGTTAAGAATTGACTATGATATTGAAAAGACAACTTCCAAAGTCCTTTCCAAAGATAACCACCTATAATTTTTATGTTTTATATTAAATTAGAATTTTATAGTGGTAGTTCTAGTCTTTTATTTACACTATTATGCCCTCCAGAGATTTTAAAATTATATTGAAGGATTGTTATTTGGGCCAACTTCTTCTAGCTTTTGCTAAAGTTTGGTTGTATAATCTTTAAATGTTTTATATTTTATTTATATAAAATTTATATAAAAATAAATATAACACCATGGCAATATTTTCCTTTCTTGTTGATGTTTATGCTTCTTCAATATTTGTAATGGGTTATCACAAACTTAGATGTCCTTTACTCAAGGTGTACACATTTAAAGATTTAATCTAATTCATAAATCACTCATTCTTCCCAAAGTCCTTTTTGCCGTGTCTCTCTAAAATTCCTCCAGGTCTTTTCCAATGTCCTGGTTTAGAGATGACCAGCTAAATGAATTTCAGCTCACTTACATACAGTGTGTAGTTTGCGTATTGCTTCCTGTCCTTTAGCTGTTTGTTTTAGTTGTATTTGGTCCTAAGCTGCACAGAGGGTTCTGTAGCTGCCCGGCAAACACCCAAAGGTAGGCGTGTATTTTCTAAGACAGATGGTGACAAACGCTTTGCTCACTTCCTGTCCCAGGTTAATATTACAAAACCAAGTAATATCCAATATAAGAGATTTAAAAATTAAATTATAGCTACTAGCTAACTCATGCATAATCAAATCATTATACACAAAGATTTCATGTCATATTCACTAGAGCTTTTAAACAAGCTTTATTTGATACCAAACTATATTTCCATAAATATTTGTTGTGCTCATTTGACCAAATAAAAGGTGGAAGTTGAGTTCAAACACTTTTTTCCTTAATAGAATGACCTCTATTTGGGAATGCCCCTTCAAACAACAGATTTAAAATTTTAAACGTATTTGCCAATATTTGAAAATCCCTAAAGCTCAGATTAATTAGCAAATGCTTCTGCAAGCTCAACAGCCACAGCACCCTGAGCCCCACAGACCTTATTTCATGCAGATTTGGCGTGTTTTGAACTTTGTGAACTCTCTGTAGACTTCCTGTTCATGCCATTCTTGTTCCTTCTCGAAAAGTTCATTTTTCAATAATTAAATGTTAGTTTAGGTTTATAAGCAACAAACTGTAAGAAAGTATTGGAAATTACCAAGCAAATTTGGCCAATATAAATTAATTGCAGGCTGGGTGCAATGGCTCACACATGTAATCCCAGCACTTTGGCAAGCCAAGGTGGGAGGATCACTTGAGGCCAGGAGTTCAAGACCAGCCTAGGAAACATAGCCAGATATTGTCTCTACAAAAAAATTAGGAGAAATTAGCTGAGCCTGGTGGTTCGCACTTGTAGTCCCAGCTACTCAGGAGGCTGAGGCAGGAAGATTGCTTAAGCCCAGGAGTTCGAGGCTGCAGTGAGCTATGATTGTGCCACTGCACTCCAGCCTGTCTGGAGAGGGAGAGGGAGACCCTGTCTCAAAAAAAATTGCATAATCTATTTATATATGACTTTTAAAAAATAAAATTGAATTCATAATTAAGCTTGTTTATTCATCCAGTCTTACAATAATTAACATCTAATTTTCATAATGAATATCTTTTAATTCCTAAGAATCTAGAAGTGTACCCATCCTCAGTGATGGGTAAGATTCAGTCCCAACACTTGCAAAGCTCATATTTGCATATGGCACAGTGCAAGTGTTAGGTGCTGGAACAAAGGTTTGCAACAGTTGCCAAATGAGCACTGAAGAGGGACCCAACATTTCCCGAAGAGAGAGACAGATCAGGGAACACTTTACAAGAGAAGTCAAGATTAGACCTGATATTAAAGCATAATTGAAAGACTGAGAAGATTAAAGAAGGGAGAATGGAAAAAAAAGAGGTAGAGAGGGAGGAAAAGGGATGACCGTACAGAAGGACAAATAGCATGTGCCCAGTGGTCTGAAAAAGGTTGGTGTAGTCACCAATTGTAGGTGATTTGATATGGTTTGAGTTGAGGGGTTACAGTGGTAAGAATTGAGGCTAGTAAGTGGGCAGGGTAGGGGTCAGGCAGTGCTGAAAATATTAATTTTTCTATTTGATATACACCAGAGTCAATGACATGTTTTTAAAGCAGAATAGTCTCCTTAGTGGATGGTACTCAGGTGATCTCAGTGAGCTGCCTACCTTCTCTACCTTTCCTTCTTTCCTCTCTGCCTTCCTCACCCTCTCCCTCTTTTCTCTCCTGTCCTCTCTTCTTTGTCCCCTCCCCTCCTTTGTCCATTCCCGTCTCCCCTGTCTCTCTTCCTTCCTCATCCACCTCCTAATTTTCTCCTGCCTTAATGGGTTAATTTATATTGCTTTATGTTTTTGTATCAAGTTTGATATTTAAAATATTTTAAACATTTAACATTATGCCAACATATCTTTTGAATTTGACAGTTTCAAGTATTTTTCAATTTAGACAATTTAGAATAAAAACTAGTTATTTAGCTATTCTAAAACTGGAGTTCCTCCATCTATAAGCAAAATGGGGGGAAGAAAAAGATGGTGGAGTGGAGGTAACCTCCTGGATTCCTGCTCCCAGACAGGGAAGCGTAGATCTCTATCTGCTACACATGAGTGGATTGCTCCCCCGCAAGAACAGCATTGTGAATCCACGGAGAATCAGCATGGGACACAAAAAGCAGGAAAAAGAAAAGGTGAACTGGAGATAAGATTGCAAAAATCTGGAGAGTGCGAGACAATCAATAGAGAGTAGAGCGTGGAACAGCTGCGCCTGCCTCACAGCAAGTGAGGTGGGATCAGTCCCACAGGAGAACGTCTCGCTTCCTCACTGGCCTCCACACCCAGTCAGAGATCTGCCTGAAGTCAGTGCAAAATCAACACGGGAGACGTGGGGCTCTGTGGAGAGGAGACAATAGCAGGAAGCATCTTGAACTCCCGAGCTCTGTGCCAGGACTGCACTGGGCCGGGGAGGGCCTGGTCTGGGCTACTGCCGGAGGCAGTTAGGAGACAGGTAAATTGCCTCTACCACTCAGTGGGTCCAGATGGATGGAGGTGAGCACTAAATAGGGGGCTCTAACCTGGAAACTGCCGAGGGCTAATAGGCCCTCTCAGGGTGGATCAGAAAGAGCGAGAGCTGCTGCTGGACAGGCGTGAGATTGTGGGAGGGTGACATAAAAGAGACAAAGGGGCATCCTGATGACTCAGCCCCCCCTCCCCACGGGGCACTGCCAACCACTGAACTGTCGTCCCCAGTGCTAGCACTCTGTGGGTGGGCGGTTGCCATTTTCAGGGTCCACAACCCAGGCGCTGCGGTGCGATACGGTGTTGGGCAGCTCCCTTCCCCCAGCCCAGGGACTCTCGCGACAAGCTCTGACCTTACGTGACCTATGGTCAAATAGCCGGACCCCTTTTGATGTGTGAACTCTGGGTGCTTCCCCAGATGTGAGAGACTAACGCCCTTGGGACTTACAGGCGCAGGGGCCGGGGAGGCTATTGCCCACGGGGCTTACAGGCGCTGGGGTGCTGGGCAGACTGTGGCACCACCCCCTCCCCCCAGCCAGCATCTTTCACGCCGAAGGTGGTAGGTGCCACCTCTGGAGGTAGGGAGACACAAGAAAAGCCACTCTTTCTCTCTGCAACTAGCATGAATCCATGGGGCCCTGGCACAGATTAAAAGTTGACAGCCCAGTGACTTTACTCTTCAGACTGGATTTGGTCATCCGGTTGGATCAAAACCCTGGGGCTGGACTCCTGCCTCCAGATGGCTGCCAACAGTGGGATCTGCGGCCAGGAAACAAAAACCCTGGCAAGAGGCCAAAACAGGCTCCCCAAGTAATCGTTTCCACCAGGAGCAGCCTCCCAACTGTGGTAGAAGAACCCTGAAAAACACATAAGCCGCTCCTCCTAGTGACAGAACAAGCAAGCATAGAAGCGCACACATCCAGGCTGTCAGGCAGCAGCTGCGAACTGCCTTGCCCCTACAGCATCCACTGGAACACAGTCTGCACATGGCCTGTTACTTTCCAAACAAAAACTGAAAGGTGGGAAACAATGACTGATCCAGATGGGAAGGACTCAGTGAAAGAACTCTGGAAGTATGAAGAATCAAATGGAAAATACATCCCCAAAGAGGAACACCAGCTCTCTAGCAACGTACATTAACCAAATTCAGAACACTAAAATGACGGAAGAATTTCAAACATGGATCATAAAAAAACTCAACAATATGCAAGAAAAAATGGATAACCAACACAAAGAAACCACAAAAAAAATCCAGGACTTGGAAGAAAAATTCACTAAAAAAATCAAAATAGTAAAGAAAAATCAAACCAAACTCCTGGAAATGAAGAATTTATTCAGGGAGCTACAAAACACGGTGGAAAGCCTCAAGAGCAGGGTAGCTCAAACAGAAGAAAGAATCTCAGAGATCGAAGATCACACCTTCCAATTAAATAAGTCAGTCACAGAGATAGAGCAAAGAAATATAAGAAAAGACCAGAGCCTGCAAGAAATGTGGGATTATGTGAAGAAGCCTAACTTAAGAGTTATGGGCATTCCTGAGGGTGAAGAAGATAATACGCGAGGGTTGGATAAGCTATTTGAAGATATAATTGAGGAAAATTTCCGCCTTGCTAAAAATCTAGATATACAGGTACAAGAAGCCCAAAGGACCCCTGGGAGATTCATTGCACATAGGAACACTCCACATCATACAGTCATTAGATTGACCAAAATATCCACTAAAGAGGCACTTCTTCAAGCTGTAAGGAGAAAGAAACAAGCAACACACAAAGGAAAGTCCATCCGAATAATGCCAGATTTCTCAACCGAAACCTTACAAGCAAAAAGAGGCTGGGGCCCATTCTCACTCTTCTGAAACAGAATAATGCCCAGCCTAGAATCTTATACCCAGCAAAGCTTTGTATACAAAGGAGAAATTAAGACATTCTCAGATAAACAAAGACTGAGGGAGTTCACCAAGACAAGACCAGCCCTCCAAGAAGTATACCTATATGATGAGTGCAATGTGCACTGTCTGGGGAATGGGCACGCTTGAAGTTCTGACTTGGGGGGGATGGGGGTGGGGGCGGGGATGGGTGTATACCTACAGGAGGAGTGCGATGTGCACTGTCTGGGGAATGGACACGCTTGAGGCTCGGACTCGAGGGATTGGGAGGGACATGGGCAATATATCTATGCAG
>CM052450.1:1149399-1169816 GCA_028533085.1 Varecia variegata | reverse complement strand
GAAACTTTTGTACCCTCATAATATGCTGAAATAAAAAATAAAATAAAATAAAATATAATTTTCAAGGAAAGTATCAAAACAAAAAAAAGAAAAATATCTATGCCAATAATAAAAAATACATTGCATTTTGTTTTGATAATAAGTAAATTATTGGACTCTTTTGAAATTATGAGGAGTGTATTAATCATTACTTTTTAACAAAATGTGAAGGATAATTCCTATCCTTTTTAAAGACACATAAAAGTGAAAGAAAAAAAAATAATAATAAAAACAGAATGAAAAGCAGATTATCCATCCAACCAACTATTTGAAAATATGGAAACAGGACTAAAGTGTTCTTTTATTAAAGCAAATATTGTTTTTTCTCTGATGTTAAGTAAATGACCTAAAGTAACTTAAAATAGAGTCAGAATACGTATACAATAACTCATTTTCTAGCACACTTTCCTAATAAATGGTTATTTTAGTACTAAGTACCTTTATGTTGTGTCTGTTTTGTGTTGCTATGAAAGAATACCACAGACTGGATAATTTATAAAGAAAAGAATTTTATTTTTCCAGATCTGGAGGCTGAAAAGTCCAGGCCCACATCTTGCGAGGGCCTTCTTGCTGTGCCTTCCCATGACGGATGGCAAAAGGGCAGGAGCGTGAAGAGCAAGAGCAAGGTGGGAGGAAGGAGCCAAACTCATCCTTTCGTCAGGAAGCCACCCCGGCAGTAGCGCACCCTCTCCGGTGACAATGGCATTCATCCATTTGTCACCCTTTACAGGTTCCGCCTCTCAGCATTGTTGCATTGGGGTTAAGATTCAACACATGAAATTTTGGAGACACATTCAAGCCATAGTGTGGTAGTTCTTTGAGATTCGAACATTTAAATGGGCTAGTGATTACTAATATTTTATAGACCATCAAGAAATGTATTTGAAAAACTTATATTTATGTATTATACAAAGGTTCTACAGGTATTTGTATATTTTTTGTAGAGAAGATTATTCTACTAAAGGGTAAAAGAGAAATGTTTAAAGTAGTTTTGTTAGAATGAAATCAATATGGGTTCAAAGACTGTCTCAAGTACTCAGTGAGGATTTAATGGGGAGTTTGGGAAGGAAAATTTCAAGGTTGGAAAGGGTATTATGGCAGGGAAACTGATGTTATGTTTGAAAGATTGTGTGACTTTCAATTATTTCTTATGAGCTCAGTTATTTAATTTGCCCTTTTTATTCAACCTGATGTCACATTTTATACAGATAAATGCCATTATGCCTTTATTATTTAACAATCATTTATTTAAATGATAACTTCCCTCCTGTTATTTTGCCTGAGTATTAGAGGAGATTCTTTGGCAAGTATGAACCCAGATATATTATTTTCAGAGCCTTTAATGAAGTTGCCTGTTAGTGCGACAACAGTGTCTGATAGGCACTGGGTAGTGTCTAAATATTGATTGTGGTGTCTGTCACAGCGTTTGATGTGCTTCAATTTAATTCAGTTCAAAGAAATCAGGAGTCAGAAACTGGCAGATGAAGAGAGTGCATTTAACTTTTTAAACATAATTCAGCATATTTATGTATACTATTAAACGTTGATAACTTAAGCAAATTGCAGTCATATTATTAATGGTGTTTACTTGTAAAGCTATTATAAAGTATTATAACCATAATATAGGTCTACCTGAGAATTTTAAATTTTTTACAATAAGCTTTTTTGCCTCAAGATTCACTATTGAGTGAATAGAGAAAGTTTTATAAGCATAGTTGCCTTAGGGTCTGAATATGTTCTTTAGCCAATTTCAGTTAAGCCGTTACTCACTATATCCTCAGTGCCTTAGTTCAGGTTCCTGTAATAAAAATACCATAACCAGGATGGCTTAAACACCGTTTATTTCTCACAGTTCTGGAACTTGGGAAGTTAGAGATCAAAGCACCAGCAGATCCAGTGTCTGGGGAGGGCCCTCTTCCCGGTTTGCAGACATCTGTGTTCTCACTGTGTTCTCCCATGGCAGAGAGAGAAAGAGAGAGAGAGAGAGAGAGAGAGAGAGAATCTTATTTCTCTTAGGACAGTAATAATACTTTGCATGAGGGATATACACTCATGAACTGATGATCTCCCCAAAACCCTACTCCCAAATGCCATCATGTTGGGAATTAGGACTTCAGCATATGAATTTTTGGGGAAACAAACATTCAGTTAACATTGAGATTTCTAGAATTATATAATTTATAATAGTTTATTTTCCCAAATAAATGAAAAGCACATTGAACATTGCTGTTATATAAAAGCTCCCATATAGAAGATTTTATGCTTTGCATAACAAAAAGACAATCAATACAGCATAAATGAAACTTGTGTTCTAGGATAGGTATAGAAGCCTCCATTTTTCTCATGTACAAATTGTTATTTTAGGGGATCAAATATGGCTGTATGGGCATTAACTTTTTAAAATTAGTTATTTTTAAAGTAATTCAAATTGAAGACAAAACAAAAATTAAATAGTATCCAAAGATACAAAATGAAAGGCAAAGGCATTTTTGATGACTTCCACTTTTGACACTATGGTGTATTAGATAGCTCAAAAACCTTTTGATTTTTTTCTGTTACTAAAAGCTAGGAAATCTGGATGATAACCAAACACACTTATAATGGCATATTTAAGCTTGCAGGAAAGCAAGGAAAATTCCCTGGTGAGAAAAAATAAAGTGAGAGATGAAAAGAAGTTGACTCTGAATCTATCATTATTCTAGAGGCATTTGCTGAATTCAGTAAAAATATTAGATAATAATAGTAATTTAGAGGACAGGAGACAAAACACTGGTCAAATAGGGAGTAGGAACTTGGAACTAAAATATCTTCAGAAAGCTGATACTTTCTAAATTCTTTATTATAAAAGAAGTTAAGGCCTCTACCAAGAGAACATTAAACATTATTGGGAGAAATAAAGGACAGCCCAGGTAAATGGAGGGATGGGTACGTCATATTCATGGAGTGGAATGCCAAATAATGTAAAGATGTTATTTCTCCACAAATTGTCCTATAGTTTCACTTCAATCTTTATACTTGCAAGAAAATCATTTTATTTTAAAATTAACAAGTAGATTCTATCATTTATATTGTAATTCAGAAGGCTATAAATAGCTGACAATCTTGAATACTGCGAATAAAGGAGAACTTATTATACCAGATATATCAAGAGTTACTACACAGATGTAGTAATTAAAAAAGTGTAGCTTTCATAGGCCATAGGAATAGACAAATAGAAGAATGAAAGTCCAGAAATAGACCTGTGCGTATACGGAAGCTTAATGACTGAGGTGGCACTACACAAGAGTCGTGAAAAGGTGGTCTTTTAAAAAGTGGTGATGGGTTGATTGGACATGCACAAGGAAAAAAATGAATCTTCTCCTTCGCACCGTATCTAGTTACTAAGTCAGTACACACACACACAGTTAGTAAATTGTACATCTCAGATTAAAAAGCAAGTATATAAATCTTTGAGAAATACTAGGAGAATAATTTTATGACTTGAAGATTTCTGAAATAGGACACTAGCAGCAATAATCAAAAGCAAAAGATTGGTAAGTTGGTCTATACTGATACCAAAAGCTTCTCTTCATCAAAAGACACCATTAAAAAGTAAAAAGGGCAAACTACAGAGTAGGTTCATATACCCAAACTATTAATAATTGTTATAATTCATTAAGAAAAAGACAATTCTATAGACCAACAAAAATATAGTTTTAGAATTTGGGTGTTGTTACAAGAGAAAAAACCAGAAATGTGGGTCATTTTGCTTACTAGGAAGACAGCACGTATTAGAGGCTTGATAGATACTGATTCATGTTACTAAGGGACAAATCTTACAGTAAACTAGATACCTCTGGCAACATGGGAGGCAGGTCATCTATGTAATTAATTTCTGGCTTTGGGGGGAAGGTTAAAAACAGAATATTGCTAGTTTATCTTATGTGCTGTTAGCTATGTTTAATATGGTATCGTAAGAAAGAGATGGAATTTGAAAGAATTAGTCAATTTGCAAGCAGTGATGAAAGGACACTCGGAAATGTGAGGCATTAAGAAACTTGAAAAGTCAACTGCTTCTTACACCTAAATAGTAATAGAGTGTAAGAAACAGTTCAGAAAACTTTGGGTGCCCTTGGCTTATTAAAGCTCAGCCTTGTGTCAAAGAGCAAATTCTGAGCCTGGTTTCCACACCTATTCATTACTCTCAATGGATTATTGCTCCTCAAGGCAAAGTTTAAGTTAAGAGAATGGAACCAAATAAAAGTTCTTAATTAGATAATATGATTCAGGGGGACAAAGTTCAGGGTTGCAGTTCTTTCCCTGAAGCCCAAAAGTTCAAAGTACCTGATCACTAATTTGGGAAACAGGCATGAAGGCAAGAGGACGAAGAAATAGAGCTGTTTGGGTGTCAAAAACCAGAATCCTGAATGTGGTCATACACATGTGAGTCGGATTGGAATTGGATAGATATGAAACTGGAATGAAAGAAGGTCATCTGTAGCAACGCGGAGGGAATGGGAGACCATTATCTTAAGTGAAATATCTCAGGAATGGAAAACCGAACACCGTATGTTCTCAGGAATAAGTGGGAGCTAATAGATGGGTACACATGGGCACACAGGGATATGAAGGACATGAGAAACCAAGATGGAGAGTGGGCATGGTTGGTACGGAATAAAACTTACCTACTGGGTACAATGAACACTATTCTGGTGATGGGCACGACAAAAGCCCTGACTTAAGATTATATCAGATATCCATGTAATAATAGCACTTGTGCCCCTTAATTAATATTTTGAAGTAAAAAATAATACAATTGAAACAACAAATAACAAGAGGTGTAAAATATAATGACAGCATAAGATGGAAAAGCTAGACTAGAAATCACGTGGCTATTGGGTTGGATCTTTATGCCCCTGTGTTAAATCTTATTTCTCTGTGTGCTTGGCCAAGACATCTTACCTTTCTGTGTCACATTGTTCTTTAATGGCAAGAATATAGTAAAAGCACATACGTTAACCATTTCAGAATTTTGAGAATAAAATGGAAGGGAATATTTTTTGAAAATGTTATAGGGTAATATAAAAAAGCTGAGTCACACAAGACAGCAGAGGTCTGCAGTACCTCTCCAGCTGGTATATGATGTAGCTTGTTAGAACAGTCACCTGGTTTGGATCCTGTATGGTGTATATACCTGATTATTTTACAGTGTAGACCCTGAATATTTTTCTTCTTAATAGCTTTCTGACCGAATGCTTTTTAACACCTAAGGTAGATATAAAGGAAAATAAGAGACCATTGTCTTTCCAGATTATATTAAATTTTAATTATGGCAAGTCCAATGAGTAATTAAGGATAAAATTGGAGGTTCTTTTTTAAAGATAAAAGTCTAAGGAAAGATCAGTAGAAAATGTCACTTAAAGTTAATTTACATTCTGGGCACAGCAAATTCTAATTTTTTAAAACACAAACTAAGTGAAGCAAAAGAAGTGAATGTGCATGTTTTCCCCAGTGTGTCATGAACGCTTTCCAGGGCTCCTGCTAGGGTGGCAACCACCGCACGCAGCGCCGTGTCGGTGACGCTGTGTGTCGCCTGCAGTGCATTTGGCGTCATTCAGTTACTCCGAGTAAGCCGGAGTGCTGGAAAGGGCCGGTCACCAGCAGCCATCTGAACTGGGGCCGGTTGTCCAGATTTGGCTTCTGATTCAAAACGGAAGCTCCGCTGTGTGGACGCAGTTACAGCAACAGCAACAATTTATCTCTCGCCCATCCGCTGCGCATGTCGCGAGCTGGCGGGGGCTCTGCTTGGTGTCATCATCCCTCACCGTGGGATCCAGAAGAACGTGTCAGCTACTGTGTGAGCATCGGCAGTGACCGCAGTGGGGAGAAGAGAACCCGCGACAGCAGGCACGGGCTGCCAATGTGCGTGGCGGGCGGGACGCGGTCATCCCTGCCCTCCTTCCACGGACCCGGTGACGGGCACACCCGTGTCTGCGGTCCCTGGCCCAGAGTCTGGGCCTCCTGCGGGAGAACCAAGGAGGTGTGACGTGTTCAACATATTTGAACTGCTTACAAATATGGCATATACATATTCGGCTGCTTACAAGGCCGATTAATCACATAAATTCCAAACGACTGCTTCTGTGAATAGAATATTTTTTAACTTAAGCATAAACACGTGATACTGTTTTCCCCAAGTCCCAAGGTTAGCTTCTAGCAAATTTTTGAGTTACTAAGTTAAAAAAAATCAGCATTTCAATAATCTATAGACTAAAATATAATTTTGCTCATAAAAGATGACCACTGCTCTTTATCCTCATGACTATGGGTTCACATGGAATGCTGGTTAAGCAATTAGAAAATGCTGTAAGTGTAAAAGGGACCTGTCCCATTTCGACCAGAAATTGGTGCTATTAAAAGTGCTCACGTCTCAACACTGATGCGACCAGTGTTGGCAAAGACTAGAATCCCTGTAGCAGTATCTTGGAAGCATCATTGGAGAGGTACCGTGGGAAAGAGTTTGGATGTCAGTGTGTAAAAACTAAGTGTGGGTTTTATTAAAGTCCAACATCTGAAAATCAAAGACAATTTGTATATATATTGATGCAATGTTACTATATAAAATGTTCATTAATTTTGTATAATCACTATAGTTCGAAGTTTATATCAACAGAATATGACTCCTTTAAAGCAACGATCTTAAAAATTTAATGGTTTTAATTTTGATTACCACTTCAGCTAATATTATATTAATATTGTGCTTTCTTTGTATTTATATTTTTTGGGCATACTTTACACATTTTTTATCATCTTGTGAGTTTCTAACATTGGTTTTTCTTGTGCATAGTACATACTTTTAACCTTATTTGACATTCTTGATCTTTTACAAAGGTAGTTTAAGCAATTAACATTTATTGAAATAAAATTTTTTTGCATTGATTCTATCATGGTAAGTAACTATTGATATATTCTACGGTTCCTTTCCTTTTTTTTTCTATTATGCTTTATAAACTATACTTACTTTGGGTTTTATAGTTATTTTCAAGTTAGAATTTTTAAAGATAAATTATATTAGGGAACATGTTAAATATTCTAAATTTAAGTTTTCTTCTTCCTTAGCACTTCCTATCTTAGATTTTTCCTTTATTGGCAATTCCAGTTCCAGTTTTCTGATTGTTCTAGTGATAAATCTTGGAGTCCTCTTTGACTCCTCTTTCTTTCACACACCACATTGAATCTGTAATAAGTTCCTGTGGCTCTAACTTTATATTTAGTGCAAAATCCACCCACTTCTTGCCACCTCCACCATTAGGACCTTGGTCCAGAGAAAGGGAAATAAACTTTTGTTGATGTGAAGATTTGTAAAATACCATGGATATATTTTCAATCTGTAAGGCTTTTTGTTTCAAAGTCTATTTAATCTGATATTAACAGAGAATATTAACCTTTTTAATGATATATTTTTGCTTAATACTTGCTTGATCTTGTTTTGATCATTTAAATTCTCATCTTTGTTTTTCTGCTTTAAATAACATATGGTTTAGCTTTTAAAATCCTTCCAAAATATATATATATAAACTATTATTTCTTACATTTTAAGAAATTTAATAATTTGTTGAACCCTCTTTCTTGTTATTTTTTCCCGTGAACTAGTTTGAATGTTGGAACATTACTTTTACTCTCATGTTATAGGGTATGCTGTATCTCTGTTGCTTAGGTTCACTGGTAATTCTAATCTGTGATTGGACTGGGTAGAATTGTAGGATAAATATCATTTTTTTTCTGGGATTCAGCTGACATCCTTTCTAGTCGAAAATACGGGGAAATGTAGATAAGTATATTCTGAGGCAGTATTAAAGAATTTCTCTTTTATCTAGGAAAAAAAATACAACCAAAATTTTCTATTTGATGTTGAATGACAGTTGTTTCCAGACTCATGCCATTTTTAATACTATCTTCAGTAAAGACTTAGTGCTATATTCAGTAGAAATTTATGAATTTCTGAATGTTAATTTTATTTAATTACATTTTATTACTATACATCAAATTTTCTCACATTAAAAGAAAGTTTTCAATAAAATGAGACACTTAAAACATAATTTTTCCTTGATTTCTTTAAAGCAATTTTACCAGCAATGCTTCTTCAATGTTTATTGACTAATTTAAGGCCTTAATTCCAGGTTGAACATGTTTTTGCTCATTTCCTGTTATATTTTTAATTTTGGCAGTAACTTCGAGCAAAATTTTTTTCTTAAATTTTTAAAATGGGCAAATGTTATTTTTGTAATCAGAACTATTTTTGAATTTTTTTGCTTTAGTTTCCTTAAATTAAACCCCTCTTTCATAATTTAGAAGCAATGAGTAGACTAAAGTAAACAACTGTGATCACAAAGCCGACTCTGTGAGCTCTGAAGAGGTATGACAAAGCTGTCTTATTCAGCAGGGAGATTAACTGTGTAACAGCGGTGACACAGACACTAACAAAATACCAAGGCAAGAAAAATAGAGATTATAATTCAATATTTCCCATTGAATATTACTGAAATAATTTGCCTTGAATTTTTTCTCAAAATACACTTGAAAATACTCTTTGTTAGCTATTGGTCACTATTCACAACGGTGAATCTTTTTAGTGCGTGACCATGGGCAGTCGCACCCTGGAAGCACGAAGCCAGCGCTGGTTCCGAGGCGGCGGTGGAATAACACGTTTGTGTGTCCACCGGGTGGGCGCTCGGGGTCCGAGAGTTTCCCTTCCCTGGAGAAGCTCAGAACCGGCCTGTGGCTGCCTGGAGTTGAGAGCAGGTGAGTCACCGGCTGGCCCTTCCTCGGGGACGCTCGCGGAGGCGTCGGGGACAGGGAAGCCGGTGCGAAGTGACAGCGACAGCGCGGCAGGCAGACGTCCGGCAGGGCCCGCGGGGCTCCCTGCGTGGCACGCGCCCTCTCTGCTTCCTGACAGGTCCTCAAGGGACCAGCCACTGCCACAGCCATCAAGCAGAGCTGGGCAGGCAGAGGGGCCCTGCCCATGCTGGCCACAGTTAATGCATGAATCAGTTGATCTGTTCAAGTAATCGAGACTTGGCAGTGTTTATGTTCCTCTGTTAATCTGCTAGGCTCTCAAATAGCCTTATTAAAACGTTGCTCTAATAAACTCCACCCTAACTTCAAAAAACATACAAAAGCACCGACTTCATTATCAGCAAACTACAGGCTTTGCCTGAGTCCCTGGAGCAGGTGACAATTTGATTTTTAAGTGGCTTACCGATACTTCTCATTGATGTAGCACCATTCAAACCAAATCTCAAAGTGCTCTACAAAGCATTAATTAATGACAGCCCATAATATCCCATGGAGGACTGCAGCTTCCCTTTCAGAGATGAAATTTCTGGGGCTTAAGAGTCTTGATAAAAGTCACACCTCAAAAAAGCATTAGTAAAGCTATGAACAGAGTTCAGAATTTGCAACTATCAATTTCTGGCGCTATCAACCAGGACCCATTTCCTCTTACTGTGTGTCAATAACCAGTAATTGACATGTTGTTTTTGAGGTTTTTAAAGCAAAAGTAGCATAATTCATAAAGTAAAAAGGCCAATGTTTCAAAAAGGCTTTCTAAGTAGATCTGCTAATGGCTGCAGGGTTCCACCTGATGCAAAAACTGTTGAACTTTAAAAATGGGGGTGTGTGGTTTAAAATAACCATTTGGAAACAGTGCATTTCTGGGAGAGAGAAAGGTTAAGTCTGGCAATTTGTCATTGAATATGAATTTAAAAGTTCAAAACTAAGATGTAGAGATATCTAGCTGTGACTAGTCTCTAAAGAGAATGCTCAATATGGTGGCTCTAGCCAGAGCACAGGCTTTGGAGTCAGATACTAATTGAACTGAATGCAGCTTTAGGCTCTACTATTTAGTTGCTGAGCTTCAATTTTTTCATTTATAAAGTGAACACAGTATCTAACTCAGTTAATACACACGCAAACACACAGTAATGTATGAAGACTAATGCCAAGTTTTTTACTTATCACAGATGTATTCCATTTCTCTGAGTGGTGAATCAGAAAAAATTAATTGGAGATTTTCCCCCCCCTCTCTAAATTTAATGTCTTTTGAACATGTAATATATATAAATGATATAAAATTTAAAATTTACACAAAGTATCAAATTTAAGAAAATACATTTCACTTTCTTGCTTGTTCTCCAGCCATCTAGATTTCCTCCAAGAGAAATCTTGAAATTGCTTTCCATATGTATATTTCCAAAATTAGCTATGAATTTAGGTGTATTTTATTTATTTGTTTGTGCACAAAAACTGTTATATCTGATACATGTTGTTATGACAATTAAGGTTGATTCTCACTTATTATATCTTAGAAATTATTTTATATATGTTTAGAGCTATTATTTTTAGCAGATGCATATTGTTTTTTAATGAATAATTCATACACCAGAACTGTATTAATGGGCAGTAAATTTTTTTCCAATGTTTTGCTATCATGACTAGTTGGGAATGATTATCCTTGTACGTAGTTCATGTTGCACATTTGCAAGTATATATATAGATCTGTATATATATAATATATATGTAGGAGAAATAACTGTAACAAATTACTGTGTCAAAGTTGTATGTATATTTAATTTTGATGGAGATGCTGAATTGTGTTATATAGAAGTTGTCAAATTTGGTAGTCCCCTCAGTTTCTCTTTATACAGGCCAATATTGTATGCTATTAAACTTCTTTGACTTTTGCCAGTCTTATAATTATAAATGTGTTTCATTAATTAGAATGCAGAATAAAAATATTAAAATGAGGACACATTTAGATTAAAAAAAGCAACGAAAATAATAACTTCATTGGCATCTAGTTTTAACTGGATATTGTGTGCATAATCCTTAATATTTTAAATATACCACCTGGCCAATATCATCCCATGAATTTGGAGCCATATTGGTGTATACTATATAGGTAAATATAATTCTCAAGATTCTTTCTTAAAAACACCAACAATTTTAAATGCTACAGTTCTTTTCTGAAGTTTTAAGTGATGTTTATATAACATCAGACTGTTTAATCATCCCTAGCTATTAAAATGTTCTTAATTTCATTTAGAGAAGATTAAATATTAGCCTATAGTATATTATCAGGACTAATATTTGAGATATTTGGTACAAATTTTTGAATACTTTATGTGTTGAAGTTTTACTGAATGGAGATTTGATTTTCATGGATTGTATATTCATCTATATTTGTCTATTTGTTGAAAAGCAAGTTATTTTTATACTTGGTCACAAATGCAATCTGTGTGTGTGGTACAGTCATGTGTCACTTAATACTGGAGGTGTCCTGAGAAATGCCTTATTAGGTGATTTCATTCTTGTGTGAACCTCATAGAGTGTACTTACACAACAAACTTAGATGGTATAGCCTACTGTACACGTAGGCTACGTGGTATAGCCTATTGTTGCTAGACTACACACCTCTACCGCGTGTTACTGTGCTGACTATTGTAGGCAATTATAACACAATGGTAAGTATTTGTGTATTTAAACATATCTAAATATAGAAAAGGTAATGCTTTTCCCTGGGACAGACATTCCAAAGACTACAGTGTCACTAGGCAATAGGAATTTTTCAGTTCCGTTATAATCTTATGGGACCACCATCATATGCAGTCTGTGGTTGAAACGTCATTATGCAGCACATGACTGTGTGTGTAAGTGAACAGTGTTTACACTACTATATTCTTGACTTCCTCATTGAGATAGTAGAAAAGATGTTCATCAATGTCACCTATGTTTTCACAAGATAGCATATTAATTTAACGTTGCTCTTTTGCTAACAGGATTGGTGTTGACATTCGTGAAATTGATGTTTATTTTACATGTATATGAGATGAAGGCTTTAAGCAATTATTACTATAATGTTTTGACCTCAATTATCCTGATAGTTCAAATATAATATTCTTTACATCCTGGATAAGCTCTATGATTGAGTCACTCTACTACTTTGTTATCCCTTTTTTTACAGAGAGCTGAAATATTTATTCAGCTATTTATTGCTGAATATTTATTTAAATATTCCTATATTGATAAAGGGAGCTTAACATGAGCACACAGAGGTGGGGGAGGGATTACTGGTGAAGCTCATAGTGGCTGACACAAACATGAGGATTCTCTAATTCACTTAAATCTTTCATTATATTGCATATCATCTCGTTTTAACTGTGCTCACACATCATTGCATGCAATTGGTGCTCCAGTATTACGTACCAGGTTTGCTGGGTGACTTCTCATATCCTTGCCACATATGAATGAGCTTTATACAGAATTTGAGAAGTACTGGAATATGTCAGGTGAATTAACTGGTCAGTTCATTGGACAATTTAATTAATTTAAATTTTTTTGTTACAGAGCTAACATTTTTCCCCTAAATAATTAAATAACAGTTGATTTAATTTAAAAACACATTTTAGGCCCAATATGGCATTCAGTCTGTTCAGTAATACTGTCCATCAAATTTTGCACACTTAAATGGAGAACAAAACCAAACCAATTTCCCTAGGTATTTGCCTTAACCCAGCTGGCTATACTAGTCTTGCGAGATCATTTGTAGTGGTGAAAATGAATGTTTGTCATTCCCAGGCTTTGTCCTTTTTTGAATAAGGAGAGTTTTACTCCATAATAGAAAGCAGAGGCTCCTTGAAGACTGCCTGTCTGGATTTTGAGTTCCTAAAGGAAAGGGCGGAAGTGAGGAAAGAAGAGCCCATGAGTTTCTTTCTTTTTTCATTGTTCCAGGTCAGTGTCTGAAGCCGATGGGGTTGGGAGGAAAAGGCTGTGGAATACTTAATACTCTTGGCTCCAGGATCTGCAGGCTCCATATGCATTTTTCTGGCCACTTTGGCAGAGAAATACTGAAGTGATAGAGATTCCAAGGAACCTATAGCCATGGAAAGTGGACATGATTCAAGTAACCAGTTGAAGATAACTGGAGGGAACTCCGGGTATTCTGGTCACCTGTAACATCTCTGGAAATAATTAGCACCATCACATTAATGCAAACTTTAAAAAATTTAGGTGCTTGAATTTTCTGATTTAATTAGACTTCGTGGGCAAATGTATGCACAGACATACACACGTATATATGTATATACATACACATGTATACGGATCCCAGGTGATTTCTAATGATGTTCCTCTCACAACACAATTGGTTCAGCTTTGGAGACCAATGTTACTGTTTCCTTTGTTCAGCACTAAGAAAACTTAGTGCTGTTGTTCTCAAACTTTAGGATGCATTAAAATTACATGGAGGGCTTGCAGAAACACAGATTGATAGGTCCATCCCCTGAGCTTTTAATTTAGGAAATCTGGAGTTAGGCCTGAGAATTTAAATTTTTAACAAGTTCCCAAGTGATGCTGATCTTTTAGGTTGGGGCCACACTTTGAGAACTACATGTATGAAGAATGAATGAGTTTCATGGATTAACATGACGACTTTTCCAAGTTCACAAAGCTAAAAGAGATGGGACTTGAAACCAATGTTCTGATTTTAAGTCCACTGATTTTCTTTTTAATAAACTAGTGTGTTACACTTTACAAATTTAGTTTTGTATCTATTACCTCAAGTATTATTTGAAATAACGGCAGACAGGGGCTATTGTTATATAAACATGAGGAAATTTAAGCTCAAATAACTGAAGTGACTTCTACCTGGCCACATAGCAAGTAAATAAAAGATATTAGAAATTAATCAAGGTACCTATTTTCAGAGTCCAAGTTTTTGTGTCACTCTAAGTTGTTCTAGTCAGTCAAAATGAAAGGATCTCATAATCTAGATACCTTTTAAAAAATTTTTATAATACACAAAAATGTTTTATTGACTAAATTCTCATTCAACAGGATGATATAATATTAGAACTACTTATATGACTGAAATTTGCAGCAATAATTAGTAATAAATATTTTTGCCTTAACTTCAGATTCTGTATTATTAGAATAAATTAAATTATGTAAAATATTTCCATATCCTGGAAATAAATTTATTTGGAAGGTTTTTAACTTCTAAAATATCTTTAATTTGTTAAGAGTTGATTGGTCATATAAGGATTACTTAATTTATTTAAAACTTGATTCTGTTTTTGAAATACCAATATGTAGGCACATATGGTTTCCTTTCAGACTATTGTATATTTTCTTCTAGACAGTCAAAATATGCATATCATAGAGAAGAGATGTTTAAAGGCTTTTAGTTTAGGTGCAGATTTTTTATTTACTGGGTCTTTTTCACTCTCTTTTTGGATTTGACAGACAAAGTAGAAATGTTATTCCTTTAAAATCTGTTTTATTCCTGTGCCTGTCTGGGGCCTCATCTGTCTACATACACTTTGAAACACACATTTATCCCTTTCAAGGGCTCTATCTTTTTGCTGACATCTGCAGAACACTTCAATGAAAAATATTCAGTGGTATACCAACTTCTTCATTTGTATGGAAACTGCCCAAAACTCAGAAATACTGACTGACAGTTCCTTTAACATCATCAAAAGTGAGAGTTGCATTAGTGTGCACTTACACAAACACACACTTATTGAACCAGAAGCCATAAAAATTTACATATTGATGACCCACAAGATATATTTTTGGAAATAAAGTATGAATTAGCTACATACATTTTATATAAAGATCTGTCTTAATACTTAAAACATAAATAAATAGATATTATCCTGCCCAAAACAAAAATAACAATGACCAAAGAAGACCTGCAAACTCTGTATGCACAAGCTTTTGAGAATGGGATAGCAGTATAATTAACTTTTGCAAGATAGAAACACAAACATATTTAATTTCAGCTAGATAGAAGTCATTTAAAAATATTGAATAGTTATTATTTTAAACCATAAGTAAATAGCTGGATTTTCTTTTAAGACCCAGTTATGCTTTTGAAATACTATGCAATTCTATTTGGTGCTTCAGTGATTCTTTTTGACCATCGATACTTCATAGCCTGAACAATACCCACCTGAGAATCTACGTACCTGCTGTTGCATATCCACGATGTGTGCCAGGCTGGGAGAAGCATAGCGTCTCCTGTCGCACTGGGAGCCAGCCTGGCTTCCCTCGTCCAGGCATTTTGCATGCTGCCTCCGTGGTTCACAGGGTGTTCCACCTAAGACTCTCCTTGCTCTCTGCCAGCTATATTCATGAAGCTCGTTCTTCCAAATTAAGGCCATGTTTTTTCTTCCTAATCATTGCAATATTTCTTCTGTTTTCTATGGAATGTTTGCTCAGACCACGAGAAGAAAATTGTCTTTACTTATCCTCAGCTCTTACATTAATAGGACCAAATTTGTAATTTTTCAGTTTTCTTTGGAGTCATTTTAAGGAGAGGAGAACACAAAGATTGATCAGACTGTCGGTTGAGGAGGCTGGAATCAGAGAATTAACCAAGCTGCTTTGAGGAAGAGCCCAATTCTCTTCACAGTATTTCTCTCCTTCAGTGGCCTCAAACCAGGATTATCATCACCTGGAAAAGTTTTTAGAAATACAAATTCTTGGGTCCCACCCCAAAGCTCCTGATTCAGAAATTCTTGGGTTAGAATCCAGTAATATGCGTATTTGTAAATTTTCTAGGTGGTACTAAATGCATGCTTAACTTTTAGAATCCAGCAATTTTTTCTTGGCATAATAAAGGACCTGGAAGGGCTTATTCTAAACTTTTCTACTATTTTCTCAGTATCACAAAAATATAGCAAAAGTATTATGAAAAGTCAACTTGCGTGGCTGATCTAAAGGGAAATTCAATGATATAATTTAGCCAGTTCAGATCAGATTCTTCTATTTTGTTCCACATGATACTTAGGGGTGATTCTGGTCATCCCTTAATAAGACTAAAAATAGCATGTTGCCATATTAGCTAGAGTATGATAGCAGTAAACACTTACTAAACAGCACAGTGTTCAAATAACGTATGCTTCTACGACGTTTTCTTTGGATTCTGCAGTGGCAAAGTTTGAGAAGGGATGAGAGATGACAGGAATTTTTCTAATCTTTAGGTAATAAGTCCTAGGGGAGATTGTATATAAGCATTCCCAAATTGTGTTGAAATATGTACACAATTTCTTTTTTTCCCCAGTAAACTTCCATAGTCATTTCTCTAAATTCCCTTTCTGCTATGGAATGCTCTTTGATTTGCAGACATGTATTATTTATAACCAAGAATATAAGCTTTCAGAAATTGTTGACTCTAACAAACAAACTTCAAAGTTCTTAACATATGGTTGTTGTTGATTGAATTTATCTATCATAACAGGAAACGAAGATAAGGTTTCATTCAGCAAAAAAACACTCTGAAGTATCACTTTATGGAAAGCCATTAGCTAAGACTCTAACGTATGAAGTAACAGGAGAAATGCAAATAACAACAATATAATTAAACTGTCAAATGTGATAGCAAAATTTATGTGAAAATGCATGTAGCCCCAGTATACATTCCTTTCACACCCCCTGGTTTTTAAGGCAACATCAAAACAGTTACTTCTGGGACTATTTATAACCTGTCAAGAGGAAAGACTAGAGACCACGTGGCTCTGCATCCCTGAAGGGAAGAGTCCGTTTCAAAGTAGCACTGATGTAAATATTGCCTGTTTTGCAGACTGAATTGTTATGCTGATAAATTTAATTGTGTTAGAAACATAATTATCTAAAAGCCACTGGCATTAAAACACCAGTGCATTTTCATAATGGAATTATAGATGTGGGATCATCTTTAATATAGGGGGCATGAGTCTTAACACAACTATTGCTTTTTATGTGAAGAAGTAATAGCACAATAACAAAAAGATGCTTTAGAGGAAGTTTGATAGGGTCGATGGGAGATATGTTAAGAGAGATTCTCACCGATGAATATTGCTATTCATACTAAGCTGTGCAAAAACTGGAACATGTCTAAATCTTCATTGTCATTCACACACACCATTTCCTCTCATTGGTTTTCATTTCATTGTATTTACTGTACATTGAGATTATTTTATATATGAAATGGAAAAATATCTCTACAAATGAAACAACTGCAACAAAAACATTATCAGACTACATCCATCATCCATACTGAGCTAATAGGATAGGGAATGTGAATGTTCTGAAAAGAGGGACTTATTCTTAATGGGAATTAAATATTGTTTGTCTAAGAGAAGAGATGTCAGATATGAAAAGGGGTAGCTTGAATAACTATAGATGCAGAAGAGAGAGAAAGGATGTACATATCTCTATTTTATTTATTTAAAATAGAATTATTTTACAGACATGGAATTTTTATTTTAGCAACCCATCATCTGTTGCTATGAAATAAATACAAAAATCCATGTTTGCAGATCAGTTTTGTAATGTACTCATTACTTAGTTTCAATTTGCTCACTAATAAAACCTCAAATAATAGCTATTTTTACAAGGTCATTGTGAAGAATAAATAAGATATTATATATACATATGATGTATACAAGTGCACGTATAAAGTACCATCATTTCCAGGCTTTAGAAGAAAGCATTTTTCAGTATTTCCAGCAGTGCAAAATGACCCTAATGCAACAGTATAAGTGTCTCATAGACAGACTTATTTTAGTTGTGTATCTGTTAAGTGTTAGAAACATTCACCCAGGTCACCTATGGTCATTAATTATATGCAGATCACTGATCCTGCACAGTTTCCAGAAGTAATAATGTACGTTTAATTTTCATAACAAAAGCTGATGATCTAGAAAAAAGGGAGAGGGAGGAAGGAAGAAAGGAAGAAAGGAAGGAAGGAAGGAAGGAAGGAAAATGAAAGAAAAAAAAGAAGAAAGAAAGAAGCAAAGGTAGATTTCATTTTTTTTATCATAATAAAAAAGCATGGTTGGGCCTATTTAGCTTACCAAAACCCAGGAGTCATCCTTGACGCCTTTCTACCCCCACGTATATCCACTTCCATTCTATTTCCCTCACACCCCACCTCCATTTCATAAAAATACTGCCTAAAAACCACCAACTCACATGTTCATACGTGATGCTGTGAAAGCAATTTCTTGTGCTTCCAACTGGATGTCTTTTATTTTTCCTAGGAGAGTCCTTATCAATTGTCTTTTATTTCTCTTGGGGAAGTTGTCACTGAACCTTGGCTTGTTATAAGGAGAGAGGAGAAGAATCCTTGTGGAGTGCTTTCCCATAGTTTCCCCAATTTCGTGTTGACTCTTCTAATCAACATTGTTGCTTGATATATGGGGACTGGGAATCAGGATACGGATTCTGCATCCGAATCAGTCCACTCAGCCAGCTGAGGAAATTTCCATCCTGCTGAGTCCCTCGTAGAGCTTTCTGATATAGAGCTTTCCTTCTCTGCCAGGCAGTACAGGGGAAGTTCATATCTTCTGAATAAAACATGGAGCTGGACACATGTATCTACATTCTACTGTTTCCTCACCACAGACAGATGTAAGGAAAGATTGTGTTAATTTATGCATCCAAAAGAGTATAACTCTTCATAATATTTGCAGTGGTCATGTGACTTGCACTTTGGATTAATGGCATAGTTAATTTTGGGGCTTTTATAATATTGTAGATCATCACCACTAGTCACGCACATACTTTCAATGTCAGTAGGACAGAGAGACACCTGCATGCTACTCTGAAGAGGTCTATTAATGTAGGCTTGTTTATTCTGAAAACTCTATTGAGTATGAAATTTTAATATACTTATAAAACACTACTTTTATCTTCAGAGTAATATAAAACACAGTGAAACCTGGATTATTACCTCCTGCAACTAATAGTATTTGTAGAGGCTTTTGAAATGTATATTATGTGACAATATTCCATCTCTCACTGTTATAGTATTATGAGCCTAAAATTAGCAACACTGCTGAGGTGAAATCCATAAAAATAGCAGGCTTCTTAGAACTTTTAGGCAGTGGGTTTGACATTTTAGTGAGGAAATGCTAAGTTAGCTTACAAAAAGTCAATCCAATTTCTGTGCTCTTGGTTCATTTTGTTTGTCATCTAAGTGAGTCAAGATCAATAGGATCACCGTATTTATCTAATTTAAATCTGAAATATTGACCTGCAAATAGACAATTCCATTATCCTCATGGGCATGATTTTCCTGTTGGTGTCATTGGTACTAATAGAGCCTCCTTGGGATTTCTACTGAAAGGTTATGATAGCTTGTGTTCAATTCATTGAGCATTTACTGAATTCCTCCAACCATGCCTGTATGTATTGCATAAGAATGCATGGTAATAATGAGTGTTGTAGAGTAATGTGGACGGAAGGGTTACAATATGAACGCAAGGATTATACAGAGCTACGTAGAACACCTGCTACAACAGACAAGATCAAATGACACACCGTGTTTGGGACTCCTGTACAATTTTCAAAACAGCAGGTCTTTGTTCTCAGCTCTTCAGTTCTTGCAGGCCTGTGAACTCTTCGTCAAGATGGGAAATGCAGTCTTTTTACTCTTTCTGAAAATGTGAAAATCTTTTGAAGCTGAGTTTGCTTGTCATCAGTGTAAATGGTAAGGAAGAGAAATGAAGGAATTTAGGGAAGAAATTTACAAAATCTTCTATAAAGGATTATTTGGGAGATTGATTTATTAGTTTATGGGACTACAGGAGAATCATTCGGAGATTTGGTAAAAATCACCAAAGTAAGTTTGAGGAAGTATAGCAATAATCCAGTAGGTAAATCTTATAATTCTATAAAAAACTTTTATGTAATGAGAGAATGTTTTTCCCATTTGTATTTCCATTCTGGAAGACCACCTTAATGATGGCATTAGAAAAACAAAAACAAACAAAAAAACCAAAAATAATTTCCAGAGAAATCTATATATATCAAGATAATATCTGTGGACAGCAACACCAACAAAATGTGTCTTCCTGGATTTGTTTTCAGTTCCCAATTACACGTGGTTAGCTTTGGCACCCTCCAGGTCACAAACCATACTCCATTAAATTCAAAACTCGAAAATTCGAAAGAAGAGTGGATTTACTCTTCTTTCACATCTCTCAACATCAAGCCTATTGTCTATTAATCATTAGTTCTCTTTCTGCAGATATATTGAAATTTTATATTTTAGAGACTTGGAAATAGTAAATTTATTGGCTTATCCTCCTAATGAATCAAACAATTTTTATTTATATCCTTTAAGTGGCATTTTCAAGGCGATGTAGCTGACTGTATGAAGGGCATAAATCCAAACTTCAAGAGTAAAGCATTCACAATTATTGTTCTAATTTACAATTTTAAATATGCTACTTTTTCCATTAATATTCCTTTGGGACTAGATAAGGAACTTTTTGCTATTGATTCCATGGCAACTAGTTGCTGCTTATGTGGCTGTGGTGTAGTTCTGTACTCCTCTGTGAAACTGGGAT
>CM052450.1:1109584-1149299 GCA_028533085.1 Varecia variegata | reverse complement strand
AAAAAAAAAAAAGAATTTAGCCTTTTTTATTGCACTTTATGCTTTTATAAATTTGTTCCCAAGTATTTTCTTGTTTGACCTTATGAGCTTGATGAAGTAGACAAGATTGACTAGACCTATCATAATCTGAGGGTGAAAGAATTGTTTAATTCCTTTATTTCTAGAGGATCTAAGTAATCTTATAAAAATAAACTCAATAAAACAAGAGTCATAGCAAAATTCCCTGATTTTCAAAGTTGCAGAATTAATTTGTAACAAACCTGGGACAAGGCTTCAGGTGCCTGGAGTTCAAGTCTAACTTTTTACTCGACCACTATCCCTTTAGATAATCAGGGGTCCCCAACCTATGATGAGTTGTATAATCATTTCATTATATATTACACTGTAATAATAATAGAAATAAAGTACACAATAAATGTAATGCTCTTGAATCATCCTGAAACTATCCCCCTCCTAGTCTGTGGAAAAACTGTCCTCCATGAAAACGGTCCCTGGTGCCAAAAGGTTGGGGACCACTGAGATAGATGATTCTCAAAGAATGTAATTGTGTTCTGTCCCCAAACCATGGGAAACATCGTATGTATAAGTGTAAGTGAATTTTGATTAAGATTCTTAACAAAAAATTCCAATTTTTACTTTTTAATGCCAATAAATACTTGAAAAATATTTTTGAATCAAATCTTTTTAATTGAGCATTAATGATTGAGTTTTAGATAAAGAAGGAAAAACACATAAACTTTCATGATTGGCTACACATTAGACAGCTTGTATTCCCAATTTACAACATTTCTTTCCTCCAAAAGTTAAAAAAAATTGACTGAAAGGAGTTTAGTCAATTCTTCCTAACATGGACAGTAATTTTCAATGAAAACCGTCTTCGTGTGGCTCCTGTATTCTTCCATGGCAACTCCAGAGTGCACAGGAGGGTTTGGTGCTAATGTCATGTGAAATGACAAACCCAACATAAGACCCATAAAGCACAGATTCTTTTTAATCCTTTTTGATTGCGAGAGAGAGGTTTTCCTCCATTTTCTGGCAGTTCCTCAATGTAACATAGGAGCTCTGCAGATTACTAATTAGAATAACAAGATCAGTAATGTAGTCAGTTAATTTGCATTACCTGTTTTGCCAGCTACTCTTGTATGTAGCAGGAGCAGCACGTGGGAGATACAGGAATTGGCGAAGATACAGACTAAACATGGTATAGTCCCAGTTTAAAATAGGTATGCCACTCTAGGCAAACTTCCCCAAGCACTCCATCCCAGCATACTCATGAAAAAGTAGCCTGTAAAGTGCTTTAAGAGTATTCTGAAGGGATTTCAAGAATTCAAAGTGTAAACAAGCAGGACATGTGATATAGAAAATACTTTGATTCATTTTCTTTGGATCATTTAATCCGCTTGATGACTAATTTTCTTCCTTCCCTTGGGCAGACCCAGTGGTTTTATTAAGGGGGGGAGTTGGAAATTGGTGGTTGAAGGTGGAAGATCATTTGTAGCTAATCAGCAATTCTCTGATTACTTGTACGGAATTGTTTACCATAAAAATTATTTCCTGTAAAAATTTCAGTATATTCATTATCATACAGTCCAATGTAAGACTAAAACCCTCCTTTCTTATTTACAATTAAAGCTTCTTTCCTCTCCCAGGCTCCGACCTGTCGCAGGCTGGAAGAAGGTGGTGGAAAGGGGAATATAGCAGCCTTGTGTCTACATTGTCACCTAGGGCGTCTACTCTCTGTCTGCACGTGTCAGGCTGACTGCCACTCCGCCAGCATTTCAAATAGGGGAACGGAGGAGATATCAGAGACAAGGAATCGTTTCTATTAACTTAAACCCATCTGTCATTGGTTAGTTTTCTCTGGCTATGGGAAATATTGATTCTGTTTTTTTCTTTTATCTCTTCCTGGCCTCTCTCTAAAAAAAAAAAAAAAAAATACCTTTGCCGGAGATCTCGTGTCTGCAGTTCCTCTGGGATGGCTGCTGTGGACAAGTTCTTCGGACTGATCATTTAAGACATGCCCCTTGGCTCCCAGGACATCTGATAGGACTCCTCAGCTTCTTTTTTCTGTGTTTGTGTGTTTACCCCTCAAGCCAGCCCTCTTGAGAACGATGCCAGATAATGCTGAACTCCTTTATCCTCTCTCTCAAAGCCCTCACTTTCTCATGGCCCACATGAAAAATACACATTTTTGATCCTAAAAATTCTCAGGGAATAAAGACTTTCTCCACCATGAGAGAAGCTGGCTTGTGGCAATCAGTCATCTCTTTTGCAAAGTCTCTGTTATAAGGCTTCTCCTTTATTTGATCTTAGCATGTTAAGTGAATAGGAGGAAAGTTCGTTTGTCATGCATACATTTGGAGGGGCTAATGTTTCTGCGTATGAGAAAAGAAAATAGACGTGCTTTCTAGTATGAAAGTTGTCATTATTTGGTTTATCTGAAAAACAAAATTTTCACTATAGGAGAGAGCCAGGAATTTTACGGCTCCCTTCACAATTATTTAATCCCTTGTGTTATAGACATTTAATTCCAAAGACTAAAATGTGCCAACTGTCTTTCACTGAATGTTCCCAGTAGTATTTTCTGCATCATTCACGCCAGTGCTTGCAAGAGAAAAAGGTCAACCTGTCAACGAGAGCTGGAGCCGGGTGTGCTGGAAATGGGAAGCGAGCGGGGCTCTGAGGCCCGTCCGCCAGGGCCCGTGTCCGAATGTGGGGGTCAGAGACGCTGTGCAGAGGAGAAGCGTCCAACAGACGTCATTTAAGTAAACACTGGAAACCAGAGAGGACGACCCTTCGATTTTGCCAGACAAAAATTATTCTCTTAACTAAAAACACAAATGGGGAGAGTTCTTTGTGTTTTTGAGTTAAAAGATTAATATATACAAATGGATTTTCATAATTTCCTTCCTAGTGAACACTAATGACATAGATAATAAGGAATCTGAAAGAAAATGTATAGCATGACTTTCCTATATCTGGAGTCTGGTAGGTTTGGGTTTAAATTCTGGCTCAGTCACACACAAACTACATGAGACAATCAAACTCTATAAGCCTTGTCTATCTTTTTTATAGGACAGGTGGAATAAGACTGATTCATTAAGTTGTGGTTAAAATGAAATAAGACAAATGCAAACTTTTTGGAAGATTGTGAGCATTAAATAAAATGGTAGCTGTCATTATCATCACCACCACCACACCACTGTTTTAAAAGTTCACCAAGAATAACTTTCTGAGTTGTGTCTGATCTATATGTCCATCTATCATCTATCCATTTATCATCTTCAATATTGATGATGATATTCATCTCCAAAGTTATAAACATTTAGAAAACAGAGGTCAAGTAATAGCTATCTGGAGAACTGAATTGACTAAGAAATGCTTTGAGAACACTTAAAAATAGTTTATTTAATTATGGTTTTTTTGGAAAAATAAAACAGAAAGAATAATTTTATGATAAGCTATATGAAATTGAAAACTCTATATTTAACAAACAAATTGACACGTCAAAGTTTAAGAAAATTTCCCTCAAAGCTAGTGTCAATTCTTTATGTCAGATGAACTAACTCCTATTTTCCTTATACTTTAAAGGATTTAGTGACAGGAATAGCTGGTCATTAGCTGCATTCCTGCTCTGTTGATTTACAGTCTCCAAAACAGCAGCTTTAGTAAAATGAAGACAAATCCAAGGTTTAGAAAATGAACCTACTCTTTGACTAATCATGATTAGACTTTACACATATTTCTTTCCATTGTACAAAGGTTTTTCCAGTTGAGTAATAATATTTTAAGAAAAATTTGTTAATATACTTTAAAAATAAGTTGTAAATTAAAAATAAAAAATTTAAAAAATTGTAGTTTTAGACATTAAAAAGAAAAATTTATGATCCATTTCTGAAGTATCCTTTAGTACACTGTTCTCTTTAACAAAATGTACTCATAGTTCATAATCATAATTGGTAGCTCTATTTTGAGAAAACAGTAATTTTCTGAAAGCATGATGGATTCAATAGAGGAATAAAATCAAAATTAATGATCCTAATCCTGAACATAAAGAACTTTTACTTAACCTTATTAGGATTGGCCGTGAAATAATTCTATGCAGAAGAAATTTGTTGAACAATTTGGCCATTATATCTTTTACCATAAAATCATTGAGTATATTTGCACCCTTAAACATATGTCTTTGATATGGGAAATAATAGATACATTGTGATTGCACCAAAAGCGTATGAATTCAATTATACAATTTATTTTAGATTGTGTTTTAATGTTTATTACCTGCCTAGAGGATAAGCCCCAAGTAGTTTACAAATTTAGAACTTTAATGATTTTCTGAAAATGTTTTTACACAGTCTAGATGGAATGATTGAGAGTTAATATTTAGAAAATGTTGAGACATTTGATAATGGATTCTACTCTCCTCCTCAAAATGACTCTCATAATAACCAGTGAAATAAAGAGGCTAGATTATTGTTGGATAGTTCAGAAAAGCACCATGGCTTGTTTCATGAGAGCAAAACTGTCAAAATTGGTCACATTGTTCAATTTGAATATGTAGGTTTGGGTACTTCAATTATGCTTTGATAGAGTTAATAAAAAATATCAAGTATGAGATAAAAAAGAAGATTGGGGACCATATATAAAAACAGGGGAAAGCTGCACCTTCTGACTCCAACATAGGAGAGGGAATTTGGAAGAGAATTTTTTTTCTTTTATTCATTCATTTTAAATTTCAGCATATTACAGGGATACAAATGCTTTGGTTACATATACTGCCTCTGCACCACCCAACTCGGAGCTACAAGCCTGTCCAACCCCCGGACATTGCACACTACCCCCTTTAGGTGTGAATTTACCCATCACCTCCTCTCCCCTCCCACCTGCCTAATGCCCTGTGAATGCCATATGTGCATATATGCAAATAAACTTGATCAATTAGTACTAATTTAATGGTGAGTACAGGTGGTGCTTGTTTTTCCATACTTGTGATACTTCACTTACAAGAATGGGCTCCAGGTCCATCCAGGATAATACAAGAGGTGCTAGTTCACCATTGTTTCTTGTATCTGAGTAGGACTCTATGGCATACATATACCACATTTTATTAATCCACTCATGTATTGGTGGACATTTAGGTTGTTTCCACATCTTTGCAATTGTGAATTGTGCTGCTATGAAAATCTGAGTGCAGATGTCTTTTTTATAGAATGTCTTTTTCCTCCTTTGGGTAAATACCTAATAGTGGAATTGCTGGATCAAATGGTAGTTCTACTTTGAGTTCTTTGAGGTATCTCTGTATTAATTTCCATAGAGGTTGTATTAGTTTGCAGTCCCACCAGCAGTGTAAGAGTGTTCCCATCTCTCCACATCCACACCAACATTTGTTGTTTTGGGACTTTTTGATAAAAGCCATTCTCACTGGAGTTAAGTGATATCTCATTGTGGTTTTGATTTGCATTTCCCTGATGATGAGAGATGTTGTGCATTTTTTCATATGTTTCTTGGCTATTAGTCTGTCTTCTTTTGAAAAGTTTCTATTCGTGTCTTTTGCCCACTTTTTAATGGGGTTGTTTGATTTTTTTCTTACTGATTTTCCTGAATTCTATATAGATTCTAGTTATTAGCCATTTATCAGATATATAGCATGCAAATATTTTCTACCATTCTGTAGGTTGTCTATTCGCTCTATTGATAGTTTCCTTGGCTGTGCAGAAGCTTTTTAATTTGAAGAAACAGTAGGTAAGAGAGAACTTAACTGTTTTCTCTGCCTCTAGTATTCCCTGGGGGCGGGGTGCAAGGAAGGGAAGAAATGGAAAGAAAAGAGAAGTCATTTAAATTGGGGGAATTGAGAGAGTATAAGACTCTGGAATTTTGTTTTCTGGCTAGAGTTTGAAGATAGAAGCCTTGTGGATATGTACAACAATCCTAACATAAGGGAAAGAAAAAACAGATTGGAAGCATGATTCTCCTAGAAGTTTTTCTTGAGCCTGAGAATGGCATGGCTTAGACACGAACATTTCTGTGTGCCCTAGTAATGAGAAAGAAGCTGACAGAAGTAAGTGAATGGACAGATCAGATGTGTGCATTTATGTGTAAGCACAGCTAAAACAACAGAGTGATAGCTATTTCGAGGGATCTGTGAGAAGTCCAAATGTGTGATTACAGAAATGGTTGCCATCCATCAGTGCCAACACCAGATACCAAGAAAATGAACAAGTGTTATTGGTCCCTTGAAACGACCACAAGTAACATGAGCCTCATAGTCACTGTCACCTCTATGCATGAGTGATGGTCTATAAGCCTCACCTCCCAACTTGGAGAGGAAGAAGAAAATCCTTAAATTGAGCAATGATTTTTTTTTAATAATCCATTGACACTTGGATTTTTCTTTTTATAATCCTAAATGGGCTCTTTGGGAAAAAACCCACAAATTTTTGCTACTGAGGTGAGTTCCATGAATACAGAATCATTCCTGAATTCTATGAACATTGTAATTGAAAAGTCATGTCTGCTACTCATATTTTTATCTTGGAAAGAACTTCTTAGAGGAAAATGGCTACACCTGCTTGTTTTTGGTTTCCATTTGTGTGGAATATTTTTTTTCCATTCCTTCACCTTGAGTCTGTGTGAGTCCTTGTGGGTTAGATGTGTTTCCTGGAGACAGCAAATACTAGAAAACACAATCCTAAACTTCATCTGGGACCACAAAAGAACATGAATAAACTAAGCAGTCCTAAGCAAAAAGAACAAATTTGGAAGCATCACATTACCTAAATTCAAACTGTAAGGCTATAGTAGCCAAAAAAGCATTGTACTGTAAACATACCAGTGGAATAAAATAGAGATCCCAGAAATAAAGCCATATAGCTACAACCAACTGATTTTCAACAAAGGACACAAAAAAATACACTGTGGAAAGAATGCCCTATTCAATAAATGGTGGTGGGAAAATTGGATAGCCACATGTAGAAGACTGAAACAAAATCCCTGTCTTTTGCCATATACAAAAATGAACTTAAAAATTAATTCAAAGACTTAAATGTAAACCATGAAACCATAAAAATTCTAGAAGAAAATGTAGGAAAAACTCTTTTAGACATCAGTCTAGGCAAATAATTTATGACTAAGACCCCAAAGGCAAATATAGCAACAACAAAAATAAATGGACTTAATTAAATTAAAAGACTTTTGCATAGCAAAGGAAATAACAGAGTGAATAGACAATCTACAGAATGGAAGACAGGATTTGCAAACTATACATCCAACAAAGGACTGATATCCAGAATCTACAAAGAGCTCAAACAAATCAGCAACAAAAACATAACCCCATCAAAAAGTGGGCAAAATACAGGAACAAAAATTTTTCTTAAGAAAATAGACAAATGGTCAAAAAAAAAAAAACATGAAAAAATATTCAACATCACTAATTATCAGGGAATTACAAATTAAAATTATAATGAGATACCACCTTAACCCTATAAGAATGTCCTTTATTATAACATAGATGCTAGTGTGGATGCAGAGGGAAAGGGACACTTATACACTGTTGGTTGGACTGCAAATTAATATAATCTCTACAGAAAACAATAGGGAAATTCTTCAAAGAAATAAATGTAGAGCTACTATTCGATCCAGCAATCCCACTGCTGGGTATCTAGCCAAAGGAGATGAAGCCATTTTATCAAAAAGACACTTACATGCAAATGTTTATTGCAACACAATTCACAATTGCAAAGATGTGGAATCAATCTAAGTGCCCTTCAGGTCATGAGTCGGTAAAAAAAAATGATACACATATACACATATGTCCCCTCCCACCCCCCCCACACACATACATATACACACACCATGGATTACTACCCAGCCATAAAAAGGAATGAAATGATGTCATTTGTAGTAACATGGAGGAAACTGGAGACCATCATTCTAAGTGAAGTATCAAAGCGTAATATCTCAGGAATGGAAAACTATACACCTACACATTCTCACTAATAAGTGGGAGCTAATAGATGGGTACCTATGGCACAAAGTGATGTAAATGACATGAGAAACCAAGAAGAGGGAGGTGGGACAAAAACTTACCTCTTGGGTACAATGAACACTATTGTGGTGATGGGCACACCAAAAGCCCTGACTTAGGCATTATACAAGATATCCGTGTAATAGAAACACTTATACTTCCTTAGTTAATATTTTGAAATACAAAATTGGAAGACAAAATGAAAAAGAACTTCTTGGAGGAAAAGTAAGAAAACAGATAAGGAAAACAAAAGTGTCAAGCAAACAAACCAAAGGACCCATATGGGTACAGATACCAAAAGAGTAATTTTGTTAACTGCATCTGTAGGACGCCATGTGTCTTCACACTGCTGTACTCTGCAGCAATATTCTATGTTTCCTTCCTATGTTTACAGTTTCAGTTATGTGAAGCCATATTTGAAACCAAATCTTACACCTTAATTTGTTTGTAATAAGGAAGTAAAATGAGAGAATAATTCATATTTCAATTTTACATATGCTACCAGTAATAAGGTCAGGAGGGAATGAACAAATGAAGTGAAAAGATTTGTTTGAGAAATATATTATTATCTCAAAATTCCATTGGAATTATGCTAAATATTTTGAAAGTAATAGCATTTGATAATAAATTCTATTTTTAAATTTTGCATTTATATGTATATGCTAAGTTATATAGGTTCACATATAGGGTTCTTTCTGTATCTACATACAAATATATGAAGATGAATTATTTTTTAAAAGTCTATATTATACATTACATGGAAGTCTTTATGGGCTTGGTTTAATATTTACTAATAGTCTTTTGAAGCTTTTTAAAAATATAGATTAAATCAGAATCCAATATATACTAATACAATGGAATTAATTTATAGTCCTTTAATAAGTTTATTCCAGAGTTTGAATTCCATGGTAATCTCTTTTCTTTTAAATCAAAGATGAGGAATTAGCTCTTTATGTGCCCTTTTTATGCTGGAATTTTCTTCACATGACCCTAGATTAGTTCCCTTGAAATTTGCAGCTCCTATGTGTTGGCATTATTCAGTTTATGAAGCTTTAAAGCAGCTTAGAATTCTCTTAAATCATTCTGTCACTTGAGATCCACCCCTAATTTCTCAAATTTTAGCCATTAATGTGCAGCCTCTCGAGTGTAATAAGTCCTTGGGAAATTCACACTCAAATGTCCCCTTTTCTGTGTTTCTCTCACTTACTATAAAAGTTTTCTGAAATTTGCCATTTATTAATAAATAGGTAGCAAAATTAAACACCAGAGCTATTGAAATGTTGACAATAACTAAGAAAAGATACTTACATAAAAAATTCTTCTTACTTGTGTCCCATGTATAAAAAATTAGTGAAATGATTATCTCTTTCTAACTTTAGCAAGTTCATCACCCTATTACAAAATTTAAAGTGTCACACTCTGTCCCTAAAGCACATGATCAATGTTAGTGCCTTTTTTCCTCCGCTAGACTTTTTCCTTCTTTCTGATGACTGAGAAGAAAAGCTACCTCGATTATCACCATCAAACATTCAAACATGATTTTAAATTTCTCTACCTGTATCATTCTTTTGCTTAGTAAGATCCAAACAGAGTTTTCCAACAGCAGGAATATATTTGATTAAAATACGACCTAATACATACTTAAACTCATTGAAAGTGTAAAGAAATATAAGCTAGAAAGTTATTTGGTTGTTCTGAAGGGCTACTGGGGAGGTCCACCAGAAAAGGTTTGATTTTATATGAGTGGTGTCATATTCTCACATCATTACTTAGACATCCAGTTTTGACTTGACTCTCCCCTCTGTCTAGAACGCTTAGGTACCTCTTTGCTTTTATTGAGAACACATCAAGGGCAGGAGATATTTTAGGTATTTTTGTCCTTGGCTCGTAATAGGTGTTCCGTAAATGTTGAGTGATGACTAAATAGACTCTTAAATGCAGGAGGCTGAGTGTTTACCAAAGGGTTAAGGTCTAGGGGCAGCATAATCAATTGTTCACCTGGAGTGGGGAAAAATTTGGGTCGCTGAAGGCAAAGTACTTCATTATTTTGCTCTTGCTTGGCTCTGGTTTTGGAATTGAACAGTAAAATGGAAGGATTGAAAAAAGAGAATGTTCTATAAGCTTTGTACTCTGCTAGACCATTAATGAGTGGTATTTCAGTTACAATTTACAACCCTATTAAATAGTGATAATCTCTAACTTGCAAATGAAAAAACCAAAATTAAAAGATGTACAACGAGTTGTGCTGGCGGAAGAGTCTCTTAGACTGTGTTCGTTCTTCTGTTACCTGGCAAGTCCCCGTGTGAGAATCCACTAGGAAGTGACAGGAGACCTCTCCATTTTTCCCATGGAAAAATCTTCAACATCTCTGATACCAATAATATATATAATTACTTGTAATTGTATGCTGTTTACTATTTGCAAATCATTTTCACGTACCTTTCATATACATTATCTCAAATTATGTAACAACTCTATGGGGTCCACAGAACAGGTGATTATTTCCATTTTATATGTGATAAAAATTAAGTTGCAAAATATTAACAGAATTGACCAACTTTACATGCAGATAGTGGAAGATATTGAACTGTAATCATCTAGCTCTAAAGCCAGTGTTCCTTCCATAATAGGAAGATAATTACAATAATTAAAGCGTAACTATTAATTGTATGCTTTCTATTAATTAAGTGTTCTCATCCTGCAGATGATCTCTTTTTCCTGACTTTGTTTCATTTCCTCCCTATCTCTTCTCCTTCCTCAGCTGTATGATCTAATATGGTTCAATATCTTGACTAATGTTCATTAATAGGAGGCAACTGTTAGAATGTTTATTAAATTACTGTTGGTTTCCTTAAATTAATATTTGTATCTTATACTGTCAAATGTCATCCTGTGAGTCCAGATAATTACCAAGGTTTACATAAGTGTGTATGTAAATCACAAACACTATACTTTTAAGATCCAAGCTCATGGACAGAAATGAGTGACTATATTTCACTAGCGAAGTCTTAGGAAAAAATACCCAGAGATAACACAAAATGTAAGCAGGATCCAGTGTTTCCTATATTCAGCTATTAACCTTAAGTGCATAGGTACAGATGTGGATTACTTAAATAGAAAGAAAAAAGTGAAATAAAATCAGAAAATGTTAGTGGTGTAATATTCGTATGTACACATTTTGTAAGAGTATATTAAGTATGTGTCACATTGTTTTGCTAGACAGTCATTTAAGCTTTGTAATATCTTTAAAACATAAGACAAAGACTCTTTAATATTTTACAAATGGTGAAACTGAGTCCTGTTGGAGCTTGTGACTTCCCCAAGGCCTTCTAGGCAGCAAACGGTGTCACTGCTGTCCACACCCAGGCTTTCTAATCTGCAAGATTAATTTCACTTACTACATTCTGTTTTATCCTGTAGTGAAAAGGCATAATAGGTTTGTTTCTCTCTTATTCACCAATAATGTGGGGCAATTTGTGAATCCGAATATTTCCTTGTTTCACCCTCTTCTTGATTATAGGCTCTTATCTGTTCTTTACCTTGTGTTAAAGTTATTACACTTGAGTGAGGAAAAGTTTACTTTCCTTTGTACTTTTTGCCATAAACTGTTCTGTAATATTTCATAAGACTGCATTCTTATAAAACTAAATTATACTGAATGGTGAAAACAAATTTATTTTGTCTCTTGCAGAAGAATATACAGTAAATACCGATGAAATTACCAGACCTGTCAACTGGCTGCTGAGTAAATATGTGAGATATTCATGCCATTTTCTCTCCTAAAGTAGCATTTCCCGTTGATTTATGGTTAAGTGTATGACTAATAAAAAACTGCCAAATGAAAACACTTGAGCTGATAATTTAAGAAAATATTCAAAGTGAAAATAAAGTCACTGAAGCTTCACAATTAATGTAGTCATGGCTGGATAATTTTAAAGTAGGGAACACTCACACATTTTATTGTTTTACGTAAGGTGATGCAAGATATATGGTACCCAGTGAGCTCTGCACCAGCGAAATGGAGGCTCCTGGGAACAAAAGACACATTTCACACCTCAGTGGCTTTTTGCAAATTGAAATCGGTGCTTTTTTTGTCAGAGAATTCTGGTCCTAAAGGTTTATTCTTGTCAAAATATCCCCTAAATGATTTTATATCTTGATTTTGAGTTTAGCTTCCTACAGAGAAATTAAAGGTATAGTTACATCAAATTATTTATTTCCTTAATTTTATTCTTTTAACATTTAGAAAGATTCTAAAGCCAGTATTAAGGAACTTTTTCTTTTTTTCTTTTTTCATTTGGCTGAACTGAGGTGAATATGCTTTTACCCACTGGTGATCAGCAAGAAAAGGCCCTCTCTTTGTAATTCTTGGTTTGAATAATTCATTTCAGTATTTCTGCTTCTATGCTTTAGGAAATATTTATATCAGCCTTGCTACACTTAATAGCAATTCACATAGCTAATCATTGATATTACCATAGAAGCTAAAATTAAATCTGAAGCTGTAAACAAATTCCTATACAAGTATTTTTCATATGTTAAAATATCTTGCATGTATTCTGAACTTGAAATCTAACCTATGTCTTAACAGAAGGAACGATGGGACAACAGTAAGCATTTAAAAGAGTAAAAAGCTAGTTTAAATTGAAATGGAAGACTTGAGCTGTGATATTTATCTTCACAATTATATTTATTGCTTATCAGGAGGTCATTTCCTTGGGATATCTTGTCACCATGGAAGGAGCAAGGGAATAAAGAAGCAATGGAGAAAAGATTATATGTTAAATAATTAGTGAGACGTAATAAAAAAAAGTACTCTATGCAAAATCATTCTATTAAATGCAACATGATCTGGCTCTTATCCAAACCTCTTTATAAAGTGATAGTAATGTGATATACAGAAATCGAATCTCAGATTATTTTGTGGCAAAAAATACCGCCCTTCTTTCTGTTTTTGCACACCTCCAGAGCTTTTAAACTTCAAATGCTTAAGCTTCAGCTCTCCCATTATTCTTTCTATCCCTCTCTGTCTCAGATTCCTGTTAAAGACCATCTCTGTGTGGGCTCTTACCTCCATTCCCTATGATCATTTGACATGATTTAGTGACTAGTCAAATAAAGATACTTACTTCATAAGGTATCACTATCGCAGATAAAATTTCCAATTTAATAGCAATAAGTGTTTGTTAGAAATTGTCTTGTCTCTTAAAATACACAGTAGCTAGCTGAGGATTTTTGTATATTTCTTGCATTTTAAAAATATTAACATATTAATAACATAAATAAAAACACATTGGTGGGGCAAATTTCAAAGTAAATAAAGTTATACTTGACAAACTTTCCCCTCCTTTTAGGTATCTGCTCCCAGCAATGCTCTGTTTAGGCTACCAAGTCCTCTTCTGCAGTCTGCACAGCAATACCCTTGGTAACACCCGCTTATTCTGGACTACCTCTGCAGACCTTTTTTTCTCAGCTGCCCTCCTGTCTTCAGGTTCATTGTCTGGTTGCTGCTATATTCCAAGGCAATACGAAAAGACCTGTCCAGCAGACAGAGCCTGTCATTGTGTTATGCATTTAGGTCCATGTGGGTCAAAGCAGAACAGGGCTAGGTGAGATTTAGTGACTGGTGGAGAATGATTATCATGGAAATGACAATTATGCCTGTGAGTGATAGTCCAGTCAGGTAATTCAACATCAGCTGGATTGCTGAAAGGCAAGCAACATGCAAGAAAGATATTCATAGAAATGAAGAAGTCTTTTCTGTACCATTTTCATACCTTGTGATGTCGTCCTTCATAGCATTTATTACACTTCAGTAGAATTACTGGTTTCCCTGTCTGTCCCCTTTAAGAGACAGTGAATTCCTTGAGTCCTTTAACTGTGTATTGGTCTTTGTATTTCTAGTGTTTATCATATATTGTCAAGTAAATTTATGCGTGTTCAATAATTATAAAGAAATCACTGTTTTAAAAAGGATTCTCTGCTGGGAGTTCAATTCTGTACTGTCAGAGATATTTCTTCATTCTCTACTTGGAGACTTACACTAGTAAGTCTCAAATGTTCATAGTTTATATCAAATATACTAAGTATGTGTTGAGGGTGAGGGGGCCGGGGGTAAAAGGTGACTCAATTTGTAATAAATTCAGATCAGAAAAAGAAATCAGAGATTTGCCTTGAGCCTAGTTTTCCTGTTCTTCCAATAGCGACTTAGTCAGGTAATACCCTGAATTAAATAACTTTCTGCTTAAAATAGAGTGCCGAATCGAAAACAGGTGTAGTAATTGTAATGTAGTGAAAACAGGTATAGTAATCCAGTCTGCTGGGACTGGATTCAAGAGTAAAGATTATGGCTGGCCAGAGTGACCCCTTTATATTTCCCTGCTCATGTTCTCATCCTTAATGACAGTTGCTCTCTAACTCCTCAATGTCGTTCACTTAGAACCAGATCACTCATGTCTTTTAAAGTAGAAATTTTGTTAATTTGAATAAATCCTTTTAAATTTGAGATTAGGATAATTTATATTTACATATTTTTTATTTCCAGCAATAAAATAGTACCTGGAATACAGTTTAATGACGATAAGTGAATTGATGAGACCTTTCAGATTATCTTCTTATCTCAAATTAGTATTGGCTTTCTGAATTAAAAACATATTTCTTATGCAATTTAAAAGTGTCATACTAAAAGAAGAATCTAGTCCTGGAGAAGGGAAAACTAGAGCCTGTTATTAAAACTCTTTTGGGTTCAGTGCTTCTATTAATATTATACTTATGTTGTTTAGTCACCATTCTACTTTTTTATCTTTGTATAAGCAAAACCCATGTCATGACTGGCATTGTAGAGAAAAGAAATAAAAAAAATAATGATCAAGGCAACTTTTGAATATTTAAGAAATTGAATGAGGAGGACAGGCAAACTATTAGCCTATTAAAATTCCTTAAAAATTGAGTTCATATTTTTTAATTTTATAAAATTGGATTTATTTTTTCTACTTACCTAAAATTTAAAACCTCACACAAAGATTTTAACGTGAGTATGTGATTGAATGTTCTCTGACATTTCTCTTGAGATTCAATCTTGGATGAAGACATTTATACAGGTTTCTCACAAAGTGCCATGATCTTCCGTAATTGTGTTATTTATGTCAGAGTGATGTAGGAACTATGCTATTTATAGAAGAACCATGATCAACTAGGATCTAAATTCATAGTTAATATATTTTGATTATGGGTACACTTTCCTAATCAGATTAAGAGTCCCAGTTCCTAAACTTCTTACAAACATATAGACATGTTTACTGATGCTTTTGGATCCACTGGGGAGTTGAGCAGCAAAGACCGTTCCTTGTCTCTGAAAACATTGTACTGTGCTTAATCAGCATGTAAAGTGCTACATCCAGACTCCAGAAAGTAGAGTGGAGGAGTAGTTTTGCCTAAAATGGAGAATAATTAAAGAAAATTTTGAATGACTCCATAATTCTACCTTTATCAGGACGACGAAAAACTTCAGACGATGTGTCAGGGAAAAACACAGGGGAAAACACTATACTTTATAAAAAAGTTGGTTTCCTTTTACAAATCACTGCATATCAGATTTTTTCGGGAGATGTAAAGATATTTCATCTAACTGCTCTGGGTATTGAAGCAAGGAATGAACTGAAAGGGAGAGTTTTACTCAACTTGCTACAACGTGCTCATGCCCTGGGAGACTTTTCTATTTAGAGGAGGAAGCATTAAAATATATCTGGATGGAGAGCAGAAGCAGCAGAGGTACTTAAAAATCCATTTCTCGTGATTTTGGGTTTCAGAAGGCTGCTCTTCTTTCTGCTTTCTCTCCTTTATCCTCCTCCTCTTCCTCCTCTAACTCTCTTTAACTTTTGATCGGGACATTTCATTCGTTACAAACACTCTTGTTTTGATAGCTTGTTAAAATCATATTAACTATCATACAAGAGGATCCTTTTGTGTCTTTGCAAACTTGGAAGTTCTTTATGTCAGCAAATTATATCTCTCATATGGAATACCATATGTTAAGGTATGAGTTTGTAGCATCATTGATAATTTTCTGTTACCGCATTTGCTCACTGGTGATCTTGCTCTAAATATTTCTCATTTAGTATATAACTGTCCATCTTTAAAAAATAAATGGGTTGAAAGAATTCTGGTGATTCATACTTTAAAAAAACTTGGATATCTTTTAAAATGTCACATAATAAAGCATGAAATATTAAATCCCTTGTTTAAATTTCTAATTAAATCTCTTGAGATGCACCTAGTTAGTGCCTACTATTAATATATAGCACACAGATATGAAATGTCTGGATTAAAATAGGTTACTGTTAATATTAAAAGTATGCTTTTCTTTACATACCACTTTTCTGGGGCAGCTTTGGTAAATTTTTGTTACCCAGTTCTAAATATTATAGGTCTTGAACAGCAGGGGGTATAGTGCTCTTTTATAGGACAATTCTGTATTGTGCTTGGACCTGAGGCTAGCTAGTATTTCTGGCCATTATTACATAAGACTAATTCTCTGGCCCTCTCAGAGATTATGAAAACTACTTGATATATTTTCATAGACAATTTTCTGCTTAATTAGCTGGTTTGGATTCTGTTGTTTGCAAATATGAACACTAGTCAGTAATTGAAAGGATGTAAACATGTGATCACAGCAAATCTCTAGGTCACCCTAAACTATGAAATATTTTACTCTTAATTGGACGATGATAGAAATGTGTGTGAATGAGCATGATTTATTTTTGCATAAATTCTGTGTCAAACAGATTTGATTCTAAAGTGCATGAATGCAGTTACTTTGTTCATTCAATATATTTTAATCACAGAATATAAATGCCTTCTATGGTGCTGTAGTTCTAATATTTAAATGCTTTCACAGGTTATTTCACTTTGTAATTATAATAACCATAGAAAAGTAAGTATTGCCCATGACTTCCACACTAATAAGAGAAAAATTCAGAAATAGACATGGGTATCTCATTTTTAATTCATGCTCTGTCTGAATGTCACTCTCCGCATGCTCCCTCAGGCTGTGGCTGGCCTTGAGCATGTGGACAACTATACGGCACTGACACCTACTTTTGTTTCCACTTTTATTTAGGAGTCAAAAGCAGTGCCTGTCCGGGTGCTTTCAGCGTGACTGACAGGCAGCTTCTCTAAACTGATTACCTCATTAACTGGCTGTGTTAGAGCCGGTTCCCCTCGGCCCCAGGAACAGAGCGGAGTCACCGAGGCTGCAAATGGCAAAGGAGTTTATTGACTAGCTCATGCCAGGGTCCAAGTCCCCGAGCACCAACGCAGTGGCCTCTCCACGAACTAGGACCCCGCCCTGGGGTAAAATTAAGCTTTTATACTCTTTTGCAGGTTTCACACGACACCTGCTGCAGGTTTCACACAACACGCTGGTTTCACACGACACGCTGGGCACACCATCCCCCTCCCCCCTTAGTTCATTGGCTTCTTTAAAAGTTGCTGATCGGGTGGGCTCCCGATTGGTCCAGTTCCAGGCCATCATTCCTGCTCTCGATTGGTCTCGTTCCGAGCCATCATTTTCCTATCTTAGGTGGACCATGACCTGGGCAGTTTGGGCTCTGGGCCTCATCTTGTTTACACAAAACATGGGTGTTGTACTCAGGAATTTCTGTGTTGGGGGTAGCAAGCAGGAGCAAGCAGGTTTACAGAAGCAAAATGGCAGATTAAAGCAGAATGGCAGGTTAATGATTTTTGGCATAACATTCATACTATAACAGCTACATGTCAGGTAACTATCTCCCCCGTGTGAAGGCTGTGATAGCACCACACATTACAAAACCTATTTAATTTTCAGTTTGGAAAAATCTAGTAATGTTCAATTGTCAGAATTATATTTCTTAAAAGTTAAAAATATATTATCTAATTATTTATGTTTAGACCATTTTATCTTATGGCATAAGAAAAATGTTTTTTAAATCTTGTTCGTTCATACAGTCTCAAAAAGAGAACCGGATTCATTTGACACTAACAGTGTATTTACTAGAGATGATGATATGACATAAAGCCCATTAACAAGATTTACACTCATCATTGCTACAAAATCATGATAATAAAATACAAGTATGGTAGCAGACTTCTGTGCTTACCAGTGCATTACGGTATTCCATATTTTGACAAGAGTTTTTCCTAAATTCTAAACTCTAACTTTGCAAAACTGTTTCTGTAACTTATGCATATACTGTGCAACAAATTAAAATTTAGAAAATAGAATATGTGGGAAGATGTCAGATTATAGAAATACTTAGTGGTTTCATATATTTTCATAAATCTCAAGGTATTTTTATGACTACTTAAGTTATTAATAATATTTGGAAAGCATACCATTGATTACTGTTTATTTCTCAAGATTTTACATTTAAACATTCAGTTTTGATCTGAGTGACATTTTGTTTCCATAAAAAAATACATTTGATGATGCTGAAGCCATATGTTTTAATTTCTAGATCATGCTTCTGAATAATTGGCTTCCCAGGTTAGTAAGGGGCATTCCGAGGTACATTAATATTCTCATGTCACTAAGATGTGAATGATGCGTTGTGATGGTAATTTCACAAATGATGCCCCACAGTTTCCAAAGAAAGAATGCCATCCAGACAATAATTAATTACATCTAAAAGAATGTATAATATTTTACTTGAATATAAAGTATTTTTGAGAATAAAATTATTTCTTGGAAACTAGATGGAAAAATATACCATTGACAAAAACATGTCTAAAGTCAGCCATCCTCAATTGGCATCGTGTTAAAGAATTTTGAAAAATATCTACAGATGTTGACACTGAATTTGTTAGTGTTGATGTGAGTTTAATCTTTTTACAGAGACTTGTCAAAACTTTAACAAATAGCATAATAATTAGGTTTACATATGCTAATATATAAAATGATTAATAAAGGAGGCTTATTATACTCAAGAATTCTAATTACCTTAAACAGATTCAAGTAGACCCACCATTTGATCCAGCAATCCCATTATTGGGCATCTACCCAAAAGAACAAAAGACATTCTATAAAAAAGACATCTGCACTTGAATGTTTATAGCAGCACAATTCACAATTGCAACGATGTGGAAACAGCCCAAGTGCCCATGAATACATGAGTGGATTAATAAAATGTGGTATATGCATACCATGGAGTTCTACTCAGCTATAAGAAACAATGGTGATCTAGCACCTCTGGTATTTTCCTGGAAAGAGTTGAAACCCATTCTACTAAGTGAAGTATCCCAAGAATGGAAAAATAAGCACCACATGTACTCACCATCAAATTGGTTTCACTGATCATCACCTAAGAGCACATTTAGGAATAACATTGATAGTGTGTCGGGCAGATGTAGGGAGGGGAGGGGATGGGTGTAGACCTACATCATGAGTGTGATGCGCGCCGTCTGGGGGATGGACACGCTTGAAACTCTGACTCGATGGTGGTGGGGGGGCAAGGGCAATATACGTAACCTAAACTTTTGCACCCCCACAATATGCTGAAATAAAAAAAAAATTCTGATTAGATTGAACTATCAGTTGAACATCTCGGAGCATTGAGATGAAGGTTGGTCCATAACAAATTTGAATTTTTGAAATATTTTATTTTACCACAGCTTTAAATAACTAAATATAAGAGCTTGTGTCCCTGCCACAGAAATTAAATCTGTATAATCACACGTGACGGAGGCATTTCCAAGGTGTTGCTTGAACTGTATTGGCCGTTGTATCGTGGAGACATTTTTATCAATCTGTGTTATTACAATATAGTACTCCCTATTGGATCGATTATTTTTTAAGGAAGAATAACACCAAAACAACCAACTAACCAAAACAGCGCTAACTGGCTCACAGCGTGGCTAGCATACGGATGCTCTGGCACAGGGACGGTGCTGGGGTTGTTCTTACTCTATTAGTTACACAGAAAAACAGCAATATGCAAAGCTGAGGGAAGTGTTTGTCTTCTAGGTAGGTTAATTGGGAGCAGAATGCAACTAATGTTTTCAGGATCATCATACATCCTGAACTTCAGTTCACCTCTTCTCCTCCATTCCATTAAAAACCTAAAACACACCCGTTGCCTACTTGGTTCACTGATTTCTAAAAATTAATAATTAAATGTATATTTAGTTTCTTTAGTTTAAAGCTTTGTTCTCCTTACTATGTGGCTGTCACCGGTAGAAGGCAACACGTTTGCTCTATCAGGCATTGTTACCTACACTTTCATGAGCACATTAGCTGCCTAAGAGACACTGAGGTGACGCAGGGCCACCGAGTCTGGGATGGGAGAGGTTGTTATTGGAAGAATCAGTGTGAGGGATTTGGGGGCTAAAGAAGGGAAAAAAATGAAGAAGAAACATTGTGGATGACAAAGAAGTAATTCATAAGCCTGCCTAGGGCTGACCAGGAGGGGTGAATGTGTGTATTCACCGTAGAGTAAATGAGAAGGACATCCCACCTGACACTTCTATTTCAAACAATATTTATGCTCAAAGTGCTTAATGAAACAAGACTACAAGAACTACAAAAGAAACAGTAAAAGGAAAGAAAGAAAAAGAAAAATGTGTTGGAAAAACATGAAATTATATTTCCAAAAATCTCATTAACTTATTTACTATCAGAGACAATTGTAAGAGCATGTAAAAACAGAATTTAGACAGAAAATAAAGTGCATTAATAAAAATAAACCTTTCTGAATAAGCAATCAAGTATTTTATAATCCTTGTTTCTCCTTTAAAAACTTGTATATCTTTTTAAAATTTCAGGAGACAGTAAAAGAGCAAATAATATTCACTATAGCTAATAACGTTTGACTCCTGGATGCATTTTTAAGGAAAACCTCCGATTCATTGACACATTCTGAAAGAATGTGAGCTACAGCCCTGGCTTCTGTTTTTCTACTAATTTTTAAGGAAGTCATTGTAAATCCATAAGGTTGCTCAGGCCCAATTATATTCGTTGATGACAAATGTTAGTTAAATATTTATTGTTATTCACCTATGCTTTTTCTTTCACAACTCCTAAATCCTTTCTAACCTTTGAACATATTCTTTCTGATTTCATTAACTTTTAACACTCCTGTTATTTATAGAGGGTTCTGCATTTGCTACTGTGAGGTATTTCTTTGCATGTAGGGAACATGTTCACAGATGAATGTTCAGTATAGAACTAACTTATAATTTATGATATATGATGATTAAGACAATTGAAAATAACATGTTAGTGGGGAAAAGCATGACTAGCTGAATAGAGAAATTTCTTTAAGAAGTATCTCTTGAGTGTACAAACTGATTGCTCTAAAGGAGACCAGTCAAACTGACGACCAAGCTGATGCCGTGAGCCTTCAGAGAAACCAAGTACCATTAAACATGACAAGGACCTGTTGTTATTTAGAATTTCTTAACCCTCTTTTGAGCCATTGAAATTTAACATGCTTTTATTTCAGTGGTTACTTCTTTACATGTTCTTTCCTGTTAGATTACTTATCAAAAAATGAAAATTTGACCATATTTGTGGATTACAGTGATGCTGCTACACACGTCTCTGTTTCTTAACTGTTGTGGAGATAGCTCTCTAGACATACGGTTATATTCCACTTAGTCTTCTTTAAATAGATGAATACATGGAAGCTGTGGTCACTAAGGACCCATTACCCTCCAGAATGTAGTAAGTAGTTCGAGTAATGCTAGCAAATAAGCAATTCTACAGTTTTTGCAAGTATGATTAGCATGTGGTAGGGACATACATATTTAAAGCTGACTATGTCATCTCCTCTTCTCAAGCCTTTTGCTGTGATTATTTTTAATGTCACTTGAAATTCACTTGGCTCACTATTCTACTAGCTCAGGAAGAAGTTTGAAAATGTTTAATAAAGTTTCTTACTTTAGATCTCTCAAGAATATGTACTAATTAGATTTGTGTCTGGGAAAAAAAGTAGCAGAAAATGTTATGAGGCAATACAAAATAATTAGTTTATTCATGTTTATTACTTGAAAAGTAGCATATTTTGGGGTATTAGACGATGATCTATTGACATAAAGAAGTAAAGGTACCCACAAAAAATGGCCATTATATGTCCAAATTGATTGCTTTTAGGAAAGCAGATTTATCTTGTTGCTAGGTCAGAAGTGTGAATTATTCTTCCCAAGTCAGTTTTTGCCTCAGAATGTTGCAAGTGGCTGATTTTAAGAGGTATATATATATAGCCCTGTGCTGAGAATTACAGCCCAAGGATTCGGAGTTGAAATTTAAAGAGACTTGACACTGATTTCTTTAAGACTCACATGAATATTAGACCAGAAATTATTATTAATTAAAAGATAATCAAATTGTTGGTTTTCTACATATAACTGTGGTGTATAATATCTTTAGAATATCAAAACAGACTTATTTTAAAAGAAACAAATCAATCCTCATTTAATTTTATGTTATTAAAATAAAATTAGATTGAAGAAATATTTACTGCATTCCCAGTATAGGTTGCCAATCTTAACCAAAATATTTATTAAAAGCCTACCAGATAGATGTAGGCACTGTGTCCACAATGAGAATACGACAGTAAGAAAGAAAACTAGACAGTTTGTGAACTCAGGAAGCTTAAATAAAATAAAGCAATTTGAAATTAGGATATGTAATTTAAAGGAAACAAAAAAGAGGACAAAGATTAAAAAGGGAGCTATAAGAGAAAGTTTCCTTGGGAGGTGGCATTGAGAAGCAAACGCTGGAGGACAAGCACTCCGGAGGGCACAGCATGCGAGAGAGCCCTCAGGAACTGAAAACAGGCCAGCGGCTCGGGGCAGCACTGCGGGCAGGATGGCCAGCGGTGGGATCTGAGAGGTGGGCAGGGGGCCCGTGGCTGCAGGACTCAGACTCTTCATTACAGACACGTGCATGTCAATATAATCACCTGGCCTGTATCTCTCCTTAGATATCCCGTAGGCTCCTTAAGCTCAAAATCTTTGACACCAAATATTGTCATGTTCCTCCTTTTTTGTTCCTTATGTCTGAAAATAAGCTCATGATCCACCCGGGCATGTCAGCCCAAGACATTCTTGCAGGTTCTATCACATCTCACGCGGGTCTCTCATTCTACTTCTTTAACATCTCCAGACTCTCTGCTCTACTCGCCCTGTCCTCTCGCACCGTCCTCAGTCTCACGGAAACCAGCAGTCTCTTCAGGAGTTGTGTTCACCTCCTGGGAGGCAGAATCAAACCCCCATTCACAATTCGGTTGGAGACCGACGAGACCACACATGAATGAACTAAATATGAAAAATGTTGTAACTCACACAGTGAGGCTTTCCAAGAAGAGCAGGCAGTTTCCCAGGTAGGTACAAAAATGGCCTCAGCGAGGGAGGGGGACTGACTGGGTTATGCTGTCTCGAGGGGCTGGGGGGGTTGCATGATTTCGGCTCCTTTCTGGCACCCAGGGAATGAATGTGGGATTCTGCACCAGCTTGCCCAGATGGGAGGGAAAAGGGGAAGATGGAAAGGTGGGACTTGAAAGATGTCATTGGTCATACATCAAAAACGAAGTCAAGTACTTTATTACACAAATCGTCCTGACCCCATTATTGATCCCCTAGATCTATTCTCCATGCTTTGACCTGAGTGACTATTGTAAAATTTAGATGATTTCATATTTCTCCATTGCCACAAATAAAAGTCCAGATTCCTTAACGTGGCATGTGAGGTCCTTCATTACTTATCTTCGCACATTTCTAAGTTTTCTCACTTTTCCCACCTTCACACTCCATTTTTCAGCCACACAGGATGAGCTGAAGCATTATAACATAGCTTGCTCTCACATTTTTAGATTTTTCTATGCTCTTCCTAATGTCTGAAAGACTATTTTCTCCTCCCCACATATACTTATTTGTTAATTTCAGTTTTTATTAAGGTATACTTTACACAAAATAAATTTTTCACCATTTTTAAGTATATAGGTCAATAAAGTCTGACAAATGTGTATAGTAATGTAATTACCACAATCAAAACACAGAATGTCTCACCTACCTCAAAAAGTTCCTTTGTACCCTTTCACAGGCAAACTCTCTCTGCATCCCTACTGGTCTAATTTATTTCTTCTTAGTTTTTGCCTTTTCCATGGTCTTATAAATGGAATTGTATGTGATACTTTAACATTTTTTCCACTTAACATAATACTTTTGGAAATTCATCCATATATTTGGACATATCAGTAGCTTTTTCCTTTTTATTGCTGAGTAAGCCTTCCATTGAGTGAATACACCACAATTAATTTAGCCATTAAACAGCTGACATATGGATTATTTCCAGTGTGGGGCAATTATAAATAAATTTGCTATAAACACTGCTATGCAGATCTTCCTGTCTTGACACAAATATTCATTTCTCTTAGATAAATTGTAGGAATGGGATTGCACATTCTGTGGTTTAATATATTTATAAGAAACTGCAAACCTTTTCAAAATGATTATGCCATTTTAAATTCCTACCAGTAATGTGTGAAATCTCTACTTGCTCAAATACTCATCTTGACATTTGTCAGGTTTTTTTTTTTTTTTTTTTTTTTTTTTAATTTTCCTTTCTGGTAGGTGTGCAGAAATCTCATTGTATTTAAAAAAATGATTAATCATGATGAGCATCTCTTCATATATTTATCTGACATCATGTGTCTTCGATGAAGCATTTGTTTAAATATTTTTGACCATTATTTTAATTGGGTTGATAGTCTTTTATTATTGAATTGAATTGTAAGAGTTTTTTGTATTCTTGGAGTGGTTCTCTTGGTCAAACATGTGCTTTGCAAATATTTTCTTCCTGTCTGCAGCAGATGACTTTTGCTTTTAACTTTTTCACATCAGCAGCGGTCCTTTGCCTGGATCCTCTGCTCCAACTCAACATCAGAAAGCTTTTGACTCTACTCCTCCACAAGAGACAGCGGATTTCTCTCTGGGACCATAGAACATAGGTTTTCCCTGCCGTTCCCACAGTGATGTACAGCTTTTGCTTGGTATGCAAGAAAAACCCATAAAACGATGGGGCAGTTGTGGGTTCTGTGCCATGGAGGGAGGGAGGCGCCTCCTGTCCTCATGCGCATTGGCGAAGCCCTGGGGAAAGGGCCGGGGCGTGAGTACAGACACCTCTTACATCCAGCCTCTGAGACTTCTAAACTCTCTGTCTAGCCTACACTTGACCTTTATAAATTCTTTAAACATTAATCTTGTTCTTCTTCCCTGATTTCTTCGAGGCTGCTTCTTCCCCCGTGACCATGTCAAAGGTGAAACCGTACGTATATCCTCCCTCTCCCCACATCAAGATCCTAAGTCAGTTCACGATCCTACCTGCCGCCCTTTGGAATTCAGTTGCCACGTTGCTTGTTGCTTTGCTCTTGCATTCTTGGTGTCTTAGCACAGAGGGTTTGATGCCTCACAGCACAGAAGTCCTATTGCTGGCAGAAGAAAGGTCAGCTGAGCGTACCATGTTATCCTGTGGTTTTAGGAGGGTAGAGGTGGAGCGTCAGGGGAAATGGGTTGTTTTTGTCTGTGTAGACATCTTGATGCACACTTTTATACCCTGCTAATAAAATATACTATTTGTAAAGGTATTTGTATAATGCCAAATCTGTGTTATTTTACCCAGGTAAATTCAGAATTTAAAATGGTAAATCAAAAGTTTATTAAAAAATTTATTCATGGTTCACTTGCTACTCATTTGAACTCCAGCAACAGAAAACTAAAAAAACTAAAATGCCTAGTGGAACAGTTTGTGCTGTTGATATCTCAGGAATTTAGTAGTTATTGCACTAACCACATAAACTTATACTGAAAATTGAATTTCCATATTACATTTATATTGCATCATATATATTAAATTTATAGTTAGTAAATAGCATAGATATACAATTATAGTCATAAATTCATTAAAATGATATATTGGGTTAATTTCTCACTGAAGTCTGGTAGAAATAAATGTCTTCTAAATAGTGAATCAAAAGTTTATTAAAAAATTCATCAACAGTTCACTTGCTGTTCTTTTCTCATAATGCATAATCTTGAATCTCTCTGAGTTCTAATAGTTCATTCAATTGTTCAAATGTCTGACAGTCTTGAATGGTTCTGAGGGTCTCTCTTTTTTTTTTTTTTTTTTGAGACAGAGTCTCGCTTTGTTGCCCAGGCTAGAGTGAGTGCCATGGCGTCAGCCTAGCTCACAGCAACCTCAAACTCCTGGGCTTAAGCGATCCTCCTGCTTCAGCCTCCTGAGTAGCTGGGACTACAGGCATGCGCCACCATGCCCGGCTAATTTTTTCTATATATACTTTTAGTTGGCCAGATAATTTCTTTCTATTTTTAGTAGAGACGGGGTCTCGCTCTTGCTCAGGCTGGTCTCGAACTCCTGACCTCGAGCGATCCACCCGCCTCGGCCTCCCAAGTGCTAGGATTACAGGTGTGAGCCACTGCGCCCGGCCTTCTCTTCTAAATAATCAACCTTGTATTAAAATTGGCCTCAAGTACATTTTACTGCAGTCCACACAGATCTGTTCCTTTGTTTACAGAGATGTAATGACCACATAGACAGTATCAACTTAGATACAGGGAATAAAGGTTAATTAAACATAAGATTTAACACATTTGACCTAGAAGAGAACACAGATTATAAATTCTTTCTGACAATAAAAAGATAATAGCTGAAGCAGCTATAAATAGCACTCTAAACTCAAAAGTTAGATTATTAGGACTCCTGTGGAAACTCTCTTGTCATCCCAACAACAGTTACCTTCCAGTTTTTCCAGGGCCGTAGTCATCCCTTATGGATGGAAAGTATGGACCAGACGTGAGGGATGCACAGCTACCTTTTCATGTCCCATGCCATTCCCCATTCATTTTAACACTCTAGGACTAAAAGAACATTCCAGATTGGGCTTTGTTATGCAAGTCTGGTTCTCTTCAACATCTATGATATTGCAACTATGAGGTAGAGAATAAACATTCTTCCTGATTCAGGAGAACCAATTTTTTATACAAACACATTTGCCCCTACCCTGCACACACAAATATACACATCTCCAAAAGAAAAATACTAACTGTCTGTAAGTATTCAGTCTTAATTTTTAGTTGAGGTGTGCACAGCATTGTTAACACACAAAATAATTTTGTGCAACATGATAAATATTTTAATTCTATTTTAAGTTATATATCCATGTTAGTATGTTTAGAAATAACAAAATATTTTTTTTGATGAATCTACAGAAGGCTCATTGATGGCAGAATCATTGATAGGTGACTGAGAATTCGCAGGAAGCCCGTAGCCCCCGGCGTCCTGGAGGCCGAGCTGGAGCAGGGGATCCCGCCCAGCAACAGGCGTGGTGGCGGGTGCCCTGTTGTGCTGGCAGGTGACCCGCCATTTAGTGGGAGGAGGATGTGTCCACAGACCGTAGAACTGGAGCGGCTACATCAAAGGCTGTGACAATAGGTTTTGGATATATGTTAGGCAGATTTTCTTTCTTCTTTGTCTGGGGGCTGAAGAGAGGGGCACAGAACGGTTCACCATGTTCCCCTCCGCACAAGCACTGAGGTCAGATGCATTCAGCTGCCTTTTCTGAACGCCACCCACTCTATTCCACGGGAGAGAGGTATTCAAGAGGCACAGTGGAGCACTTTCTCTGCCCGAAAAGACTCCTCTGCTAAAAAAATAAGGATCGAAAACAACTGGCAGCAGAAGGGAAAGTCCAGAGCCGCCGGGCTTCATCTTTGCGCGGTGCTGGCCTCTGTCTCGCGACTTTATCCTACTGCAGAGATTACAGCGACCGGTCTTAAGAATAAGGAGAGTGTTAGGAGCTCTTGTAAATGAATATGTGTGGCTGCGCTGGAACTCGCAGTGACTGCTTAGTGTCTCATCCCGGTCCCTGCTCTGACCAGACGAGGGCACAGTGCGCTGGGGGGTCCCACGCAGGCTCTGGGAAGCTTCACTCACGTGTACCACCCCCCAGCCTGAGTCAGGGCTGTGTTTCCTTTCTAACCAGGAGTCTGCCCGCCTTACCTGACTCCAGGGTGGGAGTGCAGTGCAGCAAGGCAGCCAAACTGAGGCCCTGCTCAGTGTCACCTTGCGGTGGGTTTCTGTGGCCTGGCCAGTGAGAGGCATGTCCTTTAGAAGAACAGGGAGCCTCACTCTAGCCACAGAGTCAGGCACTCAGCAGACTCTGATGCAGAGTTGTAAAGCTTCATTGGTTTGATAAGTGGGAGCAATAGGACTGCAACAAAATATTGTGAAAAGGTCAGATTTGTGGCTCAAACCCAGTGACTCCTCTAGGTTAGGTTGCTGGCTTAGATCACACTTTAAAAATAAAATAATCTGGGCCAGGACGAGTGGCTCACACTCGTAATTCCAGCGCTCTGGGAGGCCAAGCTGGGAGGATTGCTTGAGCCCAGGAGTTTGAGACCAGCCTGAACAACATAGTGAGATCCCATCTCTAAAAATATAAATAAATAAATTAAATAATTTTAGTGATATAGCATTATCTTCCATATCTTTAACAGAACTAAGATGATTCAAAAAATTCAGTTAATTATAATCAGCTGTATTCTTCTTACTAAAAGAAACTCACTTTCCTTTAAGAAGTTGCTTTATTACTTGAGTTTCATTTCTTGTTAATTTTTTGAAATGTAGTAACATTACTTTCCTTTCAGTATATTTATATTAATGGCTACTGCCTACTTATTTGAAGTGCTGCCAGTTTTCCCTCTGTAGTAGTAATATTTAGTTTGTCTCAAAAATAAATTTGTTCAAATATAAAAATTTTAATTAAATACAAATATTAATTAAATAGTCAAAAATTCACATCAGGATATGGCAAAAATCATGAAGGCTGTTTGAGAATTAAAGCAATTTGAAAAACACTGGCTTTAGTGAGAGAAAAGTCTAAATGCCAGGTGGTCTGAGGAAATTTCGACACACAACGGAAGAGCACATCACCTGGTGACACAAGGCAGGTAGTCACCAGTGTCCCATGTCTCTCTGAGTGCGACATGGAGCCCATTTCAGGCATTTACTCACTCACGTCTGCACGAGACTCTGCAAAATTGTCAGTGTGACCACTTCTCTGTACATGAGTCGAATCTCACTCCTAGCTAGCGTGTCTTCAAACTATTCTTCCAAAAGGTGTTGGGAGGCAAAGTCACTGGGCAAACTGGGCATTTTCTTTGAAAGAATCTGTGCTTCAAAGTGAGAAGGGCATCAGGTTTGAAATTAACAGGCTCAGAATTTCAGAATTTCAGAATTTCAGCTTTATGTCGGCTGTGGAGGAACTTGGGCAAGATTCTTAAACTTTCTCTGCTTATATATAAAATGAGAATAGTAATTCCAAAGGAAGTAAGAAATATTAAATAAGAATATATATGTGTATACATGTGAAATATATATATATATATGTGTATATATAATATGTCTTGGGGAAAGGAAGAAGAAGATATTTCTTCTTCTTTTGATTGTATTAAGAAGGGGGTTAGATCAAGTGATCATAAAGTTTCTTCCAGTATGGAAAGTTTGACCCTACCACCCTTAAGGCTGAATATGACCTAGGAAAAAGGAAGATAAGATAGGACAGACATCCTTGCTGGAGAGAAATAACATACCAAGAGCTTATTGATTCAGGCAAGGGGTGAAGTGGCAACACTGCGGGGAAGCAGGAGTGGATGAAGATGCCAAAGCTCGTTGGATGAGGGGTGGGAGGCAAGGCTATTGCACAGCTTGAGGGGAAATTTGAAACAAAAAGATCATGACTGCTCCTTCTATAGCACACTGGGAGGAGGCCACAGATGTGCCCTTTGTCACCTTGCACTTGTCATAGGGCAGTGGTGTCCAGGTAGATGCGATCGATGGCTTTCCTGCCTTCCCGTGACCTGCGTGTGTGGGACAGGAGGTGCAGGAGATCCCCAGGGGCCACTGAGCACCACAGAGGCGCTGGCATCAGGACAAACAGGCTGCCTTGCTTGCTTGACGTTATGACTAAAGGCAGTGCCAGGCACTATGGGCTCCCTTGGAGTGGTCCTAACTCACACCTAAACGGGCAAAGAGTGGGACCCAGAGCACATTAACCGGCACTATTCTGGGACTAGGCAAGGACAACCAATTTAACAGCAGCCACTGAGATTCCAAAAGACACTCAATAACTCAAGAATTCAAGACCCACTCTTTACTGCTACGTGAGGTCATGCAAGTGACCCTCTACCCATATATTCTGATGCCATGACTGAGGAGGTGAGGCAGCAGGGAAGTCAGAAAAATGGAATATTTACAAAGAGAAGACTTTTTAAAAACAAACTACTTAAAATAGCACTGAGGATGAATTAAATTTTGGATTGACTGACTTAACAGAATATTTAAGTATGAAGATGCTGAGATAATATTAATTTGGCAAGTTTAAGTTTCTTTTCTTCTAAAGGGAAAGAATTATGAGAAAAGGATGATCAGATCATAACTGATTATGGACTTTCCAGTTGTGGAAAAATATAGCTGCCACATTTTCTCTGCTAATCTGGGTAATAGTTTGATTAAATTTGCTCACACTTCACATATATCACAATGCCAGACTTATGACAATAAAATGTTAATTCTTCTACTCTGTACCATGCTTAAAGAAACAAATGAAAGTATCCTAACAAGAAGCTAAAGTAGGTCTGCAGCGACACGGGCCATAGAGCAATGCCATCTCATAGCACTCTAAGTGTGCAAGGACATGATTTTATGAATTGGAGAATGATAATAAAACAAGATAACAGTTCCTCTATAAATTTCAGAATGCCAAGGGACCTTCCACACTGACAAGCAAATCCTATGACGTTTCTTGGAAAAGACTTTTTCCTGTGGGGAAAAAAGGAAAGGATATGAATTCTCTGTGATAATCTCACCCATTTAGAGAAAGCAGATCTGAAAATGGGGATTCTAGGATAAGAAACCAAGAAAAAAGTAAATGTCCTGATGACATCTGTCGAGATACTGATGAAGCTTTGTGTCGAGCCAGCCCTGCTGGCCTAGATTTTCAAGTATGTGGAATAATGTATTTCTTTTTTTGACAAACTGGGGTTAGGTTAGGTATTCTGTCTCTTTTTTATCTGAGGGAAATCTGATAACAGGAAACAAGGGCCATGGCTAGGGTGAGGGGTCCACAGTGGTGTCTGGGTGAAAGACCACACTGACTGTAGGGAGTGTAGCCGCAGGCTGAGCTCCCCACAGCTTCCTACGGGGACGTGGAATCTCGTAGGCCAAGGAAAGGGATCGTGGGACGTCTGGACTTACCATCTCCTCTAGATTTCTGCAAGTTTTAGGGCCTATGGATGTTCATAATTTTAAAAGAATAAATGAATCACACTAGAGGAAACATGGAACTTAAGCATCCTGAGTTTCACTCACTTACTGTACTTCACCAAAAAATAAAAGCATAAACATCCCCATTCATACTTTGATATTAATTATGTTTCAATGTATTGCTTTTCGTAAAAAGCCTATTGCTTACTTTTCATTAAAAAGAACATGCTTTTCCTTCTTAATTCCGTTATTTTTAATCCTTCTATGTTTTCTTCCTGACCTGGCGTGCAAAAAGCACTTAGCTATGAGATTTATTCTGTATTGGTTTCGGAATACCTTGAGGCAATTTTCAAGCAATCACTCTTGAAAGGAGTGGAGGACATAGCGTATGCTAAACGTTCAGTATCTCCGCATTAAGCAAGGAAACAGAATGGCATTCCAGAGTCCTTCATTTTACCCTCCTTCTTGTCATTAGGCTTCCACACTAGGAGATTTAATGAGAATGCTAATTCAAGAAAATGCTTTCAATTAAGCAGTTGAAGACTAAGAAAACAATAGAAGACACTTATACTCTTTTTAAAGTCAACTGTTACAACTTCTCTTTGTATTCTTTTTTCCTTAGGCTACTTTAGGAATGCCTGTGGCTTCGCCAGTCACTGAGGAATGACATAAAATTGTATCTCCAGCCCCGTGTTCTCCAAGTCCCAAATCGGTGTAGCCAGATACTACCTTTTTCTCTCCTTTTAAATGTTCTAAAAATAATACAAACTCAGCTTGTCTCAAATTGAGCCTATTTCCATCCTCTTCCATGACTGACAGTCTCCTATTATTCCTGTGAAATAGTTCAGGAAATTAAAGGATCTCTGTGCTAAACCCCCATGTTTCATCCACCAAAGCCCCATTTAGCACCTGTGTATCTGTCAAAGCTGGTCAGCTCTCTCTGGCCCCGTGGCAGCCAGTGATCAGTCCATAATACAAATCTAACCATCTGACCACCATGCCCGTGCCCCACACACGCCAGGCGGAAAACATTCAGTGTCCTGTCACTTGTTACGAGGACAAAAGTCACTCTTCTTAAAACTGCCTGAAAGGTACTTCATGGTCTGGACCTGTCCTGTCTGACTTGGTGGCTACTGAAGTGAGGCTAGTCCAAACTGAGATTTGCTCAGTGTAAAATACCCACAACCTCAGAAACTTCGTATGACAAAAGCCTATCAAATATGCTATTAATACTTTATGCTGATTACATGTTAAAATGATAAAATTTCAGAAAATATTGGGTTAAATAAAATACATTATTAAAGTTAATTTCAATTTCACCTGTTTCTTTTTACTTTTTAATATGGCTATTACAAAACTTAAAACTACATAAATTTCTGGCATGATATTTTTATTAGACAGCACTAGTCTAAAGTAGAATTATGTTCCCATTTGCTTTCTATTCTCCAGTTTTACTGTACTTCTTTCAGTTTCTGTAAAGTGCTACCCTTGGGCTTTGCATGTACTTTCTTCTATCTGGAGCACTTATTTTTCTCCAAGTCTTTGCGATAATACACCTACCACCCTATGGATTCCTTTAATTGCTTGAGATCTCAGTTAAATCATCACATACTCAGGAAAGATTCTCTTTATATCTCTGACTAGGTTAAATTTCTGTATTGTAAGCTGTCATGGAGCCAGGTATTTCTCTGTCATGGCTTTGTTCACGGTAAAAGCTTTCTGTGTTTTTGTGTGACTCTTTGTTTCTGTTTTTCCTGCCAAATTATATCCTCTCTAAGTGCATAGGCCATATCTAGCTTTTTTTTTTAATTACTTTTCTTTCTCTTTTTGTTTTTTTTAGAGATGGGGTCTCACTATGTTGGCCAGGCTGAGTGTGGTGGCTGTTCACAGGTGCTATACCATGACCTCCATTTCCAGCCTGGGCCAGTTCATCCTTCTCTAGGCAACCAGACGGACCCCCACTCCCAGGAGGTCACCATATTGTTGCCAAACTTAGTGCAGAGCCCTGATCACCATACCGCATTACAGCCCAGAACTCCTGGGCTCAAGCAGTCCTCCCGGCTCTGCCTCCCAGTAGCTGGTGGTGCCACTGAGCCTGACACCATGTCTAGTTTTGCTCACATTATATGGCCAGCAACCAAAGCAGTGCCTGTCACATGCTAAGGGATTAATAGATATTTATGAAGTGAAAAAAAATCAATCAGACTATTAATATAAAAATATGGGACGCCGTCATCGCTATAGATTCCGTATTAATTTGGCCGGACATATGACGGGGAAACAGAAACTTCTTATACTACTTTGGATTACTATATAGAAAATATTCATGCAATCCCCCCTTGCCCTGTGGTCAGAGTATACTTCTGCTGTTCTTCACTGTGCGACCAGATAGAACTTTCTTTGTCTAAAGGAAATTAGGAGACGTGATCTAAGACGAGACTTGGATTGTGTGTGCACAGTGGGCTCGTCCTTACACCTCCGCCAGTGCCCTGGGCAAGGCCCGTGGCAGGAAGCTGTTGCCCCGGCAGCGTGGTCCTAATCCTCAGTTGAACTCACAGCTTCAGCCAGCCTGGATCAGCTGAACTGGAGCAAGAATAAATTGTTGTTTTAAGGCACTGAGCTTGTGGGTGGTTGATTACCAGTGATAGCTAATTATTACAGCTCCCAACTCAGGGCCCTAAATGTAACTTCAATAAGCAAAGACATAATGTTTTGAATAGTGGAATATTTGGGGTGGATCATTGGATTTAATACTGGCCAAGACACCCTTAATGTTCCTCTCAGCCTGACTAAATTTTAGTTAGGTTTCTTCTGACTATAGGCCCCTGATCTTTCTTTTCTTAAAGCATTTCCTTTAAACAAAAACTGTTTATTGTTAATATTTTCCCTGTTTCTTTGAGATGTGCACTTTCTTACTATTTCTTCCCATTTTTACAACTCGGGAATGTTATTCTCAAGGACCTTAATCATCAGGAAGGATAGGGCCCCCTCTCCCACTCTCTCTGGGAGGGTGGAAGCCGGACTTTGATAAGTGCCAATTTAGCACACAGATGGCATCATTACTTTGACCAACCTCCCTGCTAATATCCTCTAGTACTTTTCCACTAGCTCATCCCAGCGCTTAAAAACTCTGCTACATTTTGTCTTCATAGAGTTGAGTTTAATCTTTCTTCCCTATTGTAATAGTCTTGAATAAAGTCTTCTCTGTTTACCTTCATCTGGCACAACTTTTCTTTGACAATAATTCTAATTTTCTTAGCAATTCTAATTTTCTTAGAATTGCTTTCTAAGAAAAATTTTAGAAGAATGAGTGTGGCTATAAATAACATAAAAATAGGCTCCCGTGCTTTAAAGAGAATATTCATTTGTCATATATGTGATGTCCTTACTCTGACAATGTCATCTTTTTCATGCAAAGTAGCCAATGATAATAGTAGAAGGTAAAATCTATTGCAAGTTTATATTAAGGGCTTTACAATGGCTGATTTTTTAAAAACTTTAATTTAAAGTACGTTTTGATATGGTTAGTATTATGCCCATTTAATAGATGAAGAAAGTGAAGCTCCACAAGATAGTAAGTTCCCTCACGTCATGGTGCTCCTGCGTGCTGCTCCTGTGTGTCCGGATCCCTCCTGCGCGTGTCCTGTGAGTCGTTTAGCACCTTCCAAACAGCTGGGAAGGGGGTTGTGAGAAATTCAAGTGTGTTTCCTTTGACCTGTGATTGGTGGAAGGCACACTAAAAATATATTGAAAACTAATAGAAATTTAAAACTAAGTGAAAGGCAGAGAAAAGCATTTTTTTTTTAACCTTCTGACAAATACCTTATTTGGCTCAACTCTGAGCTAATAGTCCTAAGGTTCACAAATGATTTTTTGAATTCTAATAGTTTCAAGCAGTGTACACGGAAGTATGTGACTCTATTTACAAATTGGACTTTTATATATGAGAAAAATATACAATAAATCCAGGGGCTTTAAAGTGTAAGTGAAACTAAAATTATTTAAATATATTTGATCCAGATGTTATATTTTGTCCATCTTTTGGAAATATCTTTTATAATAAATTAACACCTGAAAGATATACTGGGCATTGGCACTATTTCTATGAATCACACAATACTAAAACAACATATTCTAGGATATTGTAATTCGGCTTTGAAATTCTTTTGACTTAACTTTTGTGACATATATTGAAAGGCATGACCTCTAGTTTAGTCTCGTCTCCACACTGAGGTTGTACATATCGAGTACATGGTGTATATTTTTAGTTCCATCTGACATTATATACACTGAAGGGTTACCAAATAACCTAGAAATATTTTTTTATATAATCAAGGTATATCTCTAAAATAAAATTTTATTGAAAGTCACCACAAACATAAAAAGAGACAAAACAAAACAGCATTTCTGGTGTATGAAATAAAAACAAATAGTCAGGTAATGACTAATTCTCAATTTATAAAAGAAAACAGTGAAAAGATAATAGTACCAGAAGAATAAGCACAAAATTAAGAAATAACAGTGGTGGGAAAAATTTGTCCTGGAGTCATCTGAGTTTTAAGAGGAAAAAAAATGCATATCATAATCAGTAAAAATATTGCAAAGGGTCCATCCCATAAAAATTATCCAGAGAAAGGACTCTTGGTGGCAGTAGGGAAGTTTTGAAGCAGGCGGAACAATAAATGCGAAAGATGAGATATGGGAAAGAATGAATAATTAGAGTGAACGGGAGAGAGAGAGGCAGAGAAGGGAAAAGGAATGAATCAATATATTAATAAATTAATATGCTGGACTGTAATGTACAAAAGGATAATTTGTAATATATGAGGCTGTAGGGAATTATAGGCCATGTTAAGAAGTTTCCTTCCAATCCTAAAAACAGCGAGAAATCTTAGAAGGAGATTAATAGGAAAAGGAATTCGATATGTTTTAGAAAGTATACTAAGCCTACAATGAACAAGACATGAATTGGACTCCTGGCTTCCCTTCAGAATGAAAGCCAAAAAGTACCCCAGAATGTCAAAACAAGAAGAAATATATGACATTCTGAAAATCACAGTTTTTCTTGAACCTCTCAGAGAACTGAGATCTTGGACAACCAACTAAAGCAGGATCTAAGGAAAGATCAGAATCCCTGAAAAGAAATAGGAAACAACCATTTGTTTAACCGGGGCAGATATTGTTGGACATTGGTAAGAAAAAATTAGCTAAACATTTTAACAAATATTGAAAGCCAACTGTAGGCTAAAAAGAGAATATAAAACCCCTGAGGCCACAGACACAGGAGTTTTATATTCCTTGAGTGTGGCCTTTTTACTGAATCCAAATTTTATACAGCAGATCCTTTTAATAGATAGCTTTAGATCTGTGGTTGAAACTGAGCCCCAAAACGGAGTTTGTGAAAGAACATTTTCTTGCTAAAGAGAACTAGCTAAAAACGAAATGAGTAAGGTCACAATCATACGTAATTTTACTTAACAGCATATTATTTAATTAGCTGGTTTAATATTTCTGGTTGTTTAAAACATTGTGATTTAAGGGAGGACATTGGTGAGAGACAAATAGAAAGAAGAAAGTTCCTTCTCTTAATAGGTTTACCATTAATTGTCTACAGATCAAAATAGAAGAGTAAAATTCAGTTTCAAGAAGATCAAAACTAAAGGAAAATAATAATAACATTTTAAATAAAGAGATAAAATTTTAGAAAATCCTCTGACCATCTATGGAATTAGTGAGATGGGTCCTATCATCTCAGAAACGTTAATCATTTATTGAGTAAGCTCTGTCTACAGGAGGATAGGCTAAGCTCAGTACAGGAATTATATTTAATTCAAACAACAACATAATGCCAAGTGTTCAATACTTTCTGCATTTTATAGACAGTGAGATTGATAATTAAAGTACTGTTAGGACTTGGTACAAATGCAGGTACCACGAGAATAGGAACACTGTCTTCTTTTATGATACTGCTTCTCCAAAGACTGTATCTGTCACATAGAGCTGCAGTCCCCAATCCCTGGGCCATGGGCCGGTACCAGTCCATGGCCTATTAGGAACTGGGCGGCCCAGCAGGAAGTGCACAGCAGGCGAGTGAGGGAAGCTTCATCTGTATTTACAGCCGCTCCCCATCACTCATGTCGCTGACTCAGTTCCGCCTCCTGTCAGATCAGCTGTGGCATTAGATTCTCATAGGAGCCTGAGCCCTACTGTAAGCTGTGCAAGTGAGGGATCTAGGTTGTGGATTCTTGTGAGAATCTAATGCCTGATGATTGAGGTAGAGCTGAGGCGGTGATGCTAGCGCTGGGGAGTGTCTGCAAATGCAGATTATCATCAGCAGAGAGGTTTGTAAAATAAATGTCAGTGCTTGAATCATCCTAAAACCATCCCCCCAACCCCTGGTCCATGGAAAAATTGTCTTCCGTGAAAGTGGGCCCTGGTGCCACAAAGGTTGGGGACTGCTGACATAGATGATGGAATTTATCAGAAAGAAAAGTTAAAATAACTATTGTTAATATATTACATTGTCTAGTGGAAAAGTGGACAATATACATGATCAGATGGGTAATTTCAGCAGAGAGATAAAAAATATGAAAAAAAATCTCAAAGGAAATGCTATAAAACCAAAAACACAATAATAGGAAGAATAGCGTAGACAGGTATTATAATTTGTAAACTTGAAACAGCCAAGGAAATAATCAGTGAACTTGAGGAATGATCAGAAGAAATTATCCAAACTGAAGCACTGGAGAAAAAAAGAAAGAGAGAAAATGGAGCATGCAAGAGTTATGGGACAATATCAAACAGTCTAACATCGGTATAAATAGACTTCCAGAAGAAAAAAAGAAAGAAAACTGGGCAGGAGAAATATTTGAAGAAGGAATGACAAAGAAGCTTCCAAAACTTCTTTCATTTTTAGACTGTAGTTTTGTGGGTTTGTGACAGCCACAAAACTACAGTCTAAAAAGCCCAGCGAAAAATAAGCTGAATAGAACCAAAACAAAACCAAATACAACACACATACACAAATGCTAGACATATAATAATCAAACTTTTAAAAAGTAAATACAAAGACAAAAAAATCATAAGGTGACCAGATGAAAAGAACCTCCACTTAAAAAAGGAAGAAAGGATACAAATTATAGCATACTTTTCATCAGAAACTCAGACATAAAGACAATACTCTGAAATCTTTGAAGTGCTGAAAGAAAAAAAATAGTATCTGTCAACTGAGGATTCCATACTCAGTGAAGGTAACTTCTAATAACAAAACAGAAATACAGATTTTTTTTTTCTTTTTTCAGAAAAAAAAAATGAGAGAATTCATTGCATTACAATAAATGTTAAAGTTCTTCAGGCAGAAAGAAACATGGGCCTATGAAAAGAAATTAGGAGTACTAGAAATGGAATAAATGAAAGTTAGGTATGCAATTCTTTTTGTAAAAAATATGTAACTGCTCTATAACATAACCAACTATGTAAATACACAGTGTCATATGTATTAATAGAATATATGAAAATAAATAGTTTATAAAACTAGCATTAAGGATAGATAGAATTGTAAATATAATCTTTTAAGATTTTAATACCACAAATTAAGTGATATTATATTATTTGTGATAGACACTAATGAACTAAAGATGTATACTACAAAACCTAGGACAATTACTAAACTTTTTAAAGACTATAAAAAGCCAATACTATAGATAAAGCAGAATCATAAATTATATTTAATGGAAAAGAAGGAAAAGACAAAAATATTTAAAACAGAAAAGAGTGAACAAAGAGAAAACAATTAAAAAGTTTGTCCAACCATTTAAAAATTACAACAAATTTATAAGATTTAAACACACCAATTAAAAAATAGTGAGATTAGCTAAGAAGTACAATACAACTATCTGTGTTTATAAGAAAACCACTGTAAATACAATATATAGGCATAGATAAGCTAAAGCTAAAAAGATGGAAAAAAGTAATCCATGCAAATACTATTCAAAAGAAAGTTGGAGAAGCTACAATAAAATTTGACAAAGTAGATTTCAGATCTAGTAATATTGACTGGAATAATAAAGGACATTACATAATGATAAAAGGGCCAATTTCCAAGAAAATATAAAATCATACATGTGTATATACCTAACAAAAGTATTTCAAATACATTAATCAAAAACTGATAGAATTTATCAGCAAAGAGTGAGAGTTTGATCTCTTCTTTCCCTATTTGGACTCCCTTGATTCTGCTCTCTTGCCTGATAGCTCTCGCAAGGACTTCCAGTACTATGTTGAAAAGTAATGGAGACAGTGGGCAACCTTGTCTGGTTCCAGTTCGAAGTGGGAATGCTTTCAATTTTTCCCCATTCAGAATGATGTTGGCTGTGGGT
>CM052450.1:1083652-1109084 GCA_028533085.1 Varecia variegata | reverse complement strand
TATTCCCAAATGTGCACTTAGGTGATGATCAGAGAAACCAATTTTCTGGTGAGTACATGTGGTGCTTATTTTTCCATTCTTGGGATACTTCACTTAATAGGATGGGTTCCAACTCTACCCAGGAGAACCAAAGAGGTGTCGTATCACCGTTATTTCTTATAGCTAAGTAATACTCCATGGTATACAAATACCACATTTTACTAATCCATTCATGAATTTATGGGCATTTGGGTTGTTTCCACATCTTAGCAATTGTGAATTGTGCTGCTATAAACATTCGGGTGCAGGTGTCTTTATTGTAGAATGACTTATGTTCTTCTGGATCCTTTGTATTTTTTGATTTCCATTTCACTTAGTTCTGCTTTGAGCTTTATTTCTTTCCTTTTGTTATCTTTGGGTTTGGTTGGTTCTTTTTTCAAGTTCCTCGAGGTATGACATTAAGTTGTTAATTTGTGGTCCTTCTGTCTTTTTGATGTACGTCACCCTGAATAGGGTGAAGTTGAAAGCATTCCCTCTAAGAACTGGAACAAGACAAGGGTGACCACTGTCACCACTTCTATTCAACATAATATTGGAAATCCTAACCAAAGCAGTCAGACAAGAGATAGAAATAAAGGATATCCAAACCAGGAAAGAGGAGGTCAAATTACCTTTGCTGATGATATGATCTTATATCTAGAAAACCCTAAAGATTCCACAAAAAGATTCCAAGAATTGATAGTTAAACTCAGCATACTTTCAGGTTACAAAATAGATGTATACAAATCAGTATCATTTCTATATACCAATAACAGTCAAGGTGAGAATCAAATCAAGAATGCTATACCATTGACAATAGCTGCAAAGAAAATAAAATACCTGGGAATGTACTTAACCAAGGAGATGAAAGATCTCTGCAAGGAGAGCAACAAAACACTGTCGAAACAGATTGTAGATGATACAAACAAATGGAAAAACATGCTCATAGTTTGGAAGAATCAACATTCCTAAAATATCCATACTACCCAAAGTAATCTACAGATTGAATTCAATTCCCATCAAAATACCAATGTCATTTTTTATAAATCTAGAAAAAAAATCCTAAATTTCATATGGAACCAAAAAAGAGCCTAAGCTCTAACCAGAGCAATCTTAAGCAAAAAGAATAAATCTGGGAGGTATTGCATTACCTGACTTCAGATTATACTACAAGGCTATAGTAACCAGAACAGTATGGTACTTGTATAATGGTAAAGTCATAGACCAATGGAACAGAATAGAGAACCCAGAAATAAAACCATATAGCTATAACCGAGTGATTTTTGACAAAGCAGACAAAAACATACACAGGAAAGGACTCCTTATTTAATAAATAGTGAAGGGAAAATTGGATAGCTACATGCAGAAAAATGAGACTTGATCTCTATTTCTCGCTATATACAAAAATTAAGGTGGATTAAAGATCTAAATGTAAGAACTGAAACCATAAATGTTCTGGAAGAAACCATAGGAAAAACTCTTCTAGACATTGGCCTAAACAAAGAACTTATCACTAAGACCTCAAAGGCAAATATAGCAGTAACAAAAATAAATAAATGAGACTTACTGAAAAAGTTTTTGCACAGCAAAAGGAATAATCAACAGAGTAAATAGACAAACTACGGAACGGGAGAAAATATTTGCAAACTATACATCTGACAAAGGGCTACTATCTAGAATCTATAAAGAACTCAAATCAGTAAGAAAAAAACAAATAACCTCATTAAAAAGTGGGCAAAAGACATGAACAGAGTCTTTTCCAAAGAAGATATACAAATGACCAGTTGACATTTGAGAAAATTCTCAACATCATTAATAATCAGGGAAATACAAATTAAAGCCACAATGAGATGCCACCTTACCCCTATCTGAATGGCCATTATCAAGAAATCGAAAAACAATAGATGTTGGCATGGATGTGGTGAAAAATGAACAATTACGCACTGTTGGTGAGACTGAAAATTAATACAACCTGTGTAGAAAACAGTATGGAGATACCTCAAAGAACTACAAGTAGACCTATGATTTAATCCAGCAATTCCACTATTGGGTATCTACCAAAATATTATATCAAAAAGACACCTGTACCAGAATGTTTACTGCAGCACAATTTACAATTTGCAAAGATATGGAATCAACCTAAGTGCCCATTAGTTGATGAGTGGATAAAGAATGTGTGTGTGTATATGTGTGTACACACACACCATGGAGTACTACTCAGCCATAAAAAGTAATGAAATAATGTCATCTGCAGTGAATTGGATAGAACTGGAGACCATTATCCTAAGCGAAGTATCTCAGGAATGGAAAAACAAATGCCACATGTTCTCAATAACATTTAGGAGCTAAACAACAGGTACGCATGGTCATAAAGTGGCATAAAGGACATCGGAAACTAAGAAGGGGGAAAGGTGGGAGGAGGTGAGGGATAAAAACGTACCTGTTTGGTGCAATGTGCTCTATACTGTGATGGGCCACGAAAGCCCCGACCTCAGCGTTATGCCATTCATCTGTGTAACAGCAACACTTGCACCCTGTAATACTTTGAAATGAAAAGTATATTAAAAAACAACTAAGAACTACTCTTTGAAAGGCACTGTTAAGAGAATGAATAATATAAAAATGAGAGAAAACATTTGAAAATCATGTATCTTATAAAAGACTTGCGTCCAGAATATATTATCGCCCAAAGTCTATAGCTTACATTAGGGTTCACTGTTTGTGTTGTATATGCTGTGTGTTTGGACAAGCATAGAATGACATATATCCACCATTATAGTATCATACAGAGTATTTTTAATGCCCCAAATATCCTCTATGCTCTACCTATTCATTCCTCTCTCCCCTCAATCCTGGAAACCACTGATCTTTTTACTGTCTCCTTACTTTTGCCTTTTCCAGAATGTCATATAGTTGAAACATACAGTACAATGCCTTTTCAGATTAGCTTCTTTCACTTAGGAATATGCATTTAAGATTCCTCCATATTTTGTCATGTTTTGATGGCTCATTTCTTTTTAACATTGAATAATATCTCATCATGTGGATGTGTCACAGTTTGTTTATCCACTCACCTACTGAAGGACATCTTGGTTGCTTCCAAATTTTGGAGATTATGAATAAAGCTGCTATAAACATCTTGCACAGGTTTTTGTGTAGACATAACTTTTCAGCTTTTTAGGGGTAAATACCAAGGAGCATGGTCACTGAATTGTATGGAAAGAGTATGTTTAGTTTTGTAAGAAACTGCCAAGCTGTACGGTTTCGCACTCCCACCAGCGATGAATGAGAGTTCCTGCTGCTCTGCATCCTTGCCAGCCTTTGGTGTTGTGGATTCTGGCCATTCTAACAGGTGTGTAGTGGTATCTCATTTTTTGCTTTAATTTGTATTTCCCTGATAACACATGACTTGGAGCATCTTTCCATATGCTTATTTGCCATCTGTATATTTTTTTGGTGAGGTATTTTTTAGTCTTTGGCTCATTTTTCAGTTGGGTTGTTTGCTTTCTTATTATTGAGCATCATCTCTTCAATATGTCAAATTTAGCCTAAATTCTTGTTTCATAATATTTGAAGATCTGTTTAGAAGTAAGTTCTTTAGTTCCAAAAAAAAAATAAGAATGAATGAAAGAGAAATAAAGAGAGAAAGAAAGATTAGTATACTTTGTTTTTTAAAAAATCTAATTTCTTCTAAATAAGAGTCACAAAATATAGCTAAAAGGAAATGGGAATGTGTTAAAAGTGAAAAGACTAAGCAAAGCTGGTTTTTCTCTTGTTGAGACGAGTTCTGATAAATTTTTCTTCTTTTTTTTTGGAGAGGGGTATGATTAATAACATTTAGATATGCCAAATAAAATTCAGTTGTTGAGTATTCAAAACAACAATGTTGAGTTTCTGGTTAAGCAAATTTAAACCTAAAAAGTACAAATAGTAAAATATTGCTTATCATAACCTTGGGTGTCATATGCAAATAATCTTTCTTTAATTTGATTTTTTTTTACCCTCTAGCAAATAATTTTATGCTGAGCTGAGGTCATTCATCCACACAGCAGAAACAGGTGCTAATATTCACATGCCTAAATATTGGAGTTAGAATAAGATTTTCTTTCTGACTTGTAATTTCATTTTTGAAAAGAAACTTTTTCTCCCTAAATATCATTTCCTCCTTTCTCTTTAGGATGATTGCCATGAGGCACTATGCAATTGCTCTCTTGAATCTTTAACTTTGTTTTAGGACCTAAAACCTAATAACTGCATTCCTCAAGGGCAGAGCCCACCATTCTCGCCAGAAAGCTGCTGCTGCAAGTGCTCCAGCCACTGGACCTAAGACCTGATGATCACTCAAAATAAAATCACAACGTATCTGAAGGGACAGGTAGAAAAAGCCCTTCTTAGACAGAGAAAGCCCCTGAAAAAGCAGCCTTACTAGAAGGGATATAAGAATCAAACCTAAAAATACAAAACAAAACACATAAAAGGCTTCCTAGAAGTACCAAATATAATTTTCAAACTAATAACAAAAATAATAAAAAAGTCAAAATCCGAAGCCAAATCCGTGGCCTGGAAAATCATGCGGAAGGAGGGCTCAAAGCTTAGCACGGAGCTGCGGAACGCGGCTCTCACCAGAAAGCGTAAGGGTGTGGAGGAGACACTGAGGCAGGCTGGGAGTTTCAGGAACAAAAAAATAAATGCATGCAGAAAAGCTTTAATTAAGACAAATATTAGGGGAATATTAAAAAGAGATATAAATCTGCATATTGAAAAATTTATCAAGTTCTTAAGAGAATTAAGGAAAAAGACACATTCTAGGCATAGTCTTAAAAAGAAAATTCTTAATTGTTTAATAAAATTATCTAAATAAGTGGTGAGATATACTGTGGTCATGAATCAGAAAAGTCAATAATGTTAAAGATGTCAATTTTTTCCAGATTAATCTGTAGATTACATGGGATCCTAATCAAAATTGCATTAGGTTTTAAAGGAAATTGGCAAACTGATTTTAAAATTCATATGGAAATGTAAAAATCGAATCCACAATGGCCAAAACAACTTTGAAAAAGAACAAAGTTAGAGGATTAATACTACCTGCGATCAAGAATTACTGAATTACTACTCCAGTAGTGGAGTAGTACACTACTATAGTGAAAGGAACCCCAATTTGTGAAGAAAAATTACCTTTTACACCTGAAAATACTTTGGGTTATTAAATATTTTGGTTATCCTTTATCATAAAGTAAGTTTCATTATCATAAAATAAATTGTCTGTAATAGATATTTTTGTTGTCATCAGACTTAAAATTTCTCCTGATACTGTGTTGCTTCAGTTTGCCTCAAATATTAGCAGAGTCTAATTTTACTTATTTAGTTATAACATAATATAGATAATTAGATATGACATTTACATAACAATTACTTTAGTTCTACCATTTAAATAATCAGCTTCTTTTAGTGTTCTATATAACACAGGAACATTTTAATTTAAAAGATAAGTGGCAGGTTCCCTGCCATCCTGTCCAACGTGTCCCATCTATTCTAGACGGAAAATGATTAAGAAGTTTGCAAGTGTCAGAATATTCCTATGCCTCTGTTAGTCATGTCAGTTTCAACACAGGGTTTTCATTTGATTTTTTCTTATGTGTGTTTCCTCATGGTTTAGAACAGCAGGCCTACTGGGAAAATGGGTATATGAATATATTATGAAAAATGCATATTATGGACCTCATTATTAGAAACACACAATGTATATTATTTTTGCTATGGGTTTGTAGAGTATTAAGAGGTGGAGGCTTTGGGAGGCGTTAGGTCACGTGGGCGGACACGCAAGATGAGTGCCTTTATAACGGAAGTTCCAGGGAGATGCTAGACCCCTTTCATCATGTGAGGGCACACGAGAACAGTGACCACCTGTGGATAGGAAGTGGACCCTCCCCAGACGCTGAATCTGCCAGCACCTTGAGCTTGGACTTCCCGCCTCCAGAAGTCGGAGAAATAGTAGATTTCTGATGTTTATAAGCCGCCCAGCCTGTGGTAGTTGTCGTAGTAGCCCAAATGGGCTAAGACAGAAACTTTTCATACGAAATCTTTTGGCAGTAATTTGAATTCATTCTTTGACTGGTTACTTCTGTACTCTGTGGGGAATTTAATTGTTATTGCCTTTTACAGTAATTTATTCATCAGTGGGAGACATTCTTCTAAGAGTATTGATTGAAAACCTGCCTATTTTCTTAGCTGGAATCTAGTAACTAAAATGTGTTTGTGGAGTATCTTAGGGAAAGACTATCAGGAGTGCCATTTCAGAAAACACTTTGTAAAGGAAGTGATTTCAGGAACCCTTAATTATGGTCTACCTCCCTCACTATATAAATAATTATTTGTGATTGAATTGCTAAAGTGAGGGGAAAAAAAAGTCTTCTTGAGTATATACACTATCACTAAAACATATTCCTCTCTCTACACAGGACATTCTCTTAGAGATATTTGGAGTTACTACACATTAAAAGCGATATGTGTTTGTGTATATGTGTGTGTACATATGTATAATTACATATTGGACTACTATGTGTATCTATACATGTATGAGAAAAGACATTTTGTTAGGTACTATACAGATATGTAAAGCGATAAAAATATAATACAAGAAGCTTACAATTTAAATAGCAGAATAGCCTTGTAATTAAATGGTTGATAACAGTATATGAGATAGCCTAAGATAGGCACAAAATTTGTGGTATGGACACAATTGTGCAGGAAGGAGCTTTCAGAAAGCAGAGTTCCCTGCAGGGTAGAGCAGTTAGAAGGGAGGCAAGATTAGTCCCAAAAGGATTTGTGCACATGGGAAATCAGAGAAGGGAAGAAGCAACACAGTGGCCTCAAAGTAAGCACCAGATAAGAACGCCCGGGACGACCTTCGGCAACATGAGCGAAGCTATGCGGCAACGCAAGAGGTTTGCACAGGTTGCAAAGGTGGTCTGTGGATGCTCTGTGGTCCAGTAGTCACCTGAATTTAAATGTCGAGGACTAGATTACCACACAGACAACACTGTCCTCCCATTTGCAGTTTTTTAAACACATCAGTATAGCCATGGGCCACAACAATTCTTCAGACTTTTCTCTAGAACATCTGTGTGCTTTGTTGTTGATGGGCTGCCAGGCTCTCGTGTCCTTCTCAGCTCTGCTCTGCACTCTAGACTTGGCAGTCTTTCCTGCCCCGGCCGCTGCGGGTGACGGACCTAGATTCCTCCACGGACGCATGTCTCCTTTCAGCAGAGTCTGGGGAAGAAGAAACCTTACTGGCCCTGGGCTCACAGAACGGATTTCACACTAACTCTCTCCATAGGGTGGGAGTGGGAAGGATTTTATAATATCAGATACACAAATAATAGTCTATTCAATGTTATGTGTCTATAGCTATAATCTCAATAACCAGATGGGTAAGAAAATTATGCAATCCCCATGCAACCTTTATTTTGGCATTTATTTTTAAAAGACAAAGGGTGGTGCATAGAAGACGCTTTTGCCATTTGTTCATGCAAGCCCAATGGCATTCTCTGCCTCTGTCTTATTTTCCAGTCTCTCATCTTTTGCCACTCCAAACTATGCTGCTGACAAGACTACCTACTTACCACAGCTCGTGTTCTCTGCTTGCTCCCATTCCAAGCCATTTCACAAATCATCACCTCTCTCCAAATAGCTTTCTCAATCCTCTTTCCAAAAATATGTCACTAGTTTCTCCAAGAACTTACTGACTGCTTTCCTTTCTTTCTGACAGTTTCTAAAAACCTTTCCAAAAAAGTTTGCCTAACACTCCAGTCATTCCAGCAAACACTTTTACTGACACTGAGCCAGATTCCGAAAGTGTCCTCTCCTCTGCCCTCTTCTTGTTTAAAGTTTATTCATTTATCCAGTTTCAATACTGGCTCACATTTATCTTCATGGACCTGACCACCCCAGCCTGAAGTGAGCACTCCCTCTCCTGAACTCTTGTAAAATTTATTGTTTGAATAATTTATCTAGTAATGAATCATGTTCTGCCTAGTGACATCTCTTTTATAATTGTCTGGTGCTGTTATTTAAGCATTTTTTCCCTCTCTTCACGTGATTATGCATTCTCTTTCCTCACAAAACAGCACTTACATATTTTATATTCTCCACAGTTCCTAGCTCACAGCATTGAAGTGTAGACATTTGGTAAATATCTATTGATTTGAGTTTTCTATTTTATGGAAACTTGCACAGGGTCATTCCCATTATTCTGCATTTTCGCTTTTTCTCTTACTTAAGGATGGTGGGTGGATTATATGGTCCCCCAATGAGCTGTTTCTGCTCGAGTCTGTTCCACCTATGAGTGGAATGGTTGGAACACTTGGAAAGGAGGGCCAGAATGAAGGGGATCAGAAAATTACTGGTAATAAAGTTTCTCAGTATAGTTGAATCATGGAAAAAGGTAAAAATAGGTAATAAGATAGTGATGAGGCCATACGATTAATACTTTAATGAAAATCCACTTAACATAATATATACCAAAAAGATTCCAACAGAAATACAAAAAGTATCAATGATTTAAAAAATATTCTAATATTCAAAACCACACAGTTACTGTAACAGTTAATAGAGTCTATAATATGGATGAAAAGCAAAACCCAGACCTGCCATTCTATTATTTTTTCATCTTGGGCAAGGGGTGATCGGTCATAGGAGTGTGGCAGATGTGGTGTATTCAGCTCTAGCTTCACGTCCTTGAGGATGACGTTGAGATGCCTGGGGGAGGGCTGCGCAGTGCGGTGGCCTCATAACAGGTGCTGAGTGAGCCTGTCCTTTCTAGTCTTTGTGCTGGTCGGCCTTTGCTTGGTGACTCAGGGAAGCTGAAAGTTTGCCATTACCCAGAAGCAAGGAGCGATGGAAATTATGGGTTAAACAGTTGGCACTGGGGCCTAATTTACAGAAAGAAGAAAAATGAAGATAGATACACATGTATGGAAAAGGATGTAGATACAAAACCCTGTGCCTAGTTTCCCAGTGTGAATTGCACAGACAGAGCCTGGGAAAGGGGCCTGATGGGGCCGTGTATTTAAAGGCGCGGGGTTTAGTCATCTGAAGTTCTTTATGAACTAGACTATTGCCTTGAGTTATAGGTGCTGCATTTAAAAAGTTTGTTTGGCTTAGTTTTGTTTTAATTAGATTTTATTTATGGGAAATCCACTAGAATATTGAAGGCACTTAAAACTTGCCAACTGCGAGATAAGGAATGTGGGCAGGTTGTGGGTTATTCATCTTTAAGAGAAGAATACTTTGGAGGCCTGCGCTGGCTGCCTTCGGATATTTGAAAAAGTGTCACAGAAAAGAGGAATGACATCCCTTGTGCTGCAGCTCTGGAGGCAGAGCAAGAAGCAATGGCCAGAAGTTATGAGGACATGGATTTTGGTTACACATAAGGAAGAACCAACACCTAGAGCCAAAAATCCAGTAAGTTAGCCCCTGTTCGCTCTCACAGGCTCTGAGGAATATAATCCAGGGAGTCCATTTAACAAAAACCTATTGGATTAAATCCTCCTTCAGATGCCTTCCATGCTTGAGTTTAATTCTAGGACCATTCTCACTTTCAACTACATGTTTTTTTTAAAATTTTTTTCAGCATATTATGGGGGTATGAAAGTTTAGGTTACATATATTGCCCTTGCCCCCTCCCCCCTGCCCCGAATCAGAGCTTCAAGCATGTCCATCCCCTAGACGATGCGCATTGCACTCATCATGTAGGTATACAACCATCCCCTCCCCCCCATCTGCTCGACACCCAATTAATGTTATTCCTGAATGTGCTCCTAGGTGATGATCAGTGAAACCAATTTGATGGTGAGAACATGTGGTGCTTATTTTTCCATTCTTGGGATACTTCACTTAGTAGAATGGGTTCCAGCTCCATCCAGGAAAATACAAGAGGTGCTAGATCACCATTGTTTCTTATAGCTGAGTAGTACTCCATGATATATGTATGGAAAACACACCCCCAAAGAGGAACATCGACTGCATGTTGAATGGTATCACCTTTCAGTTGTGAGTCTCTCTGTCTGCAAACACAGAAAACCAGCCATAAACTTTGAGAGGGTATCCTGCCTGTTTATCACGGAGGATCCCTACAGACTATGTGAGAAATATATCTCATTTGGGGTTTTACTTTAAAATTGCTTCTGTCTTTCATTTCTAAAATGCAAGTGTTTTTAGTATTTATAGTTACCTATTTAAAAATATAAAGAAAGACTAGAAAAATATATAATGTCTCTAAATTATGTCTTCAGGAAAATTTTCTGATAGACTGTAGGGCTCTTGTCCCCCAGTATTCTAGTGACATCACAATTTCAGGGAATATGACTAAAACCTGGCCCCTTAAATGTTAGATGTTCTTCTGAGTGCCACTACTGTAGCTTAAGGTCTTAGTACCTCACACTCTTGTTTTTCTAGTAACGGCTTGACTTCAGTTTATTCTTCCCAAATTGACCTTTTCTGAAAAGGATATTAAGACAATCCAGCTGGAGGTGAGAGGGGGTGAGGATGAATTATAGAAAGATGAATATAAGATTTAGTTAGAGATCAAGTAAAAAAGTGAAAAATGAGTCAATGCCAATCACCATTAAGATTGTGAGCTGAAGGTGTCAGAGGTGTAAGAACCACATACCCTAAAAAACACAGGAGCACTTCGCAGGTAGGGGAGCAAAACATCTTGGAAGAGGAGAAAAATTTGACACAAATCTGGAAAATAATGCAAAATTAAATATACATAGCTTTCTCGGCTAAAACTAATGAGGGACATAGCTGCTACTAACATTTGAAGGGTGTTAACAGGAAGAAGGGGACATAATTACTTAGCACCATACCAGCAAATATAATTAGAAATAATGGTATGCAATTAAGAAAATAAAAATTTAGTCATAACATCATGAAAGTTCCTCTGTGCTAGTGACATCTATTAAACTGTGGCATCATTTTCCAAAGCAGTTGGGAAGAATCTTGTTCCCTGACACACAGAACAAATGAAACTAGGCTGCAAAAAGAACACCTTACAGTATCAATAAAAAAGAGGCTGTAGAAGTTTCAATAGGTCTGTTTCACTGATTTTTGTGTTTCTTTGAATTGGGGTCTTTGAGAAGAGAATAAAGTATCAGGATATCTGTTCTTAACTCTGTTATTTGCTGTGCATGACCTTATTGTTTTGTGTATGTATGAAAACCAAGTATTTGTTGAACAGCTGATCACAATTCTATATCCATCTTAGCCCAAGGCTTTGAGGTCTTTCCTGTACTTCTAAGGTGAAACTGACAATGGAAATAGTACTTTTAGGGCAATTAGAGCGTTTAGTATTCTTTTCTTCCATCTAAAACATACCGGTGAACTCCTTTTAAAAATAGATGGGGATTAAGTAGCGATCTGCTGTGGGATAAGAGAAGGGCAAATGAGGGTGACTGCTCTCAGCTTTAAGATTCCGAAGTGGTTACTGCAAAAGTGGCAAAAAGAATACAGGAATCAAAGGCCTATTAGAGAGACCTCAGGTTGTTAAATGGAGAAATAATGGTAGGGAGAAAAGGGTAAAGGGAATTGAATGGTAATTTTTTTACAGTCTACTCTTAAAAATGCCAATGTTCCAATTCAGTCTCAATGCTTTAATAACTCATAAGACATTTAGGCTTTTGCAGCAAGTGTGCACATTTAAAGAACAGCAGTTGGCTGTAATGTAAATATTCTTTGACTGATTAGTATGAAAATGGCCCTTCCTCCCTGCTTCCCTCTGTGATGCTGACAAGAAAGTGACCTGATAGATGCATGAATTATGCATTTTCAGAAGACAGGTCTTCTGAAAACTGAAGAAGAGAATACTTATTTTATATTGTTTTGTGCTTTCCCTACAGTGGATATCTGCTTCAATCGGCTGTGGTTAATTTATGAGGGCTGCCATCTCTCTGTTTAGTTTTCAGGACGCAGAAATTTCTTCCTCATACCTTTGCTTCCAGATACGTTAGCATATTTCTGGAAAGCTAGCTGATCTGTGTCTCCTCACATTAATAAAAAATGATCAGAATTGGTATGATTCAGGTAAAACAAAAAAGGACATACATCCTACCCAACTGTCTTTCCTATCCAGAATGCCAAAGTGTTCAAATTCCCTGTCTTTAAGTTCAATTCTAATTTACTAATGCACCCTTTTAATATCCGTATAGTTTGTGAACAAATAATAGTATTTATCTCATGGAATCCTTGTAAGGATTAAATTGGATGATTTAATGCCTATAAAGTGCTTAGCATAGTGCTTGGTAACTTAGTAAGGCTTCAATAAGCACTAGCTATTATATTGTTATCATGAAGATTATGATTATGTCTATGAGTATTACATTACCCCTATAAAGTGTTAATAATCTTACCACGTTTTAATGCACGGCAATCATTGACTTGTGACTTCTCTAGCAAAGATTAGGACCCTGAGAAATAGAAGGCAAGGTAGGAAAATTTTCATAGGGATGTGAAAAAGCCAATGGAGAGGACCCTGGAGGCCAGTTTCCTCCCCTGCTTTGCTGGGCTCACCAAGAGCTGGCTCAGCAGGATGAGTTGGCTCCACAACACATAGGCTCATCCCAGCCATTGGGTTCCATGGCTGGCTCCACCTGTGAGCACAGCCGTTTCCTGTTGCTCCTGTGTCGCAGGAATGTTCTACCTCCCTCCTGCCATGCACACCTGTTTCTGTAAACATACAGAACATCACGGGTTTAGGGCCTTTCTCTACAGGGTTGTTGGACATGGTATTTGAAGACTCTCTGTGCCCACCCTAAGCTGTAGGATAATGAGAGCTTAGGAGACCACATGTGTTCCACTCGGTCTCTGGTGATAAGTTTTGTTCCAGTAAACCCTGTCTTGGTGTCACATGTAGTGTGGATTCATGGATGTTTTGCAGAATAAATTGAGGTGGGGAGATATCTCTTTAAGGAGGGAGTACAAGCTCTTGGGTAACTCAAGGGCATTGTACCATGTAGAAAGAAAGTGGACAGTGCACAGAATTCACAGAATGGAAGTTATTAACATGCAGCATAAAATTTAGCTTTACCTGGCCCTTGTTATAAATAACATTAGTGCTGATACAATAGCATTTTCCAAGAAAAATTGATGTCTGAAATCTTAACTCAGTTTCTTTTTCTTTGCCGCTAATCTCTGTGTCCTAATATAGTCTGATAATTTCTGTCTTTTTTAGTTCAGTTGCCAAAGAGGGTATTAAAAAGTTAAATTAATAATATTTTCTTCTAATCAAAATGATATTATGGTCATTTAAAATATTATACACAGAGGCATATATTACTGTTATCTATTTCTAATTAGAAATTAATTATCTACCACTAATTAGAAATGAATGACACACTATGGAATGATATTTTTAATGCAATGAAGTCATAATAACTGTGAAAAAAGAAAATATAAAAAGAGGTCCCTCTCAGAAAACTTTTAAATGGAATAATAAAAGAATAAAGATGATCTAATATGTATTAGAGAATGTGTGTTTGAGAGAAGAAATTTTTATTTCAAAAAAATCACTAAAACAGAAAATAGAGAGAGACATAAAACCACTCCCATCTGACATTGAAGAATGCCCATCTCTTAACAGCAAGTATTAAAAATAAGTAGGTCATAAAGATGAGAATGTAAAATGCTATGATATTGGCTCCTTATCTTTAAATGAAATTCTAATTTGACTCTAGCACAAGCAACGGGAACGAATATGGTATGTTTTCCCATGTGAGCTGTCAGAATGATAAAACTGAATATGCTCTAAATCAGCTTTTCCATGGACAGCTGGTTCATCATCATTAGTATGTATATCCTTATTAATATCTAGGCCACTCAACTCTGTAAGAACTAGATTGCTTCTCTTTGAAATTTAGCACAACTCCAATCAATGCAAAGGTCTGTACACAAATATGCTACAATGATCAAAGAAATGCTACATATTCTTATTGGTTCTCTACAAAAGAACAAAAAATTTGCTATGCTAGTCTGCTTTAAAAAATATCCAAAGATTTTTTAATAGTATAGAATCTGCCATTCTATTTAGATGTCTGCATGTCTGTGTATTTCTCATTTCCTAGATCCATGAGCAGCTTAACATGCTGTGCGAGTTGGAATGCTTTCTCAGCTGGCTGAAGCGGCCTGCCAGGGAGCAGAGGTCCTTTAATATTCAGATGAATGGGATGAAAATAATTGACCATAAGTTTTGAATCCTGTTCCTTTGGTCATATTTCTTGTAGTCATTACCAGCCTGTATTTTGAAGTACAAAAATCATATAAAAGGAGATTAAGTGATCAATTCCAACAATCATTACAAATGTAGAAATTGAGGCAAAGACAATTAAGTGAATTACCAAAGGACTCAAGCAGGGCTGGGCTAAGGATTTAGATCAAAATCCCAGGACCCTTCTCTAGTACCAACTGCATTTATGAACGTGAAAAATCTGTCCCGATTGCCCTTATCAGCATGCCCATATGGTTTGCCTAATGCTGCTATATAATTTCTGGTAACTGGACTCCAAGAATATGCAGTGGCTTAGGAACAAAAGAAGTGTCTGTCTTTCTTTTCTCTTTCATTTTTGTTTATTATTTTTTATTTTTCAATAAAATGGTCATTGAGGTTATTTGAGTAATATGCTGTGCTTCAGAGGGTGAGTTCTTCCGATAAACTGGTAAAGGGATTTTTTTCTCATCCAATTGCTTTTTAAGTCTTATTTCCTATTCTCGGGTTATAGAGCTTTTAACTTTTCAACTCTTAAAAACTCAAAATTCTGGACTCTATTCACTTGTATCTCTGTTCTTAAGCCAGGAGGAGCTCTTTCCTGAGCTAATCTCTGAATTGTAATACCTCAATATAAGAAACAAGGAATAAACAAAACACATAACATTCTAGCTCTTTCTAATTCCCCAGCCCCCCAAAGTAGGTAACTGGTCTGCATTCAGAGTGCTCAGAATTTTACCAACGTTCCGACTCCTCACGTCAGTGCTCTCCCCTGCCAGCCTGCCCAGTCTGTTTTCCTGCCGACCTCAGCTTGCCACCGCCAAGCCCTGTCACCAGCTGTGTCGATGCGTCTCAGTTTTGTCACTGCAGAACCGCAGTCAAGTTTCCAGTGTCTGTACTGCACACAGGCTCCCGGCATTTGGAATAACTCAAACACAATAGATATTATTTCTCACTTAATAAGAAAAACTGGTTGGTTGGAGATGCCAAAGCAAAAATTTTATGAGACAAAGTTAAACAGGCAAGAAAGACTATTCAAAACTCTTGTAATAGGTTACAGAGAGACTGAACCCGACTTCTCTGAAAGAAATAGCATGAGGGCTTTTAGATTCTGGGCCGAGCTAGTGAGAAAGTACTGGGGATTGTTGGAGGGGAGGTTGGTTAATGGAACGTGTTGAGCACATCAAGTCACTCCTGAGTTTGCAAATATTCTTCTCTGTGTTTGCTAATTGGTTGCCCATGAAGTTAGGTTCCTACAGAGACTGGGAGATAGGGGTGCTATTTCTTTTCATCTTTATATTTTAAAGAGCTAGTTCAGGGCCTTAGGAAAGACGTTTCTTATACCGTAAAACTGGCAGGAGGCTGAGAGATTTATATACATTTCAAAAGAGCAGAGAAAATTTATAATTGTGAGCTTTCTAAAGTAACTGCTCTAAGAGGAAGGAGGTCAAGGACGGACAGTCAGGAAGAACACTGACTAAAATTTAGTCTAGCTGAGGGAACATCGACATTGTCTTGGACACGGTAAGACTTAGAGGGGTGTTTGCCACACACGGTCGTTCAGGAGTCCAGGCCATTGGAATCTACGCTGTATTCATGACAGGATTGCAAGGTCAAGCTTCGTCACCAGCTGACAGAGAAAGAGCAGAGCGAGTGATGTGTCAAGTGTTTACTGTCCAGAAATAGCAGTGGTGCTGTCACCTTTGCTCACAGTCCATTCACAAGAGTTTCCGTAGCACGTGGGTCTCTGTCTTCAAGGGCAGCTGGCAGTTGTGGTCTTCCTCTAAGGTGAGGGAGAAGAGGACATGGGCTTTGGTGGACAGTTCCTGTCCCGGCTGAGTGTTTTCCAGGCTCTGTGCCAAACCAACAACTCAATGTATGATGTTATTTAAATAGTGTGATCTCAACCTGAGCAGCAAGTATCAATGTCTTCATTGTATGAAGCAGGACTGAGAGTCATTCGTAACTTGCCCAAGGTCTTCTTCTGCAAAACCTTTTGACTAAATAGTCCCTGATCTTCTCCTTTGTCTCTCTACCCCTCTCTCTCTCTCTCACACACACACACACTTGGAAAATGTTATTTTGTGATTTGTGGAGAATGAAAGAGAGAGACAGAGGCAGTTTTCCATTTAATTATTTGTTCCTGATAGTAGATGACCACATACCACAATATGAATAGCATTGAAATTAATCCCATATTCTGTTATGGTTTCAGATTGCTCCAACTTTATTTGAATGGTACTTTTTTGAAATTCAGAGTAATAAATCTACATTCAGCAAATTAAGCATTATGTACAAAAGACAAAAATGATATAATTTTTGGAGCATGAATCTCAAACTTGCCTATTTAGTCTGTTTTTTTCAAAAGAGTTTCATTATTAAAAATAATGAGAGGTGGAAAGAAGACAGAAGGGAAAGAAAAAGGAAGAAATATTTAAAAAGCTAGGAAGACTGGTGATCAAGAAAGCAGAAAAAGAGGAAAAGAGAGATAAAGTGATAAATTAGATGAAAGAATACTAAAAAGGGAGAATTTATCTTCAGTATGGACTATACTATGTATCTCCAGTTAATCATAAATTTGAAGATGTCAATAAATACAATGTTTTCAGGATTTTTAACCCATTAAAAATAAAAGATGTTAAGTTACTTAAAGGAGGGAAAAGACATACTTTTCAGTTTATCCCTGTTGGACTTCATGTTGTGCTTATGTTATAAAACGCGCTGGGGTCTATGCAGTCCCCGCGTGGAGGCCCCTTCTGGATGACGCCATTACCTGCCGCAGAGTGAGCGTGTGCTGTGCAGCCCGAGATAAGGTCTGCTTTTTATGGAAAACCTCATATATTATACAAATTTTCTATCTCTGGGAGTGATTTTATATTTCTTCAGAGAAACTGAGCTCAACTGCTAAGGATAAACAAGGAGAAGCTGTTTTCCATTTAAATCGGTGGCTATATATACACACACATCCTTACACACAGTCTCAGTTATTTCCAAATCCTTCCATAGAATGAAGCTTTGCTTTTAGTAATAATGTGGACTATATTTACAGAATTCCCATTCAGTAGAATACTGTTAAGATATTTTTCAATGGAAATTTAAGAAAAGATTAAATATCAATGAAATATCAACAAAGAGAACATGGTATAGAAATATACATAGTAAAAATACTTCACGTAGAAATTGACTCCAATTTTGTAAATACATGTGTGTGTATTCGTGCCAAAGTGATTTTTGATCAAGCCCTGTTCTGGATACTGGAAAAACAGTGGTGGCCAGAATACTCAAAATCTTCATGGAGCTTTTATTCTAGTCCACATATAATTTTAATTATATGTCTGTAGTTTTAAAAATATATATCTATTTAAGAGACAGAGCATTAAACTTGTTAATTTATTATACGTGGTTTTTTTGTCTTATAAAAACCACACTAAAATGAAAATGATAAGAAAAAATGATATTAACCAACAGGGATAAAAATAACAGGGAAGACAGAAAAGGAGTTTAAGATATCTCAACAATATTTTCCAAGAGGATGGAGGAGTGGTATTTAAAGGAAATAACAATACATGTGTTTTTAGTGTCAGAGGGTAGGACATGTGGGGACCTGGCAGGCGGGGGCAACATTCACACCTAGTTCCCAAAGGACTCTTTGCTTGGAGACAGGTGCCGGCTGCAGTCTGCAGACAGAAACCCTGGAGCCTCAGCGCTCTCCCTTCCCCATGACTGCCTCACCCCCAGGAAGGGAGAGGAGTTTTATTCTTTGGATAACTTGTAGCAGAGATGTTCTCGACTTAGGGGAACGCAGTAGAAGGCAAGGGCAGAACAGTGGAAGCAGGAGGAATATGGGGACACCTACGAGCAGAACTGTGGGGTCCTCAGCCTTTCCCATTTTCGCTTCTCAGATGGAAGGCGGCCAGCTCTAAAGTGTGCTTGCCTCTCCTAGGAGATCAGATGCTGCTTCTCCCACACATCCCACTTGCCCAGAGACAAGGTCTGTGCATTTGTGGGTCCCCCAGTTTTCTGGGTCTGGTTGTGGAGGTGGGAGTCAGAGTTCCAGTCAGACCCTGTTCCTGTACTGTGGTACATTTAATGTGCATAATGAAGAATTTGGGCTAGATATCCTCTAAGATACCTTCCAGATCTTATATTTTATAATTTTAAATTTTCTGAATGGAGAAATCTGAATGGGCATCAAAAGACATTTTGCTTTAAAAAAAATCAATTTAAGTATAAAAAACTACTTTGGTATTTTTTCTCAGCTGCCATCTACAAACTAAACTAGAATTTAAGAATCAATTTTTATTCCAGGCATTTACCTTAATAATTAGAATAGAGAGACACCTCGAAAGAAATCATTTTGAAGTTGAGGGTACCTTGCCTTTATATAGAACTCCCCTTTCAGATTTCTTCACAAGTCCTATTGTGATGGTCTATGGAGTGGAGGAAAACTTAACAAACAGCTGCCCCTGATTTTAAAGGGCAGAGGGCAAAAGACTATAAGATTAAGAAATACTTTGGTTATTTGATCAAATGTGGTTATATATTTTTATTTAAAGGATTCTTTTTCCTTTTCTGTATATTTAAATGATTCTCTGAACAGTCTATTAATAAAATGCAAAGGATGGATTTCTTTTCCCATTAGTTTATTCTTTCTCCTATACCCTGAGGCATACAGTATATTGTTACTTAAAAATATTTTGTTTAAAGTAAGAAGCAGTTTTCACAGAAAATTCCATAAAGGTTGTCACTGAAAAAAAAAATAGCTTGCATTCTAGAAACGTATGAACAGTCTTCTACTAAGTAGTTCATGTCCCAATTATGATAGAATAAGCCTCATTTTTAAAGCTGAAATACTTAACTCTTGCTTTTTTTCCCATTTTTCTTCTTTTGAAAATTAAGGAGAGACAAAACCCTTTATAGTGTGCCTCTGTGAAAGAGAAGCTCTTATTTTTAGCTTTTTGGGCATTTTAATTGGCACTCATCTTATTCACAACTTTTATAACCTTGTAACTATCACAACCTTATCTAATGAGAGATTTGGGGGTTGGCCCATTTGTCTAAGCATAGAGCATAATTTATCAGCTCACTTGCAAGCCTCCTTTACCAGCACCCTATGGAAGAAAGCTTTCATTCAAACATGAACAAACTCTCTTGCATATGATGGCTCAAATACAGTCATGCAATGGTGTGTCCTGTTCTTTTTAGTTTCATTTAAAATAAAAGCCACAACCTAGCAGATGGTTAATAACAGAATCCTTAATTGCTCTGCAGAGACACATGAAATAGAAAATACTACTTTGATCTATCAAAATTTCTGTTTCTAATCCCACTTTTAAATATAACCTTAGGATCTTTTTCAAATTATAATATAGAAATTCTCTTGTAAGAGACTTTCGATTAGCACATTGCTACTATTTTATTAATTCCAAGCTTTAATAGGTAATGTTGAATAAGCTAAGATGCTATTGTATTCTTTGACTTATTTTTCCTACATTTCTTTTTCTAGAGCCTACTTTTACATGTAATACATATTTTTCTTCTGTAATATACATTAAAGTATAATCTTTTTTGCATACATATGCATACATATCCACAACTCATTCTTCAAAGTTTCTTTTTCTCATAATCCATTCCCCACTTATGGTTTGTACACATGGTTAAAACTGAAATATACTGTTGGTCTTGACCCACTTTTAAAATTGTTCAAGAATCATATCAAACCACAGTGTCTATCTTTCATCTAAATGTGATGTATCAGGAGTCTATATGTTTTGTTTTTTTTTTTTTTTTGAGACAGAGTCTCAGTCTGTTGCCCTGGCTAGAGTGCCGTGGCATCAGCCTAGCTCACAGCAACCTCAAACTCCTGGGCTCAAGTGATCCTCCTGCCTCAGCCTCCCGGGTAGCTGGGACTACAGGCATGTGCCACAATGCCCGGCTAATTTTTTCTATATATTTTTCGTTGTCCGGCTAATTTCTTTCTATTTTTTTTTTTTTTTTTTAGTGGAGATGGGGTCTCGCTTATCTGGCCAGGAGTCTATATGTTTAGCCAAATTTAGGTAGGGTTATCTGAGCAGACCTGAAACCTGGGCCAGTGAGAGTGTTGGTAACTGGGAAACTGACTTCTGGTCTGTCAGGTAGCCTGAATATCCTAGAGCTAATACTACGGTGTTTTGTTTGTTTGTTTGGTGCGAGAGAGGGACAGGAGAAATGAGGGAATAAAACTCTGTGAGAATAGCAGGGGGAACATCTGCATGAACTTGGGATCCTCACCCAGACCAAGTGTATCACTCCAGGGATGCATGGCCATACAAACCCCATTGATTTTAGATTTGTGGATATATTTATACAACCTCAATACTCCCCTAAATATTATGAGTTAAATAGAAACCTCAGGAGTACGTTGACATAAGGAAGTTATCTTTGATGTATATTTTTGGAATATTTCAGCTATCTATATTCACATTTCCTTTGCCATGATATAAGAGGTGCTCAGATGAGCTATTTTTACTTTTTTTGATTAACCATCTCCTTGTGTGTTTCTTTGCATATTTCCTTACTTGCTGTCCTTACTTACACTTCGTTAGTATTAGATGAATGGTATATGACTTAGTAAACTAGTTTGGATTATTTCTCGTGATAAAATTAAATAAAAAGTAAATAAAGCTTAGAATTAATGTAAGAAGGTAGTAATAAACAAAATTCCTTTTATGTAAACATAATAAATTAACATTTCCATTTTTCAAATGGCACGCAACCATAATTTTTTTCATTTTATCCATTTTATCTATGATTTTTGAAGTAGATAAATTAGGGATTCGTTGTAATTTAAATCTGAGCCACTTTTCTATCCTCTCTCTCTTCCTCATTCATACGCCCTTCTGTAACCATATCCTGGCCAATATTTCCTTAGGGAAGTCATAAATAGAGCCTGTTATTATAGAGTCCTATGATGTACAATTAATTTTCCACAAATAAAATTGGCAGAAATTATTGTCAATATTTGGTTGCAAGATTGATGCACAAAAAATAACTGAGGAATAAATACCCTTTTGAATACACTTATGTATATCAAGTTTTCCAACTCCATTTATTGAAGAGACTGTCCTTTTCCCATTGTTTGTTCTTGATGCCTTTGTCAAAAATCAGCTGAATATAACTACATGGATTTATTTGTGGATTTTCTATTCTGCTCTGTTGGTCTATGTGTCTGTTTTTAGGCAGGTACCATGCTGTTTTGGTTACTCTAGGTTTGCAGCATATTTTGACTTCAGGTAGTATGATGCCTTCAGCTTTTTTCTTTCTGCTCAAAATTGCTTTGGCTATTCACTGTCTTTGGTGATTCCATATGAATTTTAAGATTGTTTTCTTTCTGTGAAGAATATTGTTTGTATTTTGGTAAGGATTACTTAAATCTGTAGATCACTTTGGGTAATATGGTCATTTTAGCAATATTAATTCTTCCAACCCATGAACATGGGATATCTTTTCATTTTTCTGTGTCCTCTTCAATTTCCTACATCAATGTTTTGTAGTTTTAATTATGGAGGCTTTTTACCTCACTGGTTAAATTTATTACTAGGTATTTTTGTAGCTATTGTAAATGAGATTTCTTTCTTAATTTGTCAACTAGTTCATTATTTGTGTATAGAATTGCTAATAATTATGTATGTTGATTTGTATACTGCAACTTTCCTGAATTCATTTATGAGTTCTGTTTTTTTGGTGGAATATTTAGTTTTTTATATGTATAAGATCCTCTTTGCAGAGGATAATTCAACTTCTTTTCCAATCGGGATGTCCTTTATTTCCCTCTCTTGCTGGGACAGGCCCCGGGTGGGCGGATCCTTGGGCCTCTGGGCACGCTCGGGCACATGGAGGTCCCACCGCTGGCTGGCTGAGGTTTCGGTGGCGGCAGGCCCCGCGTAGTCAGCCCTCACACTCTGGGGGGCATGCTCATTGCCCCCACCTGTCTTTAGGGCAGCTTCCCTGGTAGTGCGAGACCACCTTTTCCGCCAGGGTGCAGACCACTGAGTGCATGTGCTCAAGTGAGTGTTTCGCAGCTGCACCTCTGGGTCCAGCTGGGGTTATGGCCCTGCAGGCTTGTGCATGGGTGTGGTGGGATGGCCATGAGGCCCCAGAGACGAGGAGAGGCAAAGACTGTTGGCCCCTGTGCAAGACGCCCACTGGCAGTGCCTCCATTCTCAAAATGGTGCCATACTCTCAGGGAGTCTCAGGGAGTGCGTGGTGGGACCTAGCATGGGTTCCCTCTTTGGAGCAAAACAGCCACTTGGACTCATGGCAGCTCCTTCCCTTGGGCTCAGGGCCTGTGAGGACTGTTGGGTCCTCCTACAGCTAGGATTGCAGGCATCCATGGGGGGGAATGTGGCCTTCTGGGCATCTCCTGTGCTCCTTCCCCCAACCCCCACAATGAGGAGTCCCTCTTGGCTCTGAGCCCATCCTGGCCACGTGCTCCACGTCCCTCCATGCTGCCATCCTGAGTCCCTGTGCAATGAAGGGTCTTCATTGCTTCCTTGCTGAATTCCCGTGTTCTCTCCTAGACACTCAATTTGATGTACAGTTATCTAGTTGTTATTTTGGTTATTTTGTGTGGAGGAGATGAATGCTGGCTACCTCTACTCAGCCACCTTGATGACCTGTCTTTCATACAATCTTTATGTCTAAATAATAGTAATGTTGGTATAGTATAAAGAAGGGATTGGAGAAAAGAAAGACCATGTGCACACATGTCAATTAAAGGATGGTTAGTAAACCAGAGAAAAGATGATGGTATCCTGGGCTAGAATAGTACATGGAAAATACTTAGAAGGATTTGATACAGTATGGGCAGCAGACAAGAGTAAGGAAACATATGATCTGTTGGACAGAGGAGTCAGCAAATGTTCCCCTATTATTTATTTCAAAAATCAGGTGGATAGTGCTTGCATTTGCCAAGAAATAAGAAATATCAGGATTTGGTGGAAAGAAGATGATATGTTTATTTTGGGATATACTGAGAATGAGGAAACAGTAAAAGTGGATGTTTCCAGAAGACTATTGGACATTGGGGTAGGAAGCTCCCTGGAGAGGTCTGGCCTGCAGCTGTAGCCCTGAGGGTTGCGAACATAATGAAATGATCAGAGTTGATTTAAGGATAAGGGAGAGCACCTAGAGAAAGACTTGCAACAAACACTAAAGAATGGCAAGACTCAAGCATAGGGCTGATAAACTTTTTCTGTACAGGGCCAGACAGTAAATATTTAAAAATTTTGCAGGCCATAAGATCTCTGTTGCAACTACTCAAATCTGCCATTGTTGTGTGAAAGCACATAGACAATATATTAAAACATAGACAGGGCTGTTGATTTTTGTAAAAAAAAAATTACAAAGATAAAGTTTTATTTACAAAAATGGGCCTGATTTGGTCCAGGGGCTATGAATGGGAAGGAAGCAGTAGAGTGGGCAAAGAAAAATGAAAAAGGAAAACCAGGACGGTGTAGTCTACCAGAACTGAAAGGAAATAGATTGCTTCAAGAAGGGGCAGTAATCAGAATTTTAAATATAATGCCAAAAAATGTTAAGATCTTCAGATCAATCTAACTTTTTTGCCTAGACATTAAAACAATTAGATTACCTGCAGAATGTCAGTTACTTTGGCTGCCCTTTATGCAGAATTAGGAACTTAATTATCACTAACCTTCATCTTGAAACCTTGTTAATCTTACATTGATTATTGTACCATTTAAAAATTGTTTGCATTCTCTTTTAGTAATCCTTTTCTCTTTTAATTTTTTACCACATTTACAATATCTATTTAGAGAGAGACTTTATATTTTAACTTAAGAGTTAACAGAGTATCTTTTTTTAGCTTGTTGTCAACTGCTGACAATTCTTGAAATAATATATAAAAAGATATTTTTCAAAATTTTAAGTTGTTATTTGTCACTTAGCTATGTAGAACCACCTAGGATACCCAACTATTCAGAGTCTGCCATTGTCTCAGGTCTAATTCATGAACATATAACATTCTCAACATTTCAAATATATATTGTTTCTTCTGTACGTGTGCATAAGTTTTACAGATTTCTTTTGTGAGGAAATGACACAGACAGCAACATGTCTTTGTACACCATACATTAGTTTGAACATTATGCCTTTTGTAGGACTTTGGGGTTCAGATGTTCTTTTAAGTTATCACTGGTTCCCCCTGTCTTCCAACTGTTATTAATGTTGTGATCTTTAAGTACCCATCCTCATCTCATTTCTTTTACTTGTTTCTCTTTCTTTTCCTAACTAAAAAATACTTTACTGGTATAAATGATTACTCTAGTCTTCTTTCTCCTATTTTTTAAAATCTACCATTTGATTAATTTTCAGATTGACAGGAGTATACCTTGAAGTAATTTTTATAGGATTCATGCATAGCATATTTTCTGAGCCTTTGCTCAGAAATATGTAAGTGAATAGAATTTCAATGGAAATAATAATTTTGTTAAGTGTGTGTATATATGTGTGTGTGTGTGTGTGTGTGTGTGTATTTGCCATATTATTCTCTTTCTGTTAAATATCACTAAAAACATTTTTTATGGATGTAGTGGTAGGTTATTAAAGTCTTCCCCCCCCCTTGGTAAATAGACCATTTTTTTTCCCCTCCTTGGATATTTGTAGAAATTTGTTCTTTAATCTTGTGACTTAAAATATTATGTTTACCATTGTGTTTTTCTTTCAACTCAGTGAGTTTTTATCCATACATATTTATGATTTGTTTCAATTTTCTGTTTCTTATAAAATACCTATTTTGTTGAATTATTTTAATCTCATTGTCCATTTTACTCTGCATAATTGATTCTATTTTTTCACCTAGAGTTTAATTCTTTAAAACTTCATGTAAATGGATTAAAATATGATTTAAAATTTTAGATTTCTTAGAGTCTCAGTTTCTTTTAAGTCAGCTGCCTTCTCATTTCAGTTTATATGCCAGTTTGTTATATTCCATTCATGTTTTATTTTGTTTCCTGTAGTCCAACTTTTTATTTTATATTTTTGTGATAAGATATGCAAATGATTCCAAGTTTTTTCTTTAGTGTTTGGTATGAAATCTTTTAAAATATTGTTTTCCTCTATATATACTATTGCAGGAATTTATTTTATGCCTCCCCA
>CM052450.1:1067951-1083152 GCA_028533085.1 Varecia variegata | reverse complement strand
TGGGACTGGCCTCTTGGGCAGTCTGTAGCATTATGGTTAGAATTGCTAGTAAGTGAGGAAGGACGGGGCATTTTAGGTCTCTCAGGGAGTATGGTAAGCTCGGCTGAAAGTACAGTTGAAGCCACAAGGAGGTATTTGACGTGACTTTTTAGAGAGCAATATAGACATAGTGTGTGTGTGTTTCTCTTTATTCAACAAATCTATTTTGTGTGCTCTCCATGTGCTGCATTCTGTGTTGGGTGCTGGAGACATAATGATGAGTAAAACCAACATACTTCCTTTCATTTTAGAGTTATTTATCTTCAGCGTGGCCTAGATAGATTCCAAGATCTACCTATATGTTAAAATCTCTAAATAATAAACTGTCTCTTAAAAATGCTACAACACCAACTTTATTCTCACTTTAAATTAATCTTTGAAAATACAATTCCCAAATAACATCTGACAATTTTCAATCTATAGATATCAGACCTTGATTTTAAATGTTTCTGGCAGTCTTTTGATTTCCCACCAAATTGTATATATTTAAATGAAAGCCAATATCTTAAAGTCTGTGAGATGCTAAGTTTCATGCTTATGATTTCTCTTAGCACTATGTTTCTTATATCTATAAAATTTCCACAAATCAGAAATTTTGTTGGATTAAAAAAATAAAATTCTGTTTAAAAGATTTTGATTTATAAATAAAAAGACACTCATTTGACTTTTCTGTAGCTCTTGAGAGAAAGCTAATTCAACAGTTTAAATATTCTCTCCAGGTATCTAATCCTTAATAAATTGATTCAAGAATTTCCTATTTGACATAATACCCTTTCAAAGGGAAAAGATTGCTTAATTTAGGCAGCTTTAATTAGCTTTATGACTACAATTTCCAGAAAGCATTTCAAAATAGTTATCTTATACCTTGGTTCTTTATAAAAATCACAAAATACTTTCATTAATTTTGAGACTTTGCATCAGACTTGCAAGTGTATTTGGAGTTCAATGAGTACTTGTATTTATTATCCTTAAATAAAAAAATTAGGTCCACAAAAATACATAAAATTGGGAATATATCGGTTTGTTTCTAAATACCTAAAAGTTACTTTTCTCTACAGAGCCTGAACATTTTCTATGGTGGGTCTAATATCTCATTGTCATTGAAAAGTAAAACATTTAAAAATAATCAAAGAGCACACTGGATCATTCATAATTTTAAATTCATCATCACATTTTTGTAAATAAAAAAAATTAAAGCCATTTCATCACTTAAGATTTCTTCCCCTTTGATAGCAAAAAATTGGAGTATTCAACACATCAGACTTACATGGAAAGGAGTCAGGAGACATTTGTAGAAAATTGGATATGATCCAGACCGCAATGACCTCAATTGTAATTGAAAAATTCACAGGAGACTGATTACAGAAGTGGGAGTTAAAGATATGGAAATTACACTTGATAGACATGACACAATTTTAGCCAAGAATAAGGAGAGCACTAAAGGCTTTAAAAAAGGAAAGTGATGGCTTGGAAAACAAGCAAGGAACATGCAGCATCCAGGCTTTTTTCCGGAAAGAAGGAGTTTTGTTTTTTTTTTTTACTGTATGGAAAAACATATTAGTATTGCCGCAATTTAATTACTCACTGAAGACCAATGTTGAACACTATTACAAAATGTAGAACTTTCAAAATATCTGAAAATGACTTTGTCAATTAAAATTCAGATGAATAAGATTTAAGAACTTCTCTTTTTGAAAAACTACATTGTTGAAAACTAAAGAGGGAAGAACATGAAAGAATTTATGTTTGAGAGTTCACAAGTCAACACCATTTGCAAATCTTCAATGTTATATATTCTCAAATATTTGTGATTTGGAAGTGAGCTGTATTGTAGACTGTTAAGATCTTGAGGGAAATAGCAAAATCTTATTTAATTTCTTAACAGTCCTCCCCAAACGTCACTGGCAATTCGTCTTTTAGTCTACAGCAATGACCCTTCTGCCTTCTCCACTTGACCTTTAAATGCATAAATGCTTGAGAGCTCAGCACTTCACCCAGAGCTCTTCTGTATTTCCAAGATGATCTCATTCTGTCTCGCACTCTCTATTCTGTTTAACACTCTCTATACTTGTAATCTGAAGACTTTCAACTCAGATCTCTAGCTCTAACCTCTCTGTTGAGTGTGAGACTCTCACGTACAATGGTATATAACAGCCTACTACTCAGTGTCTTCACGTGGAAGTCAAGTAGACACCTCAAAGTTGATATTGCCAAAACAGAAATGAACGTTGAGTATCCCCTGTAGTGACTTTAAATTGATTTAATATAGGAGAAACACAATCAGAAAACTAAAAGAAGAGACTAAAAATTATGTTCCATGAAGTTGCTCAAGAAGATAAGTTCATATTGATTGAATTTTTTCATCCAATACTGATTTTACTTCTATCTAGTTATAACTTAAGACTACCTTTATAGGTGCTATCTTCATTTTGATGTTTTCTTCAATGTGATCATTATATCAATCATTACAGTAATCTCAATTGTATGGCAGTCTAAATGAAATGTGAGACAGAGTAATTAATCATATTTACCTATTTTTCCAGTTACCATGTTATTAGTAGTATTTTTATTTTGTACTTCCAAGTCTACAGGGTGTGGGTAGTTTAAGTAAACTCAGCTAAGCGTTTAATCTTCTCTAATGAAAGAAATGAGAGTTTTCAGTAGAGCAATATGTTTTTGTTTTCACTTTCACATGATTTTGAATATCAAAATGGAAAAAAAAAACATTTGTGATATCTTTGTAGATGGGCCATTCTCAAATTAACAAGGTAAATATATTAGTCACAGATGATGAGATTATAGCCCAAAAATTAATATAAATCATCTTTCAGGCAAGATGCAGTGACTTTTTGTAAGTAAAGAAGATGAAGAAAAATAAAAGACCCTTAGAGAAGAAATTGATATGAATATATAATATCTTATTTAAGGGCCTGAATTTGATGTCCACAATGTAGGCAATGGAGAATTTAAAGGATATTATTATTGCCTTAGAGAGCATGTGATGGAGAACAGTGGAAAAAATAAATAGACAAAAATTGCCTTGCTACTTTAGCTCTTACGAAGAGCTTATGAAAGTTTGAGGTTTGAGTAGCCAAGAAAACTGACACCTTCAAATTTCATTTGCCTACTCAATGTTTTATTTACCATTAAATTATTTTCACAGTGCCCTAAATATCATATTTTACCTAAGATTGGAGAAAAATTAAAATTAAAATGCCTACTAACAGGATTATACATACGGCTGGCATAGGTTTATAAAAACCTAGTTTAGAATGTGGTAAAGAAGGTTATAAAATAATCAGCTGTATTATGAAAAAAAGATGAGTTATATACAACTAAAAGATGACAGAAATAAGGAATTTCCAAGAGAAGAAATAATGGGTTTCATTTTAAATATGTAGTGTTTGGAGTGGTAAAGCATAGAGGTAAATCTATATAGCAGATTGTTAGATAATTGGGATCAGAAGAGACATCAGAATCATAGCTATTCATTGATCTCTATGATTCTATGAGTACACAGATATCTTCACATACACACAAATAATGTGTCATATCCACATGCATATATGGGAATATATGTACATGCATTTATGAACATGCATGCATGTGTACATAAACATGGGTGTGTGAATATGTGTATGTTTGCATTAGTATGTCACATGGGCAGAGATAAAGGTGCAGCTGAAAAATTTGTTGTGATCTGAGGAAGAGATATAGACTGAGCATGGCTGAAAGCAGCCTTGATCCACATTCATATATGAAGAGTACAAAGGCCAAGTGGAGTAAGAAGGGAGGTAACCAATGATCTGGGAGGAAATAAATGTAGTGGGTGGTCTGGTCCCACAGAAGCCAAAGGAAGAGAAATTTTCAAAAAGGCTAGATGCGTTAAATGCTACACAGAGGCCAGGATGAGTAAATAAAAGCTTTTAGTTTTAGAAAGTAGGAGGTCAATGGACCCTTTATGGCAGCAGTTAGAGTAGATTATTGAGAGTTGAATTGCAGAGCACTAAGAAATGGGAACTGTGAGAAATGGGAGTAGCTGGTATGAATCACTCCATTTTCAAGTTTGCCAGTGAATGAAGAGAGTGAAATAAGGTGTCTTTAAAAATTTTTCTCAATTTTTTATATTTATAATATTTTATGATTTATGTTTCAGAGAAAATATAAACTTCCTAGAGCAACCACTAATCTGAGACCTTCAAATACATAAGTGGACAATATCCATAGAATTCTGGAGCTATGGTCTACCTTGACTTGGTCTTTAGTTATCTGTCAATGTGGGTGGAGAAATTTCCCGACCATCTCAAGGTGGTTTGCCATGTGGTAAATGTTAAATATGTCTTCCTTTAAAAAAGGACATTTATAAAAATTAATTTCCATACATAAAGTTGAACACGAAAACAAACTGCACTGATAGCAAAGAAATACATTTACTCAGACTCTAAATAATAGAGTCTACAATTTTAGAACTGAGTGGCAAAAGTAAGAAAAAGAGGTTGTGGATAAAGGAGAGGGAGGGCGCAACTCCACTATAGGTATCAAGAAAGAGCCCACACTGTGGAAAATATTATAGCTTCAAGACCTAGATGGATCTGCAGCGTATATTAAGAGTTAGGACAACTTTTGTTTAATGAATTATGTTATTTGTTTTGGAAAAATATATCTGGGTAATATTGGTAGCACTAAAATCTAGAGATCAGTGAATCCAATGTGTGATTGGGACAGGCATCATGTTGCTTAGTGTAGATTTATGATGCTGTATGAATACGAATTTAAACTAGTGGTGCGAAACTGTATCACGTCACGGCAGCTCTGTTGCTTCAACTCAGTCCTGCGGCATTAGGCTGGCTGATCTGTACATACAGGGACTGCTTGCTTAGAGAGCATTAAAACATTATTGGAGTTGAGTGGAATTACTGAACTTTAAGAGAAACATGGAATCAGGAATAAAGTTTCCTTAGAAATAAGAATAAACATGAACTACCTGTTTGTTAAGGGTTTTAAAAATGTATTTACTAAAGAGATGCATTTACTAGAAGCTTCTAACAATTGTTCACTTTCATATTAAAGAAAGGGAGGCGCTGAAAAGCAGATAATGATTCAGAGTGGAGGTAATGAAGACACTCCCTTCAATCATAAGCGTGTGACTCTCCTCCTCCTCACCCAGCAAAAGTGCTAATAAGCAGTGCAGTGGATAGATTTCAATTTCAGTTGTGTCTGCCTTTAGAGATATTGATCATAAGGAATGAAAGAGAACACTGAGGAAAAATTTAAAAGTGACTTCATTAGTGATCTGAGTGTACTTTTTGCTAATTATGATTTTATTGCCTTTTTAAAAAATAAATAATTATTCATTTATTCAAACTCAGTCAATATGTATTGAGTAATCCTATTTCTATCTCTGTATTTCTATGTATACCAATACATACTAACGTTTACTATACTTTATTCTATATCATGGATTTGGATTTTTCCTCAACTGATTCTGTTTTTTTCATATACAGTTTTCTTCAGCTAAGATTAAGGCAAGGTATCACAACTGAAGAAAATACTTGACTTTTATGGTTACAGCTAACTGGCTCAGAGCAAGTCAGCACATTGATTTTTTCTTAAATGAGCCCCCATTTTACATGACCATTAACTGAAAACCAATTTTGTTAAGGATTTACACTGGATTTTATTAACTCTCTCTATGTCTTCTAATAGAGGTACATATTGATGAATTAACCTGTTGCTTTTTATTCTGATTATAACATAATTTCTTTTTCTTATAAAACCTATTAGTGCTCATCTTAAAATCAAGAGTATTGCTAGAACCAGAAGGATAATAAGTTTATCTTGCTTATCATATTTTCAACTAGTCACCAAAAAAAAAATCATTTGTATTGATTGTTGTATCGATTGTGTTATGTATCATTCAGTGTTACTTGCTTAAAATGTTTTAACTGTTATTCTCACATATTGAGTATGAATATATCAAATACAGTCCTGCTGGTCTTAGTATTAAATTGTTATTAAAATGTATCGGTTTTAGAAATAGGTTTTATGACATAGAAATTAAAAGGAAGTCTATTTTAAACTATGTCACCCATCTCCATTTATTATAAAATTAACTCACAAGAGAATTGATGAGTTTCCTAGAGGTAAAATTGTGAATCATAAAATGCACCACACTAAAATTCTTACAAAGTTGCCAAAATCATGAGACACCTATTCACTGTAGTTTGTTATGCACTTGATAAAGTTTACTTGCCCCACAGCAAAATAATGTTTTCAGCAGAATATTGGGGTCCTAGGATAGTGAGGAACACATTTAAAGAAAGTGTGAGAAGTAATTGTGACCTATTCTAAGCTGATTCATGTATACTGGGTGTGATGGAAAATTAAGGTAAGCCCTCGGGATATCTAAATTAACTATTTATGGATTACAAAAAGAATTACTCTTTGTGGATTATAAAAGAAGTAGAGACACTGCTTCTTGCTTAGATTAAGCAATATGTCAGACGGGACGACTAGGTAGTTGGTTTATTTTCTGTCCACCGCTTTTTACTTGAAAGGCTGATTGTCTTCTGAAAAAAAACATCAAGTTCATGCTGAAAGTGCTTTTTTTCTAAGATGTTTATTTGGGACAATACTGAATTAGAATAAATATTTATTGTAGAAAAAAGACAACAGTTCTAATAGTTGTACAAATTACATGAGGTGTGATTTTTGATATGGAAAATATATTGCATATGTTCAATATTCATAACATAATTTTGTCACACTTTAAGAAGAATTGATTTCAATGACCACCTTAATTTCCTCTATTTAGCAATCTATGGTTCTCTTTCTCTTCATTGTCATATTTCTTCAGTCTCCTTGATGTTTCCATTTTCTTGTATCTCACTCAAATCTCTACCAACTGTGCTCTGACTTCCTGCACAATCACTCCCCTGAAACAACTCTCACTAAAGTACCAATAATTTCCTTATTATTAAATTAAATACAATAGAAAACATTTCCTCTCTTTATTTTGTAATGCTAATTTAGATTTAATATTTTTCTCCATAAGTTTAAAATTTTCCATGTGCTTCTTTTAGCTGGCAGTGTCTTCTGAACTAGCACCGTTAGGGGAGAGTATTTGGCGTGATTGAAAAGAGAAACAGAGTCTCTGTGTTCAAAATCTTGACTTAGAAATATTTGAGAGATAGAAGTAAACGCATCTGTAAGATAGAAACCATGCTTTGCAAAGGTACTTGGGAAAGTGTTGGCTTCAGTTTTGCAGAAGGTGAAAGAGAGACAGGTCTGCGGGTCCCCACAGACCCCATAACAGAGGGAACCTGTATCCATGTTTTCATCAATAGCAAGGGATCAGGAGCATCTTGGATAGGAATGATTTTTGGCTTGTCTAGAAAATTTAGCCATAGGTGGCATTGCGAAGTATTCCCAAGTGTGGCCCAAAGGTAGCAGAGACCCCCAGACCAGTGTGGGGCATGTGAAAAGGTGAGATGGGTGAGAGTGATTCAGATCCTCACTGAATGAACGGGAGACTCATCACAGGTGACCACAACCTGTTTGACATTTTTCCTGTGTGTATTATTATATCTCAGTATTCAACTGAGCCCTTGCAAGATGACTTTTCCTGTTAAAAACATAGGCACCGTCCTTGACATTTTCTTTTCCTCATGATCATACCCTCATTCAATCCGCCATCCAACCCTGTCAGCATGGCCTTCGTAAGCGATTCCATACCTGTCTGTTTCTGGCCATTCCCTGCACCGTTGCTCTGAGGCAAGTCACACTCATCTCTGGCACGGACTGCTTCTAACTGGGCTCACTGCTTCCATTCTAAGCCTCTAATTAACCACCTATTTTTACCCCCAAAATGCTTCACATCAACAAGAATGATTGTTTTATTGTCCCAAATTATTTACTGCCCCTCTCACTAGAGGATTATAATTTCCCACTCCGCTCTTTAGACTTGGTGTCATGACTTGCGTTGGCTATTAGAATGTGAATGAAAGTGACACATGTCACCTCTGAGAGGAGTCTTTAATGGCATCTTCTGGTTGTGCCATTTGCTCTTTTTCCTTTATTACAGAACAATAACGTCTTAGACAGGGGTTTCTCCTTCAGTCTGGATCCCAAGTATAAAAACTATGTGACTCAAGGCCACAGTGGGTCCATAGTGAGTATAAGACAGAAATAAATTTTGCCATAAGCTGCCTCTTTACCTAAGTTTCAAAATATAAAACAAATAATGTCACTCTCATGTTCCAATCATGAAAAAGTGTTTTATAACACTGAGAGTCAACTGCAAGCCATCGCCTGTAAGTCTCTGCATCACAGAGAGGGACCTCACCTTCCCGCTCTCCGACGCTGTCCGCACCATACTGTCCTGGGCTCACTGCATCAAGCACAATGACGTTCACTACAATCCCGAAACAAGTCAATTGTGTTCCTGTCTTACGGCCTTTGAAGTAGCTATTCCTCTCTCCAAGTAGTGTTCTTCCCTCAGCTTTGTACGGGGCTGTGTTCTTCCTGCTTTTCTGGTCCCCAGTCAAGTGCCAGCCTCGCGGAGAGTCCCCTTGGCTTCAGGGCACTATTATTTCACCTCGTCAGTATCTGAATGTATTTGTCTAGTTAATTAATTTCTTTCTCCTCCCTCTGTAATCTAACCTCCATGACAATAGGGTCCTGGTGTATCTTTTACCTGCAGTGCCTGGAACAGGGCTTATTCTGCAGTGGGTACTCAATACCTATATTAAATGACTGAATGAATCCTGTGCCCAAATTTGATGCTAGTGAAAATGCTATTTCCCATATCTCAGCTGTTTTAAATACAATTTCCTCTTCACTGGATATCTTTTACTGTGTCCTAATTGGAAAATTTTACTCACTCTTTAAAAAAATTGAGTATTTTATAGCATCATGGTCACAACTTTGTTCTAACACATCATGCTATATATTGAAATTATGTTTTGTTTTGTTTTTTGTAGTGCCTCCAATGGCTTATGTGTTCATGCCGAGTATGTGGTAAATGGAATAAAGGTTCAGCTTTTAGGTCTTTAGGGATATATTTTGAACCCTAGTGCTTACCAAATTTATTGTATTTCTATTAAATATTTAAAGATCAATGATCTGCAGTGTTCTACAGAGAGCATTTGACTAGGAAAAGATGGTAAAAAATGATGGTAAGAATTTTGTATGTAGTTTTTAAAGATACAGCTAATATGACATATTAATGAACAGATTATTATGGGGTGTGTAAGAGAGAGAAGTATCAAAGACAATTTATAGTTTTTATCTCAGGTGTTTAGATGACAGTGCCATTTACTGAAAAGGGTAAATCTTGGGGGCTAGCTGGATTGGGTATAAAATGTTCATTATTATTATTGTTGGATGACCTTTCCCTTTCTAAATTTCTTCTTCTCCCATTTGTTATTGTTCTTCCTCCTTTCTTCACATATATAATGAAACTGAAGATTGTATGACTATATAATAAGGATGTCAGTGTCAGAGGCAACATGGAGAAGATTCTGAAATAAATTTTGAACTATCTAATTTCTTTCTTTATATAGGTTAAAAAAAAAATTGAGCCAACCTCATTTTTAAAGATGAATCACATTTGCCTGGGGTCATCACCAAACCTCAACTCTGTGGACAAGAAAAACTACTTTAGCAATTACTAAGTGGAATATAGAGAATCATACATCAAGAATTGCCTGTGTAATAATGAAAATTATTGATTGGATTTGGCAAATGATATGTAAACCTTATTTAAAACAGTCACCTGCTGTAAGGGCTGTTTATCCCAAGGGATACTAATTGAAATGTTTTAAAGAAGACATAGTCTGTTGAATTGGAACTCAATTAGTTCCGATGAATATATAGCTTATTTTTATAAGTAAAATAAAAATTTCACTTCTTCTAGGAACTCTATATATTACTTTGTAGTACATGTAGTACAATATGAGTGAATGTTAAATAAGAAAAATAATTATAATTGAATGTAGATTGCAAGAATTGAATGGTAAAAAGCAAATGATATTCAGTATATAAATAGACACTAGCAGGAGAAGTTTACTTAATTAGTTTACTTAATTTTATCTAGGCAATATTGCTTGAAATTAAAACTTTAATTAATGTAATTACTAGTCCACAAGCAAAAGAAGATTAAAACAAGATATAATTTTTCATTATAGGTTTTAAATCAGCTCCTTTTAAAAAAAAATCTGCTGTATAGTTAAGAAAAATGTCAACTCATACATTATTATAAAAATATCTATTTTCCATAGTTAAAAACTTATGCTACATCCATTAAATATTACAGAATAATTAAAGGAGCAAGTTATAAATGTTCAAATGTGCTAAATATCAGATGTATTGAAGAAATTTAATTATAATTCTTTGCCTACTTATTATTATATTATAAATGGAAAAAGAAGTTGCTTATAAAACATTAAGATTCCTTTATCATCTACTACAAAGCCAGGAATTTCCATATTTAAAATAGTCTATTTATAAAATCATATGTCAGCAGTTATTCAGCATCAAAAGTAGAAGATATTTCAAGTTATTTGAAGTTGTTTTCATTCTTGACCCATTTTAGAAATAATGCATAGGTCTAGGAATAAAGGACTGCCTTCAAATAAAAGGATTAAACTTGACATGTGAGAATAAATATTTTTGTATGATATATGAGAGTAGCTCAGCAAAACAAAATAAATATTTATTAGATTTCAGAGATTAGTATTCAAAAAATTCTTATATCATTGAAACTACTTATAGGATGGAAACTCTTAAGCTAGATATTTAAATACGGATTTACAGTTTGTATGTATTTCACATTTAGCATCTAGTTCTATTTTAACGTCCATAGGAAGCAGCGTTATAGACTGAAGACGTTCTGAAATTTATCTACAATCTCTCCTTACGTAGTTTTCTAAAAAGTATCTTATATTCAACCCACAGATATTAAATCTTTAGGAAGTTTTCATAATCCAGGTTTTGGGCTTTATCTGTACAAAGCCAGAAAAATCTGGAAAACAACGATGCGGCAAAGCTGCCGGGTCCGCTCCCCCAGTCCGGCATCGGGATGTCCTGAACTTGACGTGCCCGGAAGCAAACTGAACACCTGAACGCCGTGCAAGGATGCAGCCGAGAGGTTTAGTCAGTGTGTAGGTGTCTCGTCAATATGCCCTACGTCACCTTGCTATAACTTGGGATCAAGTTCATCACAAATACATTATTTTGTAATACTGAAAACAAATTTATAAATATCATCCCAGTACTATTAAATCTTTTAACCCTTAAAAACTTTATAGTTGTTATTGTTTTAAAAATGAGGAAATAGGCACATAAAAATAAGTATTTTGCCCAACCTCACGTAACTATTAACAGTCTGTGGCGGAACAAGGGCTCGCACTGGAGCAGCCGACTCCGGAACAGAAACTCTCCCAGCTTATTGTGCTGTCATGCTTTACCTGCCGTGTTTTCTTAGTGCTTTAGAGGCGTTGAGTTTGGATTCAGTGGGTTGGGTTGTATCAAGATATCTGCCACCAGCAGGCACTAAATTCGTTTTCTTCATTTCTGCCCCATGACTTCACATTCACCTTCATGCGAGTTTTCAGTTTCATTGGCAGGAGGCTCTTCCATCCTGAGCCAGGCCGGCCGCCTTTCCTGGGTGGCCTCAGTCCTCAATCCGAGGCTTCGCCGCGAGTAAGTGCAGCGGCAAAGAGCATCCAGTTCTCGCTGACAACCTGGCTCCAAGTCACTTTCCCTTTACATGAAGAATCACAGGCACAGATTTGTAACAAGTCGTCTTCATTGCTAATTAATCAAACCCAGGTAGAATTCCCCTCATAGTTTATGAATCGCAGATTTAAATTTAATTTTTATTAAAAGAAAATCAGATCTCTTTCTATTTAAAAAAAATTAAAAATACAAAGGGCAACCCAGATAAGTAGGAAGTTTTATCACAACCCCAGGATTAAAACTGGGTGTCTCATCTTCAAAAGAATAAGATTCTTGGTTCTCTGTGATATTTTAAAGTTCATAAAAAGGAGATGGAGAATCAAAGACAAAATGGGCAGTGGGAGGTATTGGTGGATGAGACAGCAACATGACTCATTCTGCATGATGTAGATAGAGCAGACCACAATTTGGTACCTTGCAGGCTAATATACAGTGTTCCATGGGGCATTTTCTCCAGGACTTGATAAGCAAATCTGCAATAATGTTGACAATTTTTCACTTTTAAAAACTTCTGATAATTTATTTTTATGACGACTATTTTTCTTATTAATAAAATAGAAAATTGAGATAGGCTATGAAGATTCGCAAAGCATCTCTCTTAATATTTAAAACATCAAAGATTCACCAACCTGCTTATCCTCATTTTCTGCAACAGCCACTGGTTTTCAGGGGAAATCAATTACCTTTTCCATATTTCTTTTCAATTGACTCTGCCCGTCCATGCTTGGAGACCCTCTCCAATAGCAAACAGTCTTTCTGGATCTTTCAGCAACTTGGTCCCTGGAAAACCACAAGTTTTTATTTTTAAATCTTCCTTTCAGCAGTTCCACAGCACTAAAGTTAATGGCTTGCTCAACCCTTAAACACCATTAAAAGCAGGAGTCTGCACATTTGTCTTTTAACTTTGTGCCTGTTCTACTTTCCATTCTTCTTTAAACATTTGTGCTTCTACAAAGTCTCAGTGGGCAGCTGCTCCCCACAGGCTCAGTCAAGTGTCTCATCCACTGGTCTCTCTAGCAGCAGATTCAATACATTTATTTGCACAAAATTAGGCCCTTGAAATATGTGGTGAGTTCCCAATTTATCCAACAGCAAAACAAAAACAAACTAACCCAAAGACTAAATAGTCCCTTGTATTCCCAATCTTAGAAATATAACATTTATTGGATAGTTTTTAATAACTTTTTAAGGAATCAAAACTTGGCAACTCCGTAAACAGGGAGAAAACTCCAAGATATCCCCTTCATATAAAAAAAAAATAAAAATAAAAATGTTCTCTTTTATCTGTGTATCTTTGTCTTTCTTTTGCAACTTAAATTATAGGAAAGCAACAAATATTCTGTATTAAAATATTTAAAGTAATAAGCTTATCTTATAATTGATAAATTTCACTCAAATTTAAGAAAGAGGGCATTTCATATACCAGGTAAATATCAAACTATTGTAAGTCAAAGCTTTTTTATAAAATATCAGCACTACTGATAACCCATAATGGATTTACTGTTACATGGAAATCTTCCAAATGTTCAACTACTTACCTTGGAAGGATTATGTGTAAACCATATAATATCCAAACACACACACAAGACTGTGTTGGTATTCCTCACACAGTAAGAAAAAAATATTGGAAAACACACACATATTAAATAAAAATACACACATAAGAAATAAGTATACAACCACAGAATCTTAATTTCAATTAAAATTAGCAGACTAGAGAAGGTAGTACACTGTAGTTTATGTCATTATTATAAAGAGAATATGGTTAGTTTCCATGAATTTTATGACAACATGGTTTCAATCAGACCCAATATTGAGTTAATAGTTTTTAAAACACATATGCTATTTTCCTGGATATCTTATCTTTTCTTGAATGTTGGATGCATAATTAATGAAACCAATTCCAGTACAAGATCTGCAGTACTAAGAATAAATTGTAGGATACTATTCATCTCATCAGTCTTGATATAAATCACTTTACATAGGAAAAGGCCAAATCGAGGCTGCTCCATTGCTCTATGAATGAGTTAATCACTTTACAAAAAGGCAGGAGAGGGGTGGATGTGGATCAAGAGGAAGAGGAAACGTATATTAAATCTCAAATGTCATTCATCAAAGGATTTGATTCTAGAGTCATGCTTTATTGAATTTTGTCTACCTTCTCCATACTGCTAAACAGAAAACAAATATGAGATAATACCTGACCTCAAGATTCCATCACAACAACTCTCACTGAAAATGCCAATCTAATGTTTGGAACCTTGATATAATTCCATTACTTCTGATTTGTATTTTTTGCTAAAAATTCATTTTAACAGTATGCTATATACCAACATATTTTACCGTCGATAATTAAAATATGTTCCCTAATGATGGTAAATAAAGTTTGTTTAAATTTGTTTAAAGTAGAAACGAACCACTAAAACTGACTTCCAGTGTGCATGCAGATCGGGGTGGTTGTAAGTGCATTATCACCACACTGTGCAATAGAGAGGATTATGTCGATGACACACTGGTAAGTCATGCTATCTCCAACTGCCAGTCAATCTGACCTAGCAAGGTGCTTCTATCTGTCATTAGCTACAAATTTCTGATGGTAAAGATGAAGCTTGGGACTGTAATGGCATTCAAATTCTGTGTCATCCAAATAGAGACATTTCCAAATAGCCTCCCAGTTGTTACGGTATAAAGAAATTCTGTATACTTTTAAATGTGTTATATCCATTTAGCTATAATGTCAATTTATTTTACAACAAAATGTCTCGCCCCCAACATATCATCTATCTGATTAAATACAGGGTAGCAAGTAAATCAAACAAAGCTTTCCGAAAGTATATTTAAATGCTGTGGTTAGTTGCAGGTGCAGACGTTGACTGAAAACAAACCAAAATGAGATACTTTGTTTTCCTTAATTTATTATAGCTTATTATGGGGGTACAACAGTTCTAGTTAAACATATTGCCCATGCCCCTCCCAACCCCCCGAGACTGAGCTTCAAGAGTGTCCATTCCCCAGACAGTGCGCATCACACTCATCATGTAGATATACACCCATCCCCTCCCCCCACCTCTGTCGGATACCCAATTGGTGTCATTCCCAAATGTGCACTTAGGTGATGATCAGGGAAACCAATTTTCTGGTGAGTACATGTGGTGCTTATTTTTCCATTCTTGGGATACTTCGCTTAATAGAATGGGTTCCAACACTCTCCAGGAGAACCAAAGAGATGTCGTATCATCGTTATTTCTCATAGCTGAGTAATACTGCATGGTATACAGATACCACATTTTACTAATCCATTCATGAATTGATAGACATTTGGGTTGTTTCCACATCTTTGCAATTGTGAATTGTGCTGCTATAAACATTCGGATGCAGGTGTCTTTTTTATAGAATGACTTTCGTACTTTTGGGTAGATGCCC
>CM052450.1:1052269-1067451 GCA_028533085.1 Varecia variegata | reverse complement strand
TAAGTAAGATGAATTCTTGGCATAAGTCCTTGAATGAAGGTTTTTTCCTAAGGAATTCTCAGGGAGAATTTGATTTCTACTTTTTTCTGTACTCAGAGCCCAGGCTGAGAAAAGAGGGGGCATATAAAAAAAATTATCTTTTGGTTTTCTATCATTATCTGAGAGAACCTTCAGATCATCTTGGTCTTACGCATGAGTCTCCGTTGGACCTCCCAATATATTTGGTATTAAGGCTTTATCTCCTTCACCTCTAATCCCATGTATGGCCCCATAAAACCAAGGATCTAGGCCTGCTGCAAATCTACTGAATAGAGAAAAATGGATTGTGCCCATTTTTTTTCCATTTTCTTGCCTACATCCATTCCCTGCATTTTTTTTTTCCTTTGCTATTCTCCAGAAGAGCATCTAACCCTAAAGACTGCATCATCCAAGCTTCTTGAACACTGGATTTTGCTGGGGTTCAAGCAATGGGGGACAGAAGATTAGACAACAGGATTTCTTTCTTCGCTTGTTCTTTGCCTGGCTGAAGTCCTGGGAGTGCTGCTGCATTCTATGTTTACAATCCTGCTGGATGGCTCTAAGCTATTTGTAGTCTTCTCTAACACCACTACCTCTTTTTGCCCTTCACACCCAGAAGTGAAAGTAGTGTACCACTATTGTTATTTTCTGGAGTTTTCACAGCCCTTTATGATTCCCTGAACCCTGTCCAACTTTGATAATTAGTAACTCCACGAAATCCTCTACCTCTGAGTATTTCATCTGCTTCCTGCAATGACCCTGACTATTACAATATTAACATTTATTTTTTTTAGTTAAGAGAAGTGAGACTCAGAAAAACTAAGTCTATTTAAAGGAGAGAAATATGGTGGGTTGAACTGTTTCAACTTGGTTAAGCTGGGATCTGTGTTTCCCAGAGTTCTTTTCCAAAAATGATTCCAGGTTAAAGTCTGCTGGGGAAAAAATTGCACGTGACTTGAAAAGCAGAAGTGAAGCAGTGCCTATTATTCTCTGAAGTTTGTGGTGGTCAGATGTAGCAAGGGACAAATGCAGAGGGACCTGGCAGGTCACAGCTTTTCCTCACTCTCTTCTGTGTCATACTGCACTTTTTTTCTGGCTGCTGATTCCTTTGACAAATAGTGGCCCTAGGCCTACTACCAGATGCTTTACTGCAAACTTACAGAGTAGGTGACAGACTCAGGCAAAAGCTCCCATTTTCACTATAAAGATGCCTGTGATGGAAGACCATGTAGGGGGAGGGGGCCAGCTATCACAGCCATTCCAACCATCCCAGCTGAGGCCAGAGACCTGTGAGGAAGGCCATTAGATACCCTCCAGCACCAGTCAAGGCTTTCAGATGATTACGGCCAAATATGAGTGGCCTCAGGCAAGACCAACAGAAGAAACATACAATCAAATCTTGAGAATAATGCATTATTGTTAGCAATATTTTTAAGCCACTAACTTTTGGGATTGTTTTACGCAGCATGTAGAAATGGGTACATATAAGTGGAATGTTGCTATATTAAAAGCCCAAAATATATGACCTTGAATTTGGAAATTGAAGACAGGAAGAAGCTAGAAGGGTGACAAGGAAGCTGCTATTAGAGACTAGAAAATCCCGGATAAAACCATCAGCGGCTGGAGAAAAGGCAATCTATGTTATGTGTTGGCAGGAAAATTGGCCAAAATGTTGCCTGTGGTCATTTGGAAGTAGAAGCTAGTTAGAACTGTTGGATCTGTCTAAGGAAGCTTTCAGGGAGCATGTTGAAAATGCCAACTGGCTTCTTTCAGTATCATCTGGTCAGATGTGGGAAGAAAGAGATGATCTAAAAATAGAATTGTACAGTTTTCAAACAGAGTTTTGGAGAAATAAAAGAGGACCAATTTTTATTTGGTTGGAAAATAAAATTATGTTTTATTCCTAGTCTCCCCGGCCAATATAACCTGATTAAAGTAAAATGAGACCTAGGGCTATAAATGTAATAGAAGTGTGTCTACAAGACCTTTGGTTAAGACTTCTGAAAGATGTGAGGTGGTGTCAAGTAAACAATTAGCCTCTAGAACAAAAACATTCAATCATAAGAGGGTTGTTAAAATAGCCTCACATGCTCCCAAATAAGGTGAGGTCATCTTGGCTCCTCTAGGCCAAAACTGTTTGATACGATCCCAGGTGACATGAGTAACCCGAGCTGGCACCAATGGAAGAGTTACCCAGATTTCCTGCACCACACTTTTGAGTGGTTTATGATGTCATACCAGGTAACTCATGCAAGCTAACTCTTCATAATTATTTGTACCTGGAAATGTGATTTAATCCTGATTTAATAATCTTTTAGTATAATAAAATTAATCTGACCCCCAAACTTCATTTCAGAACTAGAAATATGTCTTTTTCTTATTCTTAGGGTGAAAATTCCTGGGACGATCTTATTCCCCAAAGGGCTTACAATGTCAGTGTCAGTCATTTTTCCTTAGCTTGTAACATGAACCCCTTTTGAGAGAATGAGATTCACGACCACTACCGGAAGCCGGAACCTGGTACAAGGGAATATCCTACCGATGCTACTTCCAAGTCTAGAAGAGGCATTTTTAACACACACACTATACCCGGATTTTCCAGTTACCAGCTCCATGTCCCTCACAAAAGTGAGAACATCAAGCAGCCGGCCCCCTGCGTCGCCGCCGGGTGTCAGATTCAGGCAAGACCCCCAGCCTGGCCAGGCATCGGGTCACCTTGCTCTCGGGGGCGACAGCGCGGCGGCCGCGCAGCCCTGAGTCTCGCGTGACCTGCGGGCCGCCATCTTGGAAACGGTCCCTGCGCGGAGCTGCCAGGCCCGGTGTCGTCGCCGCTGAGGCGCTGGAGCTGACGGTCACCGTGTTTTATGTCAGCCCTGACCACAGCTGTGGTGGCGACAGGCCTGGTTTAGCAGTGGCTTCTCACGGGGCAGGAGGGGTGGGGCGGTGCGAGGAGAAGGTCTTCCCGCCAGTGTTAAGCTGCCTTCCGTGGATGCGCGCTGTTTGGCGTCTACATGGCGAAGTTACTGGTTTGCCCTCACAAACACGCCATTGTTTATGAGAGCAGGCCCGGGGAGACAAGGCACGGCAAGCTAGAGGGATGCTCAGTGTCATCGGGTGGCAATTTGCTGAGCAGCCGCTCTCCCTCCACCGACACGGAGCGCGGCTGGGTTCCTCCTGGCCCGCGGGGACCCCGGCCTGGGCGCCCGGCGGCTGGTGCTATCGGACCTTAAAAGGGACGAAATTTGAGTTTCTCTTTTATTTTTATCTGGTAACACTTTGGTCTATGTGAAAATTTACTGTTCCTAAACAACACTTGTGTTCCACATCTAAGGAGAATAGAAGTAATGTGGTCAGTGTGAAGGAAATACAAACTGACACAAAAATTATTTCTAGCAGATGGGCTGTCAGCATCAAAATTGATTCATTATTTCACAACACCTGCAGAAATTGTCATGCCCCACTTAAGTGTTTTATCTTCTATATGGGCTTAATATTTTCTATCTATGTCTAAAGTACAAAGGAAAGAGATTCTTAAAGGATATTTTAAAGGTGGAAAAGAAGCTGTAAGGATTTCCTGTCATAAAACCTAGAAAGGACTATTCTGTTTCTGAACTGTCAATCTAACATCTACTAAAACATTTTGGCAGTCATTTCCCTCAGAGTTGTCAAATGTGTCATTGATAATAGTTTTGCATCATAGAGGGGAAAGGGGATATTAAGAACTTAATTCTCAACACTTGTCAGTTAGTGGTGTCACCAACAGCTTAAAGCAAGAGGTAGTCTAATTCATGTGAACATGTAACCTGAGGTCTTGCAGAGTGATGGAGCGTGTGAAGGGGCAAAGGGAATCGGAATTTATTGAAGGTCTATTATGTGCTCAGTTTCATATTTCAAATTCTCCACGACCCTGCAGGACCAAACTTGTTATCCTCCAGTTCCCTAAGAGACAACTGAGGCCCAAAAAGGTCAAGTAAATGTCCAAGGTCTCATACCCCTTAGGGTCTTTTGGGCTGGGTGCTCTCCTCACTGCTCGTGTTGCTTAGTGTATGTTTGGGGACACATGTGTAATGCAGGGGCATGAGTATACTATTTCTCTTCATAAGACCATAGGTAAATAACTATTATAGTAATCAAAATTGTTAGAAAATGGATGGGTAGCCAAAATCCCCAGATGATAATATTATTTTATAAAATATTGAATATCGTAATAGTTTGAACCATCATGAGTAGGACTGCTGCTGCCAGCAAGACTAGAATTTTATCCCCAACAGAAAATTATTTTTAAAATATGTGATGTGTTTATTGTAAAGCCCCTGGGCATAAGTACAAGAACACAAACAGCATTTACATATCTATTATCTATTAACTGACACTGCATTTGCCAAGCATTTGACACAATTAAGCAAATGCTTGACTGAACAGATGGGTCCTATAAGGATCCCTAAGGGCATGTCTACATTAACCATGCCAAGGGGGGTTAATGCACCCATTTGGCATCTGCATGCATTTTCCCATCAGCGTACACGCCACTGCTTTGCATGGTTGCAAATGGGCCCATTTTTGTCCCAGAGGACTAAGTGTAAATGGCTTGAGCTATCTCCAGTTTGTTCTATTTTTGTCTTTTGTTAGAAATGTATCCCTAATAATAGATTACATCCTGTGATTGTTTCTTACATTCATTTACTTAAAAATGAGTCTGTGCTTTTATTTGGTTTATAAGTGGTATTAAGGAAACAGAAAACTTTTCTTAAGCAAAACAGATAGACTTTGAATTTTATGCCTTAGTTTGTGTGGCTTCTAATGCCAGGTTATAATAGCTAACTGTGAGGGGGAAAAAACAACTCCTATGTTAATAGTAATAATAAAGAACTTAACATTATAAAACCTGACAAAAGAAATGTGTGTCTTTCAGTAGACTATTTTCATGGCCCCTAAATTAAAGAGACAATCCCAGACATAAATACTTAAGTCAGTATTGTAGGATCCCTTTGCTGTTTGTTGTAAATACATACATATCTCTTGGAAATGACCATTAACATGTCCATTAAACATTTTTTCCTTGGCCAAGTCTTCAGGGCTTCTTTCAAAACTTCTCATGAAAGGAGGACATTTAGGACCTGGTCTGGGGGTAATTGATGCTTTGGCAGTTTGTATGTCATAGAAAAAGAGCTACACCATGAAACAAAATGTGGATGGTATAAGTATTAGGGTTAATAATACGCAACACGGCATGGACTTTATTCTTTGAATTTTGCATTGGTCTATAGCTAAGTCAAAAGTGTTTGGCAAAATGGGTTCTGTGCCATCCTTTGTAGCTAAGGGAGATTAGCACTAAAAGGAAAGCAACCATGAAAGTACATTGCATGATGGAGGTCATTATGTAGGAGTATAAAATTTAAAAAATGAATAGGTCAACATCATTTCAGCTTTATAAGGCAAGCAAATATACACAATGAATGAAATTATTTAATAGTATTGTAAAATCAGGAGTTAGGATTGGAAATTATCTTGTTTCTATTCTCTCTTCAAAAAAGACTCATTTAGCAGTATTTTGTCAAAAGATATATTTGATTTGTTGAGTGGGAGATAATCTTACACTAGGTAAATCCCTTCTTGTAACTTTTCTTTCTGAAGCCTGTGTTTTTATTTCTTTTGGTTATTAAAAAGAAAAAAGACAGAATAAAAGGAAAGATTAAATCCTCTGGAGGTACCAATGTGTAAATATGAACCTAAGGATTTGCTTAACTGCTCTGCCTACATTCTTAGTCGTCAGTATAGTGAACTAAAATGTATTTCATGTAAACAGCACAGTAAAAAATTATGGTGAGCATATTATAATATTTTTTAGTGTTTTACCAATCTCAAGAGGGACAAGATTAATTCAGGATTCTTTCATTGTTTCTACTTAGTGCCCACACTACGAGATATCTCCTAAAGATTTTAGGTTAAGCACTTTAAATTGCTGATTCTAGAGTAAAAAGAGACCTTAAAGTTTTTTTACTACAGATTTATCAAATACTACAAGTATTTGAGGCTTCTACAGTTTGTGACTCAGTAAAATAACTATTTTGTAATAATCATAGATTTAAAATTGACTATCAAAACATAGCATTTTTTTGCCTAGTACAATGCTGCTCTGTTTTAGAAAAATTTGGAATTTTAATTTAATTAGTTAATACATAAAACATATTTAATAAAGTAAGTAGTATGTACTCATATAAGCACCCAATTTAAAAAATAGAACTTGAGCAATATAGTTAAATATTATACATCCTGTCATATTAATTAAAATGTACTATGAAGTAAAACATGTATTATCTCTCTAGAAGTATCCACTATTACTAATTTCACCTATATCCTTCCAGTCCTCTGTGTGTGTGTGTGTGTGTGTGTGTGCATGTGTATTTAATTTTACAAAAATAGTGTCACACGATAAGACAGTATTTTGCCTTTTTACTTAACAATACAACACTGATATAATATCTACCTGTATTTCTTTTGAAATAAATGTTATAATGCCCATTCTGGTCTGTATTTCTTTGTCCACTTGTGCTAAATTTTATCGAACAGATTCTGGATTCATGGAAGACATAATGCTGATGTTATGTTAGACTCTGTATCACTTTTGGGTCAGTTGGCCTGGAGCAGGCATATGAACTCTTCTTTAAGGTTAAATGAAAGTCATATTCCCTTGGTTTACTCTGACAAAGATAGTAAGGTACAGCTATAGTTCTGCTAAGTTCAGTTGTAGGCTTTTTATTAAAATTTAAGGCCCATTCACAAAATACTGAAAATCAAGCTAACATCTTTAAAAAAAATCCCATTTGGTTCCTGTAGGCTTAGGCCAGAACTCCATAAAAATTAATCCACGGAGCTTTGGTAGCCAGTCCAGGCAAAGCTGTCAATGCAAATGCCCAGCACAGAGGAGCACTGTCACCCTAAAGACTACCGAGAGAGCAGAGGCTTTTAGTTATCTGACCTTTCTTCTGCCCTAAAAATCCATCAGTGTCAGTCATGGCCATGGAAGTGAAAACAGAGCATCCTTGAACTCAATCTAGCAAATCACACCCAGCAGAATGTCTGTGTCTCAGGGATCAGATCGAGTGAGAATTTGCATTTGCTGTCTTCTGATGTTTTCCCTTTTCCATGTCTTCTAACTTATACAATTGCATATTTCATATTTAATGAGCTCTTTGCAAAGATTATACAATACAAAGTCAAAAACATCCATTTGTCTCTTAGTGGTTACATTATTATAAATTAGTAATAAGACATAATGCCTAAACTAGATTTATTTTTATTAACTTGTTTTCTTGTTCCAAGGGGCAACATAGACCCAAGTGTGACACAAAGCACCAAATTAGCTATAGTGTATTCTCACCTGCTGTCTGTTTTCCTAGAAAAGTCAACCATAGTTTATTCCCTCTATTTGAACTATAACAAAGAAGTTAAGGCAAGATGCTTATTATGAATCATCAGAGTACACTGCCTAGTTAGTAGTACCTATCACTGCTTGTCATGGATGGACAGACATTGGTCATATGTACATCTTGGGAGTACTTCTGGCAAGATTAGTGCAGCTTCTCAAAGACATCCAGACCTGATCCTGTAAAATTATATTATAAGCATGGTTTCTCTGGTGGTCAGCCAGAGGACTACTTTTTTTTTTTTTAATTTATCATTTTCTACACACACACACACACACACACACACCCCCTACAGGGGGGTGGTGGTGAGAGAGAAGTAAAGTAAAAGTAATTTAAGAGTTCGTGGAGATATTCTTGATTGATTTTTAGGGTAGTGTACCATGAATCCTGCTGAAAAAAATAGTTCCTAGTTCTACACTAATTCTGATAAAGCTTTTACTTTTCCCAAGACTATTTTTGGGACAAACTCATTATGTTGTGGTTTTATTAATACTCAAGTTTGTCATGGAAATGAATGTCCCATTGGAGCCTATAGCTTTATTTCTATGTTTTATTTTAGAAACGTTTTATGCTTCTGTACTGGTTAAGTTCTAGTAGAACTAAAGGAGTTAGTTGTATAGAGTGGTTCAGACTTAGTGTGACACAGAGAGCAACTATTGTATGCTTAGATTTCTCTCCCTTAAGAATTCAAAAGTAGCTGTATACTGAAAGGAGACAAGAATTTTGTCTTATGTAGCTCCTCTACATCTTGATCAAAGACATGTCTTACTTTTTTTCACAAAGTGAGAAATGTAGATTTCTTTCAAGAGAATGACATAGAAATACCATAGACATCTTATTTTAAATTTGTCAATTTAGTCCTATTTTCATTAGTAACAGTTTGACCATAATAGTTTACAAACAATTAACAAATTTCATGAAATGAGATAAGAAAATCAAATTGCTTTATTCATTATCCAACTTTTTTTTTTTAGATTGGCAGAAAGAAACAGGATTATGGAGACCTGAATAATTCTACTTATTCTTAAGACTAAATCTCAATTTTTGCCACCAATCCATGCAGTCACAGGTTCTCTCCATAGACATTCTTTCTACCCTGCCCCTTGTGAGTTTAAGCCAACTATTCGGTAAGAAATTTCATCCAAATAAAACAGCAAGTAGAAAAGTTGGAGCATAGTTAAAGGTAGTGTAAGGAAATGTGATTTATACTATTTTCAAAATACCATAGTTTCTAATCTGTAGTTTATCTAGTCTGTTTTTCCATTGTGTATGCTGGAGCCTTTTGAAAAACTGATCTATTTCCTTTAAAAGGTTGATGATTTGTCCCTTAATATGTGATATTTGAATGACCACTAAATTTAACATGTTTTAACATTACTTTCCCAAAATAATGTAGGTTATTTTCTCCTAAGTTTTTAATATCTATATTTAATATTATTCTGAAAACCAACATGATGTTTCTGGAGAAAAGCATTTTATTATTTACTTATAGCAAATAAAAACTACACCAACTGCTCTTTGCTCAAATTCTCATTCCTAGGGTGGTGCAATGAGAATTAGATGTGATCCTATAAACAGTGGGGTCTATTATAGGTGAAGAACCTCCAAAATGAGACTATGCATTTATACAGAAAAGAGAGGTAATTGCTCCCTCTTTTTATTTTTGTTTGAGAGAGAAAGAGAGTGTCCTTAGAGACACAATGGGAAGGATCTTAGTTCTTCACTCTTGGGAATGTAAATACATGTCTTTAGTAGGAGGAAAAGACTAATGTCTTCACTTTTACAATACAGGAGTTGTTTTCCTTGTCCCAGGTCTTACTCCCCTTGAAATGTAAACATACTCCCCCCTGGAAGGTAAATCTCTCTGGAGTTCTATCTACTCAATCATAACTTAACTTTCAGGCTTCTTTTTGGGCTCAGGTCCCAACTTTCAGCAAGATTTTCTTAGGATGTCCCCACTTTTCAGAAACATAAAGGAATATTTTCTGCGTAGATTCACATCTTCTATGTAGTCATTTTTTGTGTGTCTGCTTAGCTAGCAGATTTATGAAACAGGTTTTAAAGCATTTTATTTTCTTTTCACTTTCATAAGAGGAAGACAGATCAAACATCCTTGTAAATATGACTATCAAATGTATTGAATAATTGTATAATTAGCTAAAATCAAGCAGGTTGAACAACAGTTATCGCAGGGTATTGGTTAATGCACTGGGTTCCAGCTACTTCAGCATTTTCATCATCTGGTCAAGCAGAAGGTTTTAGTCCGTAGCACCATCTTGCGAGTGATTGGTTTGGAAAGCGCCAGAAGGAAGGCTGACCCAGACATCACTGCCCAGCACAGTCCCAGCCTGAGAGGCCATTCTGGATAATAGTGGGGGACATTTATTCTTACGAACTCTGCGGTATCGTTGCACATGATAGGTAAAACAAGGATAGAAATTAGGTGCTATGCTAAATTAACATTTGTCCTATTGCCATATGACCCACAATGAGGCCAAAGTTCCAAGAGTATGGAAACTTTTTCTGTTTAACTGATTCATTCTCATCACCCACAAAAATACATTGTTCATAGTAGGCTCCTAATAAATACATGTTACACGAATGAATGAAGACATAGTAGAAGAAAGTCAGGCAAAGCAAAAAAGCCTCTATTATTGTTTGAAGGATGCTCGTGTTTTGATATCACCTTATCTAGTATTAGTATTAGTACTTAGTGTTTAAATATTACTGGTATTTAACACTTTTAACTTTTCTTTCCTTATTAAAATTATGTTCTTCCTTTTGCCATAAATTCTCCCTATTCTTTCTGTTTCTATGGTCCTCTTCTTACTTTAGTGAGTTGCAACTGTGGAGCTCAATTCTTAAAATACGACGTACTCAAGGACCTGTCTGTGGCACTCTTCTCTCCCTTTGCCTTTTCCTTGGATTATGTCATCCTATTCCTTGGTTTTAACTACCCACTATACACACATACTCTCTAAAACTCCAACTTTACCATAAACATCCTTGCCAACTTGTTTTTCAATTCTTTGTACTGAGAGTATATAAAGCTGAATTTATCATCTCTATTGCCCAGTGTATTCTTGCCCTATATTTTTTCCTTTTGTGGCTATAGCCAATCTCTACCTTAGTGCACAAGCCTAAAACAAATTCTATCTCCTCTCTCTTCCTTCCATAGGAGTCTGTTTCTCAGAATCCCTCACTCTGCTGTCCATTGCCTCTGGCACTGTCTGATTTCAGATCCGTATACATCAGTGGGCGCCCTTTTGTTGCTAGTTTTTTTTTTTTTTTTTTACTTTCCTTCCATCCTCTACACTTCTGTCAAAGGGATCATTCTAAAAGACAAGTATGATCACTATCTGATTACATTTTTAATTATTAAATTTAATTAATATGCTTAGCTTTCAAGATACTCCTCAGATTTTCATAATCTGAACTCTGCCTTCCTTGAACTCCTCAGCTGTTACTCTGTCTTCTTATATATCCTGTGTTCTAATCGGTAATTTATTTATTGATTTATTCAGTTTTTTTTCTTATTCAGCAATGATTAAATGAGAACCTGTTATGACCCAGGGGATTTAGCTGGGAGCGGGGAGTAGAGTAGAAACAAAATGGGCATGATCTTTTTGTTTAAGGAGTTTCTAAATGAGTAAGGATGATTGTAGATTTACAAATGTAATAAGTGATGCAAAGAAGAATTGTAGAGCACCTATATGAGCAGAGATGGAGGTAGTCTGCGAAGTAAGGCATACTTCCCTGTGGAAGGAAGATGCATCCTAAGCCGTAAATACGAGGAAGAGTGAACCACGTGTGAAGGGGGAAGCATCGTCCCGAGAGAGGGAAGAGGTGGTGCGAAGACACCGAGGCGGGAAGAAAGTCCAGCACCTCCGCAGAAGGGAGAACCCAGGGCAAGTGGCCCCTGCCCGCCCTGCCGCGGTGTCGTGTGTCTCCCTCTGCTCCTTCTTCCGGTGCTTCATCCTGCAACACTTGGTTAGAGTCTCACCACCTCCTCTGCAAACACTGATTTCTATTTCTTTCCTTCGTGCTCGTGAATCACCTGTGAAGCCCTCTACCATAAAATGTGTCTTGTAGGCAGGAACTGCGTGCATTCTTGAGGCTCAGCACGGAGCCTGGCACTAGTAGAAAGTTAATGAGTTTTTACTGGGTGCAAGAATGAGCGAATGAAAACTGAGCATGAGCCCGTGATGCAGTGAGCACCGGCACTGTGCACAGGTACAGAGTACCGCCCTGTGGCTACCAAAATGTGTCCAGTAGTTTTCATGCATGTTGAAGTGAGTGGCAAGACACAGTACAAACTGTTAATTGATACTAGTATCATACATGCCCATTGTTTAAATAATGTATCAGTCTGTCAGTCTCCCTGTCAGGTTCATGTAGATTTAAGCTCCCCAAATGTGCAGAATCTCTCTGAGAATCACATGGAACAGAGAAGCAGGATTCTCGTTCCTTCACAGAACTCTACAGAAACCAGAGAAACTCTTGAATGTAGGTCTGCAGGGATTATAATATTTTAAGTATGGTTTTGTTTACCACCTTAGAGACCAACTGCTGAGACAGAAAGTGCCTGGGAAGAAGAAACCTTTCTAATCAAATTGCTCCAGCCAACATTTGCCAGACTAGATCATATATAAATATATATATATGTATATATATTTAAAGGACTTCATCCAGAAGTTATGTTCTGCATTTCATACTTGTCTTACCTTTTGAACTCCTTAAATTTAGAATTTCCTTAGCATCTATAATGGCTTCCTTCACATATATTAATAAATCCTATTGGTAGTCTGCATACATTCTTTGCATGAATTTCTTATACATGAATAGGACTTTGATTTATATTTAGAACTCACTGACCATGTGCTCTATTTAAGCAGGGGTATGTGTTGTAATCAATCATGGACCACTCTAAAAACATTTTATAAAAGCCCTATAAGGTCTCAGCACAGCAGAAACCAAGGGAAAAAAAGCCATTCCCACTGCTAAGTTTCAATTTATACTTTCTAGCCTTCACAAATGAAATGTTAAAGGTGTTATTTAAAGATGTATATTTCAACTTGTAAGTGCATTTATCTCCTTTACACTATGTGTGTGGGGTTTCAACATAAACAACTGCATGTGACAGAATTCTCTTATACTTGAGAGTTTTGTTGAATAGTTTGCATCTGTAAAGGGATGACCAATCATTGATGAGGCCTGCAGAGCTACAGCTTATTCAAATTACTAATAAAAGTTATATTGGTACAACTTTGGATAATCTATATAAATAGGTTGCAAATGACTGGGATAGTGGTATGGATTCCCATCTGGGAAGGCAGATATTACTTTGCTGAGGCAGTTAATTGGCATTGCATGCCCTGGGTTTGATTCTGTTGAAGTAGTTACAAGCTAATATAAAAAAATACTTAAATTTCTTGTGGATATGTATACATACATATTCATAATATATGCACATTTATATGTAAATATATCTTTTAGAATGAACTAAAATGAATAATTCTTTTAGACTAGTGAGGTGTGCACACAGATCTGCCTATCCCTTTATACAAATCTTAACTTTAATTCTGGTTCTATTTCTCCTCTTGTTAATGATAGATAGCTTTTATCGAGCACCTGTTATGGTCAGTAACACTATACATACATCAAAATGAATTCTTGCAACAGTTCTATGAGATGCCCAATTTTGTACTTATTTATAAATATACAAATTGGGATTTGGGGCATTTTGGCAAGTTGCCAAAAGTTACATATTTGTGTAGTAGGAGGTGGGCCTAGATTTTAGACTGAATTTTTCATACATCACAAAATGAAAAATATTGCTACTATGTATAATATTGTCTAATATTAGTTAATAGTTAAATATTAGTATAATTGTTATTTACTTTGTAGCAGGCACATTTTCACATGACATCTGAGGTATTATCATTATCATTACCACTTAACACAGATATTATTATTCCTTTTTTAATTGATGAGGAAATTGAAGTTATATCCGGTCAAGTAAATTGCTCACACAGATTGTAAGTGGCGCAGCTGGGATTGAAACCAGGTCTACCCAGTTCTAAAGACTGTGCTCTTCCAGATACATCATGTCTTGGACGATTCTAGAGTGCTTCCCGTATTTCCAGGAACTGTGCTTGTCACTGCGGATAATGCAGTATACTAGCTATACAGGTTCCTGGTTTTGTGACAATAATCTAGTGGAAATAACAATCTATTGATGATTAATGCATTAAATTGTACCTTATTTGAATCTTGGAATGCCATTAGAGAATAAGGGCAAGAATATTTGTCTTTGTCTGCAGGGTATGGAAAGAGTTCCCTGATGAAGTTGAAACTAATATAGATTCTGAAGGATATGCTCAAACTAGCCTTGCAGAAAGGAAGGGAGGGAAACTATGCCCTTGAGAGAGAGAGACAATGTGCCCGTTTTGGGATTTCAAAGGTGTCTAGTGTAGCTAGGGTTTATGTAGCGAGAGGGGAGTGGTCTGAGGTAACTACAGAGAAAAAACTGGAGACTAATCATGCAGAGTATTTATAGGCCATGGTTACAATTTCAACTTTATTTTAAGAGCAGTAGAAATGAATAGATTTTTATATTTGCATATAAGAATACTAATCTGTCTAAAACATGGAGAATGGATTGTAGAAGAACAAAGTTGATGATTATAATTACAATGCAGCTAACAATTTAGTCCAAAATTGCAGAAGAAAAGAACGGTTTCTTGAGCAGTATGGTAGCAGTGGAGATGGCTATAAATGGATAGATTAAATCTCTTTCTTCATTCAATAAACATTTATATAGCACACATACATACCAGGCATTATTCTAGGTACTTGGAATATAGCAGTGAATAGAAACAGACAAAACCTTGTTTTGGTGACTTTTACTTTGGGTGATATCAGAAGCCATTAGTTTTGTGCAGAAAAGTGACATAATGTGAAATATTTTTACAGAATCATTCTGCGTGTTTTGTAGGGCATAGGGAAACAAGTATAGAAACAGGAAGAAGAGTTAGGAGGTGCTTTCAGTGACACAGGAAGGGATGTTGGAGGCGGTACGGTGAGAAGCTGGCGTGCTGTGGGGCGTGCTGCGTCATACTTGAGGAGCGAGGGGGGCAAGGAGGTGAGTCAGGGAGGCACCCGAGACTCTGGCTTGAGCAAGCGTAGAAATTGGTGCCATTTACTAAACAAAATATGCAGCACTACAAAAGGCACATTTTACAGAGGAAAATGATGAATTTTCTTTAAGTTTGAAGTTCCAATATAATATCTAAGAACAGATTTGCAGGAAGTATTTGTTTTTCAGGTGTAGACTTCAGAAGAGAGTTTTAGGCTAGCAGTATCATGTAGGAGTGTGTTAGCAACTGGAGTTGCTATGGTTTGAGTGTCTCCTCCAAAACTCATGTTGAAATTTAATTGCAATTGTATTAATAACAGTATGAAGAGATTGGACTGTGAAGAGGTGATGAGACCATGAGGGCTGCACCATCATGAACGGATTAATGCTGTTACCCTGGGAGCGGGTTCATTATCAAAGGGCAAGTTCATCCCTTGTGCTCTCTCGCCCTCTCTTTGTTCCACCTTCCACCACAGGACTGTGCAGCAAGGAGGCCCTGGCTGGATGCCGGCCCCTGGGTCTGGGACTTCTTGGACTCTGAACTGTGAGGAAATAAATTTCTGATCTTTATAAATTATCTAGTGTGTGGTATTCTGTTA
>CM052450.1:1024111-1051769 GCA_028533085.1 Varecia variegata | reverse complement strand
TTTTGTGAGGGGTACTTTATTTTGCACATTAGGTAGAAGCTATTAGGCTAAGAAGTTCTAGATCTGAGTATATTCTTGAATCTTGGAGAAAATGCAGTCACAAATCAGATCACTGGGGTGTAAATCATTTGCTCTGACACAGGCTAACATTGTTACAGCAAAGAGTGAAGCCAAAGCGATAGGGATGTGGGAGTCCTGGGGACTCTGCCTAAAGCCCCCAGGAAATTTGAGACAATCCAAGCAAAGCCTGATGGTGAAAAGTAGGCTCAACATTTATCCGCCTTCTTACAGATTTGCCCTGGGTGCCCCTTCCCCTTTACCACGCGCAAGTCCAGACACTTTTCTCCTCCTCCCACCTTTCCAGATCTCGGACATTCCTGTTCCAAGGTAAGCAATTTATAGATGAAATTCCAAAATAAGTATGCCCTCCTGGTGCAAGACTATGAGGTCAAGAGGAGCCATGATTTTTAATTTAATAAAAATTGTATATTGTTTTAGAAAATTAGTTTTGATACTTACCATTTTTGTTATAAGTTAATATTGTGAAAATGTAACTTGCATGAGAACATAGAGGTTACTATTAGTTACCTCTTTTAGAAGGGATAACAAAAAAGGCTAAAGTTTTTATCACTTAATCAGATTGTTCAAAGAAAAAAATTGATGTCAAAGGGAACTAAGTTCGAATGTCCACTACTCAAGTAAATCCACCGTGAAGAACTACAGCTTTCTTTTAGTCCACCTCCGTGTTGGTAACACTATTGGATAAGTTGGTAACAAACACTGTTAGACACTTGTGTGTTGTTGATAGCATGTCAGTATCACATAGATCCCTGGAAAACCAAGTTTAGCTGAGTTATCTGGGGAAAGGTATACCCATATTTATGCCATATGACTACTGTTAAAATTAAATTAGACACAATACAGAAAACATCTAACACTATTCCTACCTCATACAGTGAATATTTTCAATTAAGTCAGTTCTCTGGTAAGAACCAATTGCCCTTATCCAGAAATTTTCCTCTCTTGTCTTCATTATGAGAGAAACTGTATTTCTGAACCTGAATCACAATTTTCTTATTTACTATGTTGTCTTTGGTGGCTAATAACCTACAGAAAGAGTTCTTCTGGGAATTTAGTCAGAAGATATAAGGAAAGCACTTGACATATTATTCTGCCCAGCAAATGATAAATAATGGCATTTATTTTAATAATTTTGATTATTGTTTATCTGCATATTTAAATTTATATGAGCAAATTAGCAGGCTTAGGGAAAATGTGAAGTTAGGAAAGCGCTATTGGAAAAGCTCCAGTTGATAAATGAGTATTAAATTGCACACTTTCTTTTTACCTCTGTCAAGTTCAAAGAGATTGCTCCGCCTTGTCCCTTATTTCTGGCACTGTTTACTCGCTCTGCGTTCCGTGTCTTTTCTCTGGCCTCTGCAGCGTTTCTCTCCCTGCTGCTCCGTGGCTGCCCTTGTGCAGAACTCGGACCCCAGTTCAGGGTCCTGCTCCTCGCCTGCCACCGGCAGCACCGCGTAATTCTGGCTCCCCGACGTCCCGCGGCTTGGTGCCAACTGTCTGTCTCAACAGGCCTGTTACTCGGAACTGAGCTCTTCGATTCTGACTACTTATTTGGTCTTCCAGAGACACCATTGTTACCTGACTGAGCTGATTTCTACTTTTCATTTGCAGAGGCAATTTTAGTTCGAGTCAGTCTGTTACTGTGCACGCACGCATGCATGTGTGTGGACACACACACACACAGTCTCCTTTCCCAGCCAGCCTGACCACCAAAACTCATGCTATTTTTTTTCCCACAGTACTGAATATCAACACTTAATACCACTAACTCTAGATCCTTTCAGTGCAATGAAAGCGTACGAGCTGTGGTGACTTGGCTACATTATATAATTTTTCTGTGCCTCAGCACAGATTATCATCTCTAAAATGAGGATGCTGTAGAGGTGTAATGATTAACTCAGTTAACGCATGTAGAGCTTAGAACACTGTCAGGTACACACTGAGTGTTCAGTAAGTACAGGCTATTATTATGATAGTATTTTATTCACTCACGTAAATTATCTTGCTCTGAAATTTTAGCCTTGAAAAGAGAACTTGGATTGTTATAATTATACCAATATTTAATCTTTTTACTTGACATAATCAAATATGGCAATAAAGACTAGAGTTATCATGCTAAGGTTTTTGGAATCCAATGGAATCAATAAATCTGCTTCAGGTAGTTTATGAACCAAATTTTAAAGATAATTCATTTATTTCTGCTACTCAGAAAATATCTTTGAAATGACACGTGTGACTATGTTATTAAGTCATTATTTCTTCATGATGGCACAATATGCTATATGCTATTTTAAATGGTTGTATAACTACTATATCTAGAAAAATGTGCATTGATAGAAATTAAAGATATGATTATTAATATTTACCTTTGATGATATTGGGCCAAGTTCAATATTTAAAATTTCTAAGAAAAGAAAGAACAATAAAATTTCTATATTATTTGATTTAACTTTCAACATAAAACATAATGGGTTGGTTAGGGAAGCTACCATGAATCTTATATGGAGAGATACCAATGAACTCATAATGCAAAAATAAAGTAAAATAAAATAAATGCAAAAAATCAGTAATCAAATAGAAGTTATGTTATTTGCTTTCAAAATCCAACTAGATAGAAAGAATGACATCTTGTAACAACTGGTTTTTAATAATCTGTGCATATTGATGGTGCCACAGAATATTTTTAATCTACTGTTGGAATCTTTGAAGGTTGTTTATATTTTCAAAATAGTTGCAAGATGCTTTGCTAAATAAATAACAATAGAAAAAACTCATGCACTGTGTGGTATAATAGAAAATTGTCAGTGCCTGGATACATTTAATCTATAACTAAAATCCCTATCTCTCTATATCTATATCTCTCAATATGTATATCTCTCCATATTTGTATCTCTGTATCTCTCTCTATATTTTGGGGGCTAAGGGACATCCCCAGTACCACCATTGCTGAGAAATTCCTGCTGCTCTATATCCTCATTAATAGTTGGTATTATCTTTTATTTTTTCTTGAAGTTTATATAAATTAATCTAGTATTTTAATTACTGTACATTTTTCCTTATCACTGAATTCATTGTTCATGTTATTTCTCTACTAGTATATTTGGTTGTTTGGGTTTTTCTTATTGATTTGTAATTCTTTATGTATTCAAAATAGTGATCCAGTATTAATTTTATATATCACATATACCTTATTCTATTTTATAGCTTCTATTTCATGGAGAAGTTACTTAACATACATTCTTAATTCTAATATAGTAAAATTTATTAATATTTTTCTTAATGTGCTTTAAGAAATTATTTTTTAAAAGAAATCTGTTTCTATCCTGATTCCATAAATATTTTCTCCTGTATTTTAGTATAAAGGTAGAGGTTTTTTTTTTTCACATTTAAAGATTTAATTTATCTGAGATTGATTTCTGTTAGAATGTGAGATAAAAGTCTAATTTAATTTTTTTCCATATGTGATTATCAATAGTTTTAGTACTATTTAGAGAAAAATCCCAAACTTCCCAAAGTACAATAATACAAGCTGGGTTATAAATCAAGTTTTCATCAATGTGTGGATTTCATTATGGCATTTTTATTCTCTTCTAGAAATTTATGTTTTTATATCACTGAATTAACATTGCACTACCTTTATCTGAGTTTTATTATAAATTTTGATATTTAGTAAGGCAAATCCCCCCACTTAAGTTGTCTGTCTTGGATATACTTGGCTCTTTGTTGCTTGCATATCAATTTTAGACTTGCAGTCATTGTCACGTTCTACCACATGAACAAATACGCCACTTTGACATGTTAATTGCCATTGCACTGTATCTAGTTGGGAAGAGATGGCATGATTAAAATACTGACTATCATTATTTATGAAAAATCCTTTATATCTATTTTCACATTGTATGATGCTAGTGTACAGAAGTGCCATTTAATTTGTATGTACCGCTTATGCAGCTCAGAAACAAGCCAAATTTGTTCATTAATTCTAATATTCATTTGCATATTACTTGCCATATTTTTATGTAAGCAATCATACTGTGTCATAATAATGACAGTTTGTGCCATTCTTTCACATCCTTGTAGTTATTTTTTCCTTTACCCTTGACCAAGAGTTTTTGCTACACTGTATTTTTGCTGACTCTAAATGCTAACAGTATTAAAGTTATTATACTACTGTGTTTGGCTTCCCTTTTTGCCTTAAAACAAGGCTTGCTAAAGTTTCTTATTTCAAATGAATATCTTCAATGTTAACAACATTAAATTCTGTGTGTGTGTGTGTGTGTGATGTATTTGTATTTTAGCCATACTTGGTTGCACACACGCAACACACACATACGCATTAATATATACACCATTCATTTCTCATTTTTCTTTCAGTTTCAGAAAATTTTTAATTATGATCAAATGTTGGTTACTTTGATTTTTTTGCTTTAGTCTGTTAATCTGCTAATGTGCATAGATTACACTAAGTGCCTATTTACTGATAAACCAATATGGTTAAATTCAAACTGATTTTGATGAGTTGACCTTTATATTAATAAATACAGACTATTTACATCTTATGTTGCATTTTCCCATCTATGGTATGAGTGAGAAGCTGATAGTTTTAATTTGTTAATGTATACCTTACCAGTTTTAGTTTCAAAGTTACATTGGCTCCATTAAATGAATTCCAGGGCTCCTTTCCTATTCTCTGAAGGTGGTTTTGTAAGGTTGGAATTATTTCTTCCTTGAATGCTTGGTAGAAACTCACCAAAGATAACATTTTGTACTGAAATTTTAATTGTGAAACTTTTGACAAATAATTAAATTTCTTTAAAAGTGTTGGAAATATTCAGGCTTTCTCATTCTTCTGTGCTCCATTTGTTGAGTTATATTTGGCAATTATCTCACCAGAGTATTTAAATTTATTTTCATAAGGTTTTCTGTAATATTCTTATTATCTTTTTAATTTCTTTTTCAGAAAAGAAATTCTTTGTCAAAGACAGGACATTATTAGCTCCACAGAAATCCGCTTGTACACTTCTGTTGGTCCTAGGGCAACTACTTCATTCACTGCTATAGCACAGGTCGGTTTTACCCACTTTTATACAATAATGACTCTTGTTTCCGGATATTTTTACCTTTTAATTATTCTGCAAGATTCTTCCATTTTGTTTGCTGCAGTTATGATTTATTCATCCCTATGGCTGAATAGTATTTTATTGTGTGTGCACAATTTTATTGCTGATGGACATTTGCATAGTTTCTGTTAGCTTGTGGCTATTCCAAATAGTGTTGCTATTTGTATATATATATATTTTTTGGCAAACTTATATATGCATTTTTGCTGAGTATGCCCTAGAAGTAGAAGTAGAATTGCTGGGACATAGGACATGCACATGCTCAGCTTTAATAGATACGTCCAGTTTTACAAAGTAGTTAAACCTACTCACACTTTCACCAATCTCATGTGAGAATTGCAGTGGCTATACAACCTCACCAATACTTACTGTTTTCCATCTTTTAAATTTTATTATCTTTTTAATAGTCTCTTAAATTTTAGATTATTTTTTGATTTAAAAAACTTGAAACAATAGTACACAATTTGTATATATCCCACACCTAGTCTGTTGTTTTATCTTCTGGCTCTTGTTCTTTGGAATCTTGTTGGTGTGTGGGTTGTTTGTTTTCTTTTGTTTTGTTTTTTCCTTCTATTATAGATTTCTCAAAGTTGTTTTCAGCAGGAAGGGCAAGCAGAGAATCAAGTCCTCTGTTCTGCTAGAAAGAGAAGCTTAAATTCCTTCTTGGATTCACTTCAATATGGCCTCAAACCCACCAAGGTTTTGCTACTCAATGCAATGAAATGCTTTTCTTCTCTTATCTTGGACTTTATCTAACAGACTTTACCTAACAGCAACTTTTTTTTTTAATCATATAGTGCTTTGTTGTTTTTTTATTTTTTATATTTTCAGTTTTTTAACTTTTAAGTATTATGGGTACCTAATATTTGTCTATACTTATAGGGCACATGTGATGTTTTGGTACAGGCATACAATGTGTAGTAATAAAATCGGGGTAATTGGAGTATCCATCACCTTAGGCATGTATCATTTCTTTGTGTTAGTGGAACATTCCAATTCCACTCTTTTAGTTATTTTAAAGAATACCCTAACTTATTGCTGATTATAGTCACTTTGTTATATTGTCAAATGCTGTTCATTCTATCTAACTATCTAACTATATTTTTCACCCATTACCATCCCTACTTTGTGCTCCTCACTCCCCACTATACTTCCCATCCTCTGGTGACCATCTTTCTCTACTCTCTGTATCTGTGAGATAAATTGTTCTAATCTTTAGCTCCCACATATGAGTGAAAACGTGCAAGATTGTGTTTGGCTTACTTCACTTAACACAGTGTTCTCCAGTTCTATTCATGTTGTTGCAAATGGCAGGGTTTCATTCTTTCTTATGGCTACATAATATTCTACATGCGTATGTAACACAATTTCTTTATCCATTCATCTGTGGATGGACACTTAGGCTGATTCTAAATCTTGGCTATTGTGAATAATGCTACAATAGCAATGGGTGTGCAGATGTTTTTGATAGACTGATTTCCCTTCTTTTGGATGTACTGGGATTAGGGGGTCATATTTGAGTTCTATTTTTAGTTTTTTGAGGAACTGCCATACTGTTCTCCATGGCTAATTGCACTAATGTACATTCCCACCAACAGTGTGTGAAAGCTTTCCTTTCTCCCCATCCTCACCAGCACTTGCTATTGCCTGTCTTTTTGCTAAAAGCCATTTTAAATGGGGTGAGATGATATCTCATTGTAGTTTTGATTTGCAGTTCTCTGATGACTAATGATGTTGAGCATTTTTTCATATACCTGTTGGCCATTTATATGTCCTCTTTTGAGAAATGTCTATTCAGATCCTTTAGCTATTTATTAATCAAATTATTTGATTTTTTCCCATTGAGTTGTTAGAGTGACTTATATATTCTAGTTATTAATCCCTTGTCAGATGGGTAGTTTGCAAATTTTTTCTCCCATTCTGTGGGTTCTCTTCCCTTTGTTTATTGTTTCCTTTGCTATGAAAAAGCTTTTTAGCTTGGTATGATCCTATTTTTCCAATTTTGCTTTGGTTGCCTGTACTCTGGGGGTATTACTCAAGAAGTCCCTCCCCAGAGCAATGTCCTGAAATGTTTCCCCAATTTTTTTTTAGTAGTTTTAGTTTCAGGTTTTATATTTAAGTTTTTAATCCATTTGATTTGATTTTTGTGTATAGTAAGAGATAAGGGTTTAATTTTCTGTATATGTGTATCCAGTTTTCCCAGCACCATCTATTGAAGAGACTGTCCTTTCCCTACTGTATGTTCTTGGCAGCTTTGTTGAAGATAAGTTCACTATAGATGTGTGGATTTATTTCTGGGTATTCTATTCTATTCCATTTGTCTTTGTGTCTGTTTTTATGCCAGTACCATGCTGTTTTGGATACTACAGATAGTATAATTTGAAATCAGGTAATGTAACAGCAACTTTTGTCAAAGTCACTTATTGCTTCATTCTTAAAACACTCCTCTTTTATGTTTCATTGTTTTCTCCCCTACCCTGCCCCCCACTGGCCACTCCTTTACAGACTCATTTTACTACTTTCTTTTCCACAATGAGATCACTAAATTTTGGAGTATATCATTGTCATCTGTTCAGTATATCATCATGCTCCAAGTTTTTAAAAATAGGTAATGACTCTTAAACGTCTATATCAAGCACAGATCTCAGCACTGAACTCAAGATCTTTTATCTAACTGCTTACAATATTCTCACTTGAATATTTCATAAACTTTTCAAATTTGTTATATCTAAAAGGGAACTCCTGATTTTCTCTGGTTTCCCAGTTTAGGACTTTATATGCACTTTCTCTCTTTCAGGAATACTCTTTGGCTTTTTTTTTTTTTTTCCACCTCAGGACTCATCTAAGATATTGCCTGCACAGATTGGCTTTTCCCTCCTTAAATATCTTCCAAATCTGTGATCTCTATTTTATTACTGTGATTGTTTTCTTTATAGCAGTTCTCACAGCCCCCTTTTTTATTTCATTATATGTTGTCTTGCATCTTCCTGGGTACACTCCATAGGAGCATGATTCATATCAGTCTTTATCATTACAATATCCCTAGTGCTTGTTACAATCACAATTACTAGCCCCTGATAAACACTTAGTAAACACTCATTAAATGAATGATGCTCTTGTTTTTTGAGTCTTCTATAGGATACAGTAAAGTGCCAAAGTTTTAGTGACTTGTACAGTGGAATAAAAGCAGGAAAATTGTTCTGACTTCAATTCAACTGGGGAAATATTGGAAAATTTCAATGTTGCCTTTTACAAGCCTATGCTAGAAAATAAAGAGCTGTGATGCAGGCATGGATTTCACTTATTAATAAATGTTCTTGTGAGACAGTATTTTCTTTCTATATTTTTGATCAAAAGTGAATTTCAGAATAGACTGTCAAAAATAATGTGTGCATTGTCAGGTCAAAGGCAAATTCAAAATATTCTTTTCTTATTTTAATTACAAAGTTCTTTATTAAAATTTAGTGTTTGAGTGGAATTGAACTTTACTCTTTAATTTACTCTAGCACATTTGCAATTTACTTCAATTTTTTAGAAGGTGGCTATTTTTCTATATGACCAAAAGAGGTAGATAGCCAAGATTGGCTTTAAATTTCAGCTTGTATAGAAAATATTCTTCCAATAAAATGATATAATTTTATTTTAATTTGCATTTTGCTGAAAGGAGGTAGGAGAGGAGAAGGGAGAATGAAGATGAGGTGAGGTGGGAACCATTTCTTTTTTTTTAAATGAGACCATCAAAGGTACATGTTAATCAAAAAAAAAAAAAAAAAGAATACCACATCTATTAAACCACCCTTAGTGCATTCAGTCCTGATTTTTACCATTAGCTTTACTATATTTCAGCACATTTTTACAGTCAGAAAATTACTTTCAGCCATTAAACATATTTTGTTCCTCAGTGTCTGATTCTGTGGGGATAAAAAGGCATAATAGCTGTTCTTTCATCTACTTTCGGAAGCACTTTTGTTAAAAGTTAACTAGAGAAGGGTGGAACACTAGGACATTCTCAAGAATACATTTCATTGTATGTTAAATGAAAATTGAAATTATTTATATTTGTTCCAAAACAATTATTTTAATCATGGATCAATCAGCAAATTTACCCTTATAATTACTTAAAAAGATTCTTTATTTTAATAAAATTTCATTGTGAAAATTCTCAGATGAGTTTATGTAACGGTATTTATTACATCATAACACTTTGTTCAAATTAGCCACTTCTTTGTAAGATGTTGGCAAGCTACTATGTAAACAGCATGTCCATGCAGGCATTCAGAGGATGAAAGTAATAAAATTCTGGTTTAAAGTACTAATTAGGAAGCTATTGGGGCTGCCTATTTCAATAGTTCATAGTCTAGCTGAAGGTCATGCAGACATAGAATGTGCATGTTTTGTTAAAATATTTCCTATTATTGAGATATATGCAATGGTTTTATGGAACCCACTGATTTCTAAGCTCACATGAGAACCTAGAGCTAGAATAAGCAAAGAAAAAAAGTATAATGTTAATATAAAAGATTTTAAGAATTTGAATAAAAATTGTTATTGCTATATTGTTGCCAGTTCCTTCTACATTATTGTGTTAATTATAAGCTAATTTTCAATAGTTAACATTTTGTTCCATTTTAATATGACAACACACATGCAAAATTGTCTTTGTAATTCAACAATGATTTAAAAGATTATTATTTTCAAAACTTTAAACAATTTTCAAAGAAAATTATGGCAGGATGTTGATGCTTTTTATTTTCACAAAAAAGTATTTGTTTTAGTCACTTACTAAAATAACAACAAAAACTTTCCATTTATGCATTGCTGACTCATATGAACATCTTATTGTCTTTTTTTTGGTATAATACTAATTGTGAGAATTCGTGAATAAATGGGCTCATCATTTCCATCAAATGGCAAAAGATGTGAGTAGATCCTTCTAGAACTCTGTCTTCATTTTTGAGAGCTGCTCTCAAAATGAAGGTCCACAGGGCCTTACTGGCAGTGCTTCATACGTGAGCATGCACTTGAGCACGCACACACATGCATGATAAGGTTTTTCTTTTTTATTTTCAGGGAGATGAAATGAAACAAGACTATATTGTTATGTATTCATGTCCTGATCTTTTAAAATAAATATGATTTAGAATTAGATTTAATGATTTCTAATAATAACAGAAGTCAGACTAATTGATTTTTGGCAACTTAAAATATTCTCCAGGACAAATAGAAAAAGACAAACATATTTGTAGTAAAGGGTGCATAATGCAATATGGAGGAGTGAAAGCTCAGGATTTTAGAGTGGAAAGAAAATTTAGAGATATTCTAGATTAGTCTTTTCATTTTAAAAAAGAAAATATGGTCTCCAGAAGTTAACTGATTTACAAAAGAACAGAGAGCTATCTAAAAGGCCACCTTACTTTCAGTTTCATATTATTTTTTTGTATTGTTTTTCTCCTATCACTTAATTCCTTTTATAGCATGTAATGGTTAATTTTATGTTCCAACTTGATCCAGCTGAGGGATTCCAGACAGCCGGTAAAACAGTGTTTCTGGGTGTGTGTGTGAGGGAGTGTCCAGAAGAGATCAGCATTTGAACCAGTGCACTGAGCAAAACCCTGCTCTCAGCAAAGTGAGCGTGCGTTCTTCAGCACACTGGGGACAGAGTGGGACAAAAAGCAAAGGAAAGTCAAAGTCCCTCTCTCTGAGCCGGGACATCCACCTTCTGAATCACACCTCTGGCTCCTCGGGGTTTCTAGCTTGCAGGTGGTGGGGCTTTTCAGCCACCACCATCATTTGGGCCAATTTTCATAATAAATTTTCTCTCTTTCATTGGCTCTGTTTCTCTGGAGAACACACAGCACTAACACTAATATATTATTTTATTCGTTTATTCATCCATTTATTCATTCCTTCTGCGTCCATTTCTACTAGAATGTAAGTTCTGTGAGGGCGGAATCTTGATTACTAAATCTTCAGTGATTGAACAGTGTTCAGCAAAAATGTGTGTTCTTTGAATGAATGTTGAATTGATTAATTAATTCATGAATATAAATTACCATTCACTGCTTAAATTATTGTATTCTAACTTCTATCCAGACTAAAGTCTACCATTGAAATTTATTTCAAAATGTGAATATCTCTTTTCATTTTTTTTGCCTCCTAATCTTTGCATTATTTATTATTTTTGAACTACAATTTACATAAAACTTAAATTTTACATACAATTTAAATTTAGCACAGTTTTTAATTATCTCTGAGTATCCCCTATATGACCTATGTAACTGCTACCCCATTCAAAATATAGAGTGTTTCCATTACTGTAACAGTTTTCCTTTTGCCTATTTTCAGTCAGTCACCCTCTCCACAGAGGTAACCACTGTTGTGATTTCTATTATCATAGATTAGTTCTTTGTACCTGAACTTTATTTAAATGAAATCATAGAGTATGTACACTTTTGTGTCTAGATGATTTTGATTAAATGAATGTTTTGAACTACACCTATGGTATGCCATGCTTTAGCCATTTTTTCCCTTTTTATTCCAGTATACCACTGCATGAATATACCAAAATTTATTTATTCAATCTCCTGTTGATGAACAGCTGGAGTTTTTCGAGTTTTGTGCTGTGATGACTACAGTTTTTATGCACATCCTGACACAAATCTTTTTGTGTATACTGTATATACTTGTATTTGGTGTTGGGGAGCAAATGTGTAAGCAAAGAATTTCTGAGTATAAAGTAGTTTTATATTTAAATTGAAAAGATATTGCTACAGGTTTCTGAAAAGGTTGTATCATTCTGCACTCTCACAAGAAATAGTATGACAGTTCAAGTTATTCTGTATTTTCTTTAAAAGCTTTTTTCATTTTAGTCATTTAATTGGGTGTTTAGGGGCATCTCATTGCTGTTTTAATTTTTATGACTATAATGACAAATGACGGTGAGCAATTTTTCTTATGCTATTGCTATTTCCCAGGTTTTCATCTTTGGCCTATACTTTGCATGTTTTTCCATGAGTTTTAAAGTATCATTGCTTAAGTGTTTATTGCATCTAAATGTTCTTCTTCTTGTTCCTTTCGATTCTATCAGTTATCACAATCATCTCTTGGATATTTCTGTTAGATTTATGTTCCTCAAATTTCTCACTCTCTCTGGGACCAAAATCAGTGTCAAAGGGCCAGAAACCACTATTGGGTTTCCTGTTCTTTGGATTGGAGCCCTACATTGTTGACCACGGCCAAGACACGTCTCAAAATCTCTGTACTCTCAGGACACAGGTGTGGACTGGGAGGCGTGTATGGGACTTTTTTTTCTCTCACAGTGATATCTTAGCCTATGTTTTACTTTATTGACTCCATTATAATTTTTCCCCAGAAGCATAAAATTCTATACTCTTAAAGTCAGGGGGAATTGCAAATTCTAGGAATACAAGCTGTACTCAATTTTGTGACTTGTGATTTTCCCCAGCAATATGAAATGACAGTCTCTCCAGATATTTCCAAGTCCTGTTCTGTAATACTCCTAATAAGGTACCTTTAGTTTTTCATTCATATCTATGATCATTTCCTATAGTAGATACTCAACAATTATTTCTTAAATTAATTCATTTAAAAATATTTATGAAGCACATATATTGTATAGATACTTGAAATAGAACAATGGAAAAATAAAGGACAAAAATCCCTTATCTAATAGAATAAATGACATTTTCTATACATGTATACCTGTATGTATAACTGCACCTTAGCTGATTGCATTTCTAATATCTCAGTCATACTGATTTGAGTGACTCTGTCTCTGATCACAGCTTCCTCTGAATCACTAATTTGTCCAAATCTTGTGGCCATTATAGGCAATTTGTGCCTAAACATTGCTTAAACAGATAATTTTTACCAAAAATTCCCATAATGATGATTTCTACCATATTAAGCCATATTTGCATGGGATATTACCAGTGATAAATAAACATTGAAGAAATGCCTTTGCAATTGGAATTCCCACAACTGCCATTTGAATATTGTTTTCTAATTGTTTACGTGCTCAGTAGAACAAGATTTGAAAACAAAACAGCATAAAACATTTGAAACATTTTAATCCACTTTGAAAATGGATAATAGCCTTTGAAAATATGAACTTCTTGATAAAATTCATAAACTTCATAATTTCCTATGAGATTTTATTTTGTATCAACACAGGTGAAAGCAATTCTCTGAGTTTTCACGTACTTTAAAATAAGTTCTATAGAATTGGCTACAGAGAAAGCTAAGGCTAATTGGAAGGTCCCTAATCAACAATCAAACATAGTCAATCCTTTGCTGTGAGGCAGCATTAGACTTTTATAAGTTTAGCAGAACCATTTTTTTTCTACTAAAAAATCCTTTGCTGAAATGACTTGGCATTATTTTTAAATGAAGAAATACCAGTAGAATTTTTAAGGTAAAAGAAAAAAAGTATAATAATAGCTAACATTAGTCAAACACCTCTAGTACATTAAGAAAATGTCATGCTTTTCTTACTTTGCTAGTGGTTTAGAGAATAGCCTTTGGAGGGAAAAAAAAAAGATTCAGATCTTGGCTTTGCTTCTTTCTAGCTGTGTAACTTTGGGCAGGTTACACTGGTAAAGTGGGGCTAATAATGACTTTAAATAATTGTTTTGATAATTCTGTAGGATGTCCACAAGGCACAGTGTTATACACACAGTTGGTACCCAACAATTTTCTAGTTATTTTTAATGAACAACATTAAAATAGGGTATTATTTATCCTTATTATAGATGAAGAGACTGAAGGGCTGAAACATTAGGTAATGGAAACAAGCAAACACAGCTACTCAGTAAGAGAATTGAAATTCTAACTCTAAATATTTCCACTCTCCAAAGCTGCCTTCAATTACAAGGATGGAGTCATTTTTTACCACCTAATCTGAAATGTAGAGATACTTGTATAGGAATCGGAGGTCACTTAGATTTAACTAGTCTGATTGGAAATGGTGAATTTTTAGTGACCAGTGAATTCAAACCTGGTCTGACACTAAACACCTCTAGAGTCCCAACGTAGGTTGGCCATACTTGCCATTGACACATTGTGATATATGAATTGTGCATACACACATGTGCATATTTAATATTGGGTCCCCAGATGTGTTCAGTCACTTAATTTCCTTCATTATAGTTTTAAATAAATATTGTCCACATCATATTCAAATTGTAATGTAAAGTTCACCTAGTTACTTATATATTTTTAATGATACTAAAGACTGATAACTCTAGAAATGATGGTTTTTATGCACATACGGAAGTAACATTCATCAGGTGTGGGGCAGGTGGCGGGGGGAGGAGGGGATGGGTAAATTCACACCTGACGGGTGTGGCGCAGGCTGTCTGGGGGATGGGCACGCTCGTAGCTGTGACTCTGGCAGTGCAAAGGCAATTTATGTTACCAAAGCGTTTATACCCCATAATATTCTGAAATTTTTAAAAAAATATGTTTTTTCATGCATTTAATCTTTTAATTTTAGTTAAATTGACTCACTTTCAGAACACATTGTGTGTCTTATTTATAATATACTGAATATTTTTCTTCAATTATTATTGTAGGCAATTTAGAGATCTCTTTTGGTTTTAACCCATATGAAAAGAAGGCAGTACATTATTTGCTACCAAATTTTTAATAGAAAAGATGAGTACGAATCCTCATCAATCTTCCTGTCCTGGTTCATTATAATACTTTTCTATTTGGTTCACTAGTGGCCCCATGTATTCATTTTTAAATTGTAATTTGAATCCTTCATATTAAATCGTTTTGATAGCATAATTTTTTTCCTTTGGAGATTAAAGAACACAACTCTTGACTCAGTTGAAGCAAATAATCCTCTTAATGAGAAGATGCACTCAGCCACAGTGTTTCTTTGATTCTTTTGGGTACAAGTGTGTTAATTAGAAATGAGTCAAAGGTAGCAGGAAGAGTTGATATCCAATTTAATTACATTTCCTTGAAATAATAGAAGTGGGTAGCTGACATACTGTATTCTCTTAGACATGCATTAAGAACAGTTTTGTATTATTAAGACTTTAAGCTAGCACAAGTAATAGTTGAACTTGCATTAGATAAATCTTTCCAGGTTTACTTTTTTAATTGAAGCATGATAAGAATAACATTCCTTCAGAATTTTTCTGTATTTAAAACTTTTTCAGAAAATGAGAAAATTTTTTGTTAAAACAATAAGGAATTTAACACAGAAAAAGTAGATTAGTAAATAAAGCAGCATCTTATTTTAGCACTGATTAGAAAAATAATCTTGAAACATCTTAAAAGTCTTAAGGTGACCAATTTAAGGGTTTTATATATGTAGCTTAAGCAGGTGCTAATATAATTATGTTTTCATATGTGCAAACATTATATATACTCTGAATTGCATTTAGATTGCATTTGAGAAAGTTACCTAAGGTTTATAATCATCTATGAAAGTTTTTTTATATCTAAATGCTATTGGAATATATCTAGTTCAGTGTCCTTCATTTGATTTTGTAAAAATTTATGAGCTCTCTATACTGTGGCCATGGACCCAACATTTTGGGCAGTTAGTACAAAGTCTATTTCTCCTATATCTCCAAAGAAATTGTAAGGATATAATTCCATTAAATGAATTAAATCACTTTCTGATTAAATGATCTAGGATAGATTTTGTAAACTGTGAAGATCCATACTTTATATAAACCTAAATACTCTCTGATACGGGAATAGTTAAATGAACTGTGGTATAATTATTCTGTGGCATGCAATATAATATTAAAAATACTGTATTAAAGTTATGTGTATTGATGTGCATACAGGAAATATGTTAACAAATGATTCGTAAAACAATAATTTTTTTTATTAAAAAAAGCAGTATCAACAAAAATACAAAGCTCTGTGTGTGTGTGTGTGTGTGTGTGTGTGTGTGTGTAAGTTTGGAAGGATGAGTTTTTCTGGATAGAGAAGTGCATATTGAAGATCATGAAAAAAGCGCATGGAAAATTTAGATTTTTTTCCCTCTAAAGTTGTATGTTAGTTTTTACAGTACAGTCACACAAAATACTATTTGTGTTTAGTACCTTAAATATTTACTATTTCATGAGAGATGTCATGTTGAACACACCTCTCGCCAACTTTCCAGGTCTTCCTTCGTCTCTCTCTCCCAAATCATTTTTTCACCCATTGCACTGTTAAACAGTCTGACCTCCTTCTCTAAAGGCTGGTGGCCTGACAACCTCAGACAGCCCATAAAGACTCAGGGAAGAAACGCAGGTTTACCGAGGCATTTTCTCAGCAAAAGTGTTTCTCCCACTAACAGGAAGCCTCTTAACATTTTAGGCCACCTGTTAAGAGAGTAAGAGTCTTCCAGTGGATAGGGGTGAGAGAAGAAATAAGGATATAACCACTTAAAGGTTGTATCTTTAATTCAATCAATATAGAAGTTAAGTAAATTCTCTAGATCAAGACGAAGTTATTTTAGTGCGTATCCACTACTGCCAGGGATTTCTTCAAGGCTCAACTCTACTTGTTCATAACTGCATTGTCAGCATGCTGATCAGTGCTTGGCACATGATTGGTTCATAATAAATATCTAATAATAAACTCTTGAATAAATCATTGCCTTTTGTGTCAAGATATTTTTTTCAGATCAATCACTTTCTGTGAGAGGCTTCACTTAGGAACTGATTACGCACCCAGAGTTTTCTGCTTAGCACTATGTCTGAATCACGGTAGTGCCTTTCAGCTATATAATGAATGAATTAGTGAATTGATGTACGAATACATGGAGTAGCGATGAGTGTTTCTGATAACTAAATCTTTATATCATTCCATTTAAAACTGATATAAAACTAGCAAAGAGAACGTTTTTGCTGCCAAGCATCTAACCTCATGTGATATTTATTTCATTCAATCTTCTTACTAACTGAAGTAAAATTAATTTCTTTTATTAGAAAGCTCTCTTATATGTATTTATTTTTGGTAAAAGATATTATTTTACTATGGCATAGATAAAAACAGTATTTGTGTTGAGCCTTAATGATGGTGATGGCAACTGTGGCTGATTTCATTGTTGAATAAGGCTCTCTGGAGAAATTACCATTGAAATTGCTCACACATTCATGCTGCTTTTAGTCTTTGTCTTAGAAAATGCTGTGACTACAATGTAGCAAACTAATTTCTACACAAAAATGTTACATGTTTTTAAAAAGAGTAAAAGAAATAAATTTTGGAAACTGAAGTTTTTTTATTATTAGTTTGCCTTTTTGCATAGGGGGCCTGTAATCTTTTTAAATTCAGAGGCAGCCAGTGCCTGTAAGGAGCTACTGCATGGCTGTCAGATGGTTGAGTACAAAATGCAGCGTTCAGGAACGTGGAATCTATATAGACAAACTCCTGGAAGCTTGACCTTCGTAAAACTATATGCAATTTTTTCCCCTAGTCATGCCCTGAGAGACATTTAATTTTAATATAGACAAATATCATGACTGATCAGGAATCAGGAGATAATAGACAGAAAATTTCTGTCAGAAAAGGAGGAATGCTTGAATAACCCTTCAGTACTGTAGGTTACGGGGAGAGGAGAGAAGTTGGGGACAGGAGAAGCAGGGGGTGACGGTGTCATTCGTCGCCTTGTCTTTCTGAAGGAGAGTCCTCCATGACTCGATCTGTTGGAGAGACTGAGGGAAAACTAGATGCAGAAGTGTTTTGTCACTCTTCCTCTTTTGAACCCTGGGAGGAGACGGTCAACAGGGACTAAGTTGGCACAGACACGGCGTGAGCAGGTACTGAATGTGTCCGCCGCGGAGGAAGATGATCAGTCGGATTAACCTTAATGACTTCCATGTGACACTGCAGGGACTGAGTCGTTTCTTCTGATTTATTGTGAAGCAGAACAGAAGAGGTTATATGGAGGCACGCAGTGGCCTTGCATTCCTTGGGGGCAGGCTGTCTAGCCTAGACAGCCACAATCAGACCTCAGAGCATCCCAGAAGCAGAGTTAACAAAAACAGTCTGAGTTTCCCAGCTATATACTCTAGGTGCGGAAAGCAATAGGATTCCCAGGGACAGAAGGACGCTGACCACACCTCAGCGCACACCAGATGGCTGGCACTGTCCCTGAGAACGCTGCCTGGGCACAGCAGAGTCCAACACAGAAGCCACCGTGAGACTCAAGCTATAGGAAAGAGGAGAGGCAGGGCACAGTCTGATCCCTGTCCTTACTTTATCTCTGTATGTCTTTAAATGAGAATATATGTTAAAGCTGGGAGAACCTGAGATATCATTAAATGATAAATGCACACAGTGGGATAATTAGGTCACTTAGAATAAACTACTTCTTTGCACATCTGAGTAGCACTATTAGAAAATTTCCAATTTCACTGTAAAAATGATGATAAAAATACATTACTTTAAATAAATATTTGGTTTTCTAACCACAATTTTTGTCTGTGTGTTTAAATAGACCCTAAGTACAGCCTTGTGGATAAGAAAATTCTTTGATTTCAAGTAAATTTAGCAATTATAAAACAGAAGAAAACAGATACAAAAAGCTCTTTATGACAGAAAATAGTAAGTGTAGTGAATATCGAATATATAATAAATTTAGAGAAAATCAATGATTATGGTTCCAAATGTATATATTTAAATTTATAGCAGCAAAACTGTCATTTTAAACATAAAAAACTTATAAAATTACATTGTTTTAATGCATAATTTATAGATTTAGTCTTGCTCTATAATTTTGTTATCTAATTTGAGACAAGCATAATTGGAAAATACAGACTCTGGAGCTAGAGTGACTGACTCAGTCCCTTATGAGGTGTGTGCACTTGGTCATTAATTAAATTTTGTTTTTCAGTTTCCCCATATGTGAAGCAGTAACAGCACATACCTCACTGGATTATTTCGTGATCCAAAATTAAAAATTATTCTAAGCTAAGCTAAGTGATGGGAATGGTGCCTGGCACGTTGAAAGCACCATACGATGCTTGACTTTTATTATCTTCAACCAGTGGTCAGCAGATAGAGTCCACAGCCAACATCAGATAATGCAAATCTCTGAAATATTAATTTCAAAATCATGCATATTTAAATATTCTTTCTCATTTCTGACCTTACAAATATTAAAATTCTAATTTTATATGTAGAATTACCAGGCTAGTGCATTATTTTCCCAATTTAAATTTTCTTCTAATTTGTCTCTGAGTTTTGAAGCAACTTATTAAAAAATAGATTAAAAAATCATAAACATTTTTGATAAGCTGTGCTGCATGTTTTCCGGAATGATTATTAAATATGTTACTTAGAATTCCTCAAGATTGTGAAATATTCCCATGCACACGATGCTAATTAAAAGGTCATGTATGCTTTCATCTTTAGCTTAGAGGCTTTATAAATATAGTCCCATAGTAGTGGGCAGAATCGGGACCCCGATAGCCAGGAATGCTTATCTCAGCATAGACGAACTTACATCTCTCTAATAATTAAAAGTGGAAAAATTCGTATTTTAAAAAAATTACGTAGCAAAGACTCTGCTTGATTTTGGTGGTATAGAAATACTTACCTTCAGTGGGCCTGCTACGTTTGGTTAAAATATATTCATTAACTTAATATTGAAAACTGTCCTCTGCTTTGAATGCTTCTCCCCGCGCGCGGAAGCAGGACGTGGAAGGGACATCACTGTCACCGCGCCGGTCCGCACAGTGAGATGGCAGCGTCTTAGCTTCCTGACGTCCCCCGGGAGCCGAGGCCGTGGAAACACACGAGCAGAATCCGTAAGAGCGAGCCCTCCTGGGAGAGGAGACCAGAAGCGCTTTTAACCGTGGTGGAGGAAGAGGAGCGGGAGAAAGCCGTGATTGATGGGGGCGAAGAAAGGCAGAAGGATTTGCGAGGAGCCCCGATGGTCTGGTGAGGACGGGCCGAAGATTCAGAATCTCCCGGGCACCGGCCGCGGAGGCTCAGCAAGCGCCCAGGTGCGACACTGGGGACAGGGAAAGAGGCCCTTCCCGCCAGGTGCTGCAGCCCTGAAGGCTATGCTGCCTGCTGCCCTAGGAGCAGGGGCTCCCGTGACCTGCCCTGAGGCGCGGCCACGCGGGCCAGGAAGTTCGGAGTCGCCGGCCAGTGGCGAGCACCGCGGGGCCACTGCAGCGGGACGGGGCGGGAGTGCCGAGAAAAATCCCGACGTTGGAGGCCCGGGGCTTTCTGCTGAGAAAAAGCCTGGAGGTCCTCCGGGGCTCACCGAGTTGGGAGTGTGACTGCTGGTGGCAGGACCCGGGCCAGCAGAGCTGGGACAGACAGGCCGGGACGCAGGCGGGACTGCTCGTGGCTGAGACAGGACAGGAGGGTCCTCCACGCCCCCTAGGTCTGAGCACAGGATGTGGCCTCCTGGGGCTAGGGGGAGGTCAGGAGGACAGAGACCCCCAAATGCACACACTGAGGCGACGCTCTCACGCCTCAGCCCTAAACGCAGCCAGAGCCGGCGGAGAAATACACCATGACAAGCAAAAGGAGTCCAGGTGCAGCTCGCCTAGCAGGGCAGGTGACTCGGCCGTTTACACTGGCAGCCTTACAGCAAAGGGACTTTCTCGTTTTGGAATGCAACTAAATTTTATTTAGTCTCTATTATTCTTTTAAACCAGTTCGACTCCTATGATAATCCATTAATCCATTCATGAGTGCAAAATCTTCATGAACCAACCGCCTCTTAAAGACCTCACCTCTCAGTACTGGGGATTGCGTTTCCAACAGATGAAATGTACAGGACACATTCAAACCATAAAACCAGCCTTTCAAGATTTTATTCGTAAAATATATAGAGATATTTTAGCGATTACATTGAATCTTTATTTTTTTAATTTTTATTATTATTTCAGCATATTATGGGGGTACAAAAGTTTAGGTTACATATAGTGCCCTTGCCCCCCCCCACAAGTCAGAGCTTCAAACGTGTCCATCCTCTAGACAGTGCGCATCGCACTCATGATGTATGTATGCACCCATCCCCACCCCCACCCACATCTGCCCGACACCTGATCAATGTTATTCCTGAATGTGCTCTTAGGTGATGATCAGTGAAACCAATTTGATGGTGAGTACATGTGGTGCTTATTTTGCATTCTTGGGATACTTCACTTAGTAGAATGGGTTCCAACTCTATCCAGGAAAATACAAGAGGTGCTATATCACCATTGTTTCTTATAGCTGAGTAGTACTCCATGGTATGCATATACCACATTTTATTAATCCACTCGTGTATTGATGGGCATTTGGGTTGTTTCCACATCTTTGCAATTGCTAATTGTGCTGCTATAAACATTCCGGTGCAGATGTCTTTTTTACAGAATGACTTTTGTTCCTTTGGGTAGATGCCCAATAATGGGATTGTTGGATCAAATGGTAGGTCTACTTGTATCTAACATGGGCCTGTTCTGAGCCAGGTTCTGTTATTAGCCCCAGTTTATCACCAGTTATGTTATCATAATTTGAAGACAAAATTTTCTATCTTAATAAAGCTGGTATTTAGGTTAATTTTGTTTTGTGTCCTTCTTATTCTTGTTCATTTCTTCCTTTTAACACATTTTTAGAATTTTAATGATTTTTAGGATTTTGAAATGTTATTGATTATTTAAAATTTTGTATTTGTGGTATACAGATAATTTTCTTAGGACGGGATTATAGTAATCACTTGAATATCTTCATATTCTTCCCATTTTTCTTGATATTTGTCCATTCACATTGGAATGTTCTTACTGATATGTAGCCAACACAATCCAAATGGTTCATGTCAGGGGAAAGTGTGCACATACACACACACCCCAATTCTCAAAATTGTAATAAAAGAATAAAACAAAAAGTGAACTTAATGAATTTATAGGTTACTGGATCAATTTTATTATGTATTAATGCATAAGTACATCCTATATTAAAATTTTCAAATAAAGAATCCTAAATATAGTTTTGCAAAATAAGAAATAAAACATTAAAATAAAATTCTATATACTGATCAATTCCCCTGTGAAACAATGAATTTCTTATTACTGATAATGAACTATTTCTGATATTAATTGCATTTTTATTAAATTTTCAGCCATATGTTCCTTTTCTCCCAATCAAGTGGGAATTGTATAGAAAGACAAAGAGGTTTCTTATATTCTTGGTAATTACCTAAATATACAAAAACAAGGGAATGATTAATAAATGTATCTTTAGCTCACATATTTCCTGATTTGCTAATAAGACCAATGTTTGTGTGTTGGTTCAAATCTTGGTTCTGTTCCCAAAGATTTACCATCCTGATCTGAGTTTATCTCATGTGTGTGAGGTTCACAGGTTAGGCTGAGATTTTGCAGATAGTTCAAATGTCAGTTCAGCCCTGAAAGCCTTTGTTATACTGATCTGTATCTATGCAAAGAATGTGTGATTTAAACATTAGGCTGGGCATTTTATGAGTTTCTGCACAGAAAGGCTGGATTCTCTTTTCAGGCTCTCCCTCCTGTAGTATTTCTTCCACATACAGTACTCTGGCCTATCCTAGCTTTTTTTCATTGTTCCCTCGGACAGAAAGATCTAGGTTATCTGTCAAAGTTTTAGCTGCAAATGTTGAACTACTGTGTAACTGGTGTCTACCATGGTGCAAAACCGTGAGAGAAGAAGAAACAAAAATAAAAACAGGAAGCTCACCTGTGACTGAGTTGCTTCTCCAGGTTATAAAGTTGGTCATCTCCTGCTTTTGTTTACTTTTCGTGGTTTTCAAGTAGTTTTTTGTTTTGTTGTCTTTGTAAATTACCCAAATTTTATGGTTGCAATTGGAGAGAGGGATAGATCTTAGTGGCTTAGAGGGATGGATCATCATAGGTAGAGTCAGTACTCCCACAGGGCAGACACTCGAAAAGTACGTATTTCCTTTCTATGGTAAGAGGTTGAAGGAATTGTCACCCATAATTTGAAAGGTAATATGTTTGTAGCATTCCTTAAGGTGTGTCTGATGAGTCCGTTGATTCTGTAAGCTTCCGAACCAGTACAGGGTTCAGCACTGACTTGCATACACATGGCGATTAATTGGCACCAGTTAGGTTATTGCCTTATGGCTGCCCAGCTGCTTGGCAGAAAGTAAGGTTGGGAAATCAACTTACATGTTTGCTCTTTAAAATTACCCATATCTATTATTTTTGAATTTGAGCAGCTGCTGTCTCTTCTGAAAATTGAATAAACACATCTGTCTAGGCAAGCTGCTAGATTTAAACAACAAAAAGGTTTCTGTTGAAGTAAATGTTTAAAAAGAGATTACATCCTATTGCTGCTACAGCTGTACCGGGTACTCTCACACAACTTACTTCTTTAACTAGAAAATAATTTTCTGAAGTTAACACACACTCTTATGCTTTGTAATTCATTACTAAGGGAAACAAAAAATAATAGCGTTATTTATTAGTTGAGTTCCTAATATTTAAGTGGGAATGGCATAGTCAAATACAAATTAATGATTAGATTTCCAAAAAAAGTGTTTTTTTATTTGCTTACTGATGGCAGTAGGTCTGGCATCCCGTATATGGACCCTGTTCTTAGATATTTTGAGCCAGCAAAATGTTTTAAAACACACAGCAGTAATAATTAGTATTGACTGAATTATTCATGTTCATTCCCAGGATGAAGATGGGGAGAGTATCCTGGCATCAATACATACAGGGCATGATTCTATTTTGGTAAGCCCCTGAAGATCATCCTCCAAGTCTGTGACAATTTTCTCAGTAATTCTCCCTTTTTTTACATGTTCTGTGCCTTGTGTTGGGTAAGTGGGTGTGTAATTGATTTCAGTTTGTTATAACATCACACATTGACTTCTTTGCTTTTCTCATTCAGAGAACTTTTATCTTTATTTATTTTATAGTTTATCAATGCTCATGCCCTTAAGTTGAATATATTATATGTACAGATTTATAATTGTTAGAATCAAAATAGCACTGCCATTTTATGTTGCGTAGAATGTGATAATGAAATGAAGGAATTATCTTTTTTCTATGAAAACAACACTATTTTCAGAAAAAAACTCTAAAAATAGAAATAGTCTTATATTTACAAATAAAAGCATATCTAGAGTGAATGAGATGTTTGTAACTTTTATGTCATAAAGAAAATAAATAGTATTAACAGCAAAGTGTCCTTATCTAGAAAAGTAACCAGGTCTGTGGGCTCCTGTATTAGTTTGCCATGGCTACAGTAACAAAGTGCCACAAACCGAGTGTCTTAGATGAGAGAAATTTACTGTCTCACTTCCAGCCTGTGCGTGCTGCAAGTGTGAGATCAAGGTGTCAGCAGGGTTGGGTCCTTCTGAGGGCTGTGGGGGGAAACTGTTGCAATCTCTTGCTTAGCTTCTGAGGGTTTGCTGGCAGTGGCTGGCATTCCCCAGCTTGTGCGTGCTCCCCCCAGTCTCTGACTTCATCGTCACATGGTGTTCTCCCCGCATGTCTGCCTCTGTGCCTCTTTGTGGAAATTTCCTCTGTCATAAGACGACAAGACACATCAGCTTAGGTTGCACCCTAATGACTTCATTTTAAATTGATTACCTCTGGAAAAACCCTCTGTCCACATAAGTTCACATTCTGAGGGACTGCCAGTTAGGACTTTAAAATATTGGGTGGGGAGTTTGGGGAAAAACAATTCAAGCACTAAGATTTCAAAGTAGTGCCCCAAATCAGAGACTGTGTTAGCTGGAAATTTATTTATTAGTCATTCCCTTGCTTTTGTACATTTTAGGTAATTTCCAAGAGTATAACAACCCATTTGGTTTACCTCTCTATTCAGTTCCTACTTGTTTTGGGGAAAAGAAATATACTGCTGAAAATTTAATAAAGCAAATTATTTAGTTCCATAAGGGCTTATTTCAATATAAGAATAACTCTTTTTTGTCTTTCATTTACATAACAAATATTTCTGAGCACTCTGGGAAAACAGACTTTGATTTAATGAAGAAGAATTCAAAGGGGCCCGCTGACCGGTGGGCTGCCGGCGCTGGCTTCTCTTTGGCCAAGTAAGAAGCTGTGGTCTAAGCAAAGGAAAAACCAAAACTTGAAATTTCTAATACTTGAGTTGCTCCAATAAAATATTCTCATTTATTAACACTTTGAAAACTCTAAACCACAGAACCAGAAAGTCTGAAGCTTCTAATTGTCAACAACTGTCATTATTCTCATTGGAAAATGGTAACGGAGTAATTAATGCAGGGCCTGAAGCCCGTGAGTTCGGGGCTATTTCTCTGCACTACAAGCCCGTTATCCAAGAGCCTTGTGTCCAGAAAGCCCAAATTCTCGAAAGAAATTCTTATCAAAATGTAATGTTGGACAGAGAATACGGATTCATGAGAAGAAAGTGGATTTGCAAAACCAAACGAGGCACAAACTGCAGTTGCTGGAGTGTGAGACGCTCGCTGGAAAGAGGCGTCTCTAAACCCGCCGTGACTGTCCTCTGTGCAGTGCGGTCCGTGGACACCTCTCAGGTGAGGAGAGAGCATTGGGTCACCCCAGGAGGAAAGAGAGCCAGAGCGGGGGTTTGCTGGTGACGTGCGCGACCCCCGAGGCTCCGGCTGGCCACGGCTCAGGCAGCTGGGCATGGGCGGGCCTGGGGGCCGCGCCTGTGCGCACCGGACGGACACAACGCTGGGGACAGCGCTGAAATCTCAGCTGCCACACACGGAAGGGAAAGGAGAGCTTCTGTTCTCCATCTAACTTTGGATACGTCCCGCTAAAATTGAAAACAGGAGTCTATACAGCGTAAAATTCACGACAGTCAGGGTACAATGTAAAAGTATTTGACATACAAACAAAATATTATATGACACATTCATGTGACAAATGAAAAAAACAATGTATTTGCCAACATTGAATTGTCTAAATGTTGGAATTATCTATTAATTTTAACTTAATGTTTAAATAAAAATTGTATATAAGTGTACAATGTGATGTTTTGATATGCATATACATAGTAGACCAATTACCACAGTCGAAGTAATTATCATGTCTATCTCTTCACATAGTTACCATTTTTGGGGTATGCAGTGAGAACGCAAAATCTACTTTCTTAGCAAATTTCAAGTATGTGCTACAGTATTATTAACTTCAGTCAACATCGTGTATATTGGAGCACTAGAATATTTTCATCCCAAATAACCTAAACTGTGTGCCATTGGACCAACATTTCCACATTCCTTCCTCCTTCCCTTGTAATCACTTCTTTGAGATACTTATTTCATTTCCTTTCCTTCCTTCCTTATAAACCCAGAAGTGGAATGGGTGAATCATATGGTAGTTCTATTTTTAACTTTTGAGGAACCTCCATGCTGTTTTCCCTAATGGCTGTACCAATTTACATTCTACACAGCAGTGTATAACGATGTCCTGTTCTCCACATCCTTGCCAACACTGGCTCTCTTTGGTCTTTTTGAAAATAGCCATCCTAAACGGCATAAGATGATATCTCATTATGGTTTTGATTTGCATTTCCCTGATATTGAGTGATGCTGAGCACCTTTTTATACAACTGTTAGCTATTTGTATGTCTGATTTGAAAAAAATACCTATTCAGTTTCTGCTATGGTTTGAATGTGTTCCATCCAAAATTTATGTGTTGAAGCTTAATCCCCATTGTGACAGTGTTGGGGTGTGGGCCCTTGTGGGCAGTAATTATGTCATAAGGGCTCACCTCTCATGAAATGAACTAGTACCTTGTAAAAGGGCTGAAAGGAACTAGCTCACGCCCTTTGTGCCTTTCTGTGTCTTGTGCTATGAGATGGACATCTTCTCCTCCAAAGGATGCAGTGACAAAGTGCCATCTTGGAAACAAAGAGACCAGATTCTCACCAGCCAGTGCTTTGATCTTTGACTTCCCAGCCTCCAGAACCACAAAAAACTAAATTTCTATTGTTTATAAATTACCCAGTCTGTGGTATTTTGCTATGGCAGCACAAAGAGTCTAAGACAACTCCTTTGCCCATTTTTTAATCCAGTTACATGATTTTTTGTTATTGAGTTGCATGAGTTCTTTCTTAGTTCATTTTTTATTGATATAACAAAATACCACAGACTGGGTAATTTATAAAGAAAAGAAATTTATCTCTTACAGTTCTGGAAGCTGGAAAGTCCAAGAGCATGGTGTTGGCATTTGGTGAGGTCCTTCTTGCTGTGCTATCACATGGAGAAGGGGCAGAGGGGACACCAGAACATGAGCCAGAGACAGAAATGGGCTGATCACATCCTTTTTAGCAGAAACTCACTCCTGCCATAACTAACCTACTCTGAGATAAGGACATTAATCCAATCATGAGGGGAGAACCCTCACCACCCAATCACTTCTTTTTTTTTTTTTTTTTTATTTCAGCTTATTATGGGGGTACAAAAGTTCTGCATAGATTTATTGCCCATGTCCCTCCCAATCCCCCGAGTCCGAGCCTCAAG
>CM052450.1:1004063-1023611 GCA_028533085.1 Varecia variegata | reverse complement strand
ACAGGAAGAGTGCGATGTACACTGTCTGGGGAATGGACACGCTTGAGGCTCGGACTCGGGGGATTGGGAGGGACACGGGCAATATATCTATGCAGAACTTTTGTACCCCCATAATAAGCTGAAATAAAAAAAATTAAAAAAAAAAAGTATAGTGATGCCTAGTATTTCAGCCAGAAATGGCAATGCATGCTATTGATATGATTTCTGAAATAATAACTGAAACTTCACTTACCACAACACAATTCCTACCACAAGAAATACATTTTTCAGTGATTAAGATTTAATAAAATAATGTATATACCCAATTTTAGATATTTAACTTCATGATAACTGAAGATTTATTTCTAAAATAAGATTGGTTTATAATCATTATTATTCTTAATGGATTTTCTGTCTTAGCGAAACTGTAAGGTTGGTTATCATTAAGTTAAAACAGTCTTGAGTCTTTCTTTTACCTCAGAAACCTAGATCAAAATTCACTTTTTCTGAATGGCTATCTTTGAGGCATCATATATGTCTGATGGGGATTCCACACTTTCAGGCTTAATATCCATGAGTTTTCCTTGTAAGGAATCATTTACCACTAAATATGTATAAATTATCTCAGTGTAAATTCAAACTCTCTTATGAATCCAATCCCCCCAAAATGTTCTACACACAAAATGAATAAATATATATGATTGTTTAAGTAATGGCATTTGTGACATTTTCAATAATTAATTTTGTGATGACTTAGACAAAAGTAGCTAAATTATCAGTTTTGTGGAATTTGAGATTAACAATGTTTTAAATTTATTTATATATGAAATATTATAAACAAGTAGAAAAATATATAAACCAATGAATCCACTGAATATAGGAGTTACATTTTTAGGAAAGATGAACCAGCAATGAAAATGTTTTAAGAAGATTTAGCATGTACATTGAGCTAACAAATTTTGGTCAATTGTTTAATATTTAGTCAAGCTGTTTAAAGTTCATTCAATCTAACATTTATTTTAAAAAGACCTTATGTAAAGAAATTCCTTTGAGTTTTCTGTCACTCCATAATACATTTAACTACACAAAGTAAAATAAGAAATATGAGTGTTTTTTAAAAATTCAAAATACTCATTCCTATTTATTTTAAAAAGTATAAAAGAGTGTTTACAACTTACATATTCTGTGTTTGATGATAAGGAAGTTCTATTGCAAAGCATAAGAAAGTAAACTGTCATAGTAAAATGAGATGTAGGAAATAAATAAATATAGAGTTGCCTCACAGAACTCGTAGGTGACATCCATTCAAAAGTAATAAAGATAAATATAAAGAAGAAAAAAGTAACAGAAAAGTGAAATAAACAGAAGCTTTATTCTTTAATATCAAAGGCAATATATGGAAAGACATTCTCCTAGTAGCTATAAATGTAAACACTAAAAAAAGAGTGAGTTTTTATAAGAAATAGTGTAAACTTGTGACAGAATTCTCAATCAGCTTTTTAGAACACATAGAAGAGAAAGAGTTGAAAAAGAAATTGAATAATAGAACAGAGAGAGAACATAACATATAGAAAATGAAAAACAGAAAAAAAAACTTTAGTGATCTTTTTTTCAATGAAAAAAATGAGCAAAATAAAAAGACTAGCTTATCAGTAGGGCTATAAAAATAATACCTAAGTAAAAACAAAATGCATTTCCTTTGAAACAACATTTAATCAACATTTATCCATTGCCAAAAGATAAGTGCATTTAATATTTTGTCAAAAATTTGATTTAAATTTATATAAAATAAAATGTAGGTATATATTCATATATACACCTAGTTTTTCTAGTTTGTGTAACATTCAATGACTGCGTATTAGTGCAATTTCCAGGTAAGAGAAATTAGAGAATTCTTGAAATATATTATGGTCTGTATGAATATTTTCTATTTCCTTTCAGGAAAATATTTTGCATTACTTAGAGTAATCATTTTAACTTAGAACTAGAGTCATACTTGAATTTTTCAGAAATACTGTGTATGTTCATGAGTGTGGTTTCCGGGACCAGATTCCCTGAGTAGAATCCCAGCTCTGCTTCTTACTGATTGCCTAATTTGGTATATATGGCTTAAATTCTATATGCTCTAATTGCCTCATTTGTACAACAAATATTATTAATACTACATTTCTTGATTTTCAACAGGGACATGGATTCAAAATTCAACATTTTGGGTGTGCTTTTAATGCATAAAAATATAACCAAAATAATAAAAAATATAAAAATGTACACATTATAGTTTTGGTGGAACTAGGTAATAGTCAACCCATACAGCCTGCAGTTTTAATGTGTCACAGCTAAAAGATGGTAGAAACAATGTGAAAGGAAGTGAAAAAAAAAAACACACAAAGTGAGACAAGGGAGGAACAAATAAGAGGATCTCAGAAAACACCAGCAAAAGTACACATGCTAAAGGTGCAGAGAAGACAACCATGTACAAAATATTTATTGTTTGCAGTAAAAGTTATACAAACTGGGATAGATAGGATTGTCTTCAGAGTTTGAAAGGAGCTAGAGAATCAAGCTATTGCAAAACAAAAAATATTTTTATCAAGTCATCGGCATTTGAGGCATCAAATGAGAAGAGACATTGTGGGTTGTAAATACCAGCTAGCCTGGAAGAAAGCACTCCTCTAAAGGAATCTTGGCATAATGGCTTACCCAGGAAAATTTCCACAGTCAAATATGACTAACACAAAAGAAGTCACACAGCATATTTAGAAGAATATTATATGAAAAATGAATTAGGAAATTATACTTTTTTAACATTTAACTTTATTAATTTTTCTTTTCTTTAATTGTTTAAAATATATTTTTTAATTTTAGAATATCGTGGGAGTACAAATGTTTTGGTGACATGGATTGCTTTTGTACTGCTTGAGTCAAAGTTATAAATGTGCCCATCACCCAGATAGTGTACACTGTATCCGTTAGTTATGGTTTCACCCATCCACTCCTCCCTCCTCTCACCTGCATGATTTCCATTGAGTTTTACATCCACCTATGCACATGAGTGCTGGTCAGTTAGTTCCAATTAAATACTGAGTACATGGGGTGTTTGTTTTTCCATTCTTGTGATATTTCACTTAAGGAGAATGGTCTCCTGTTCCATCCAGATTGTTGCAAAAGGTATTAATTCATTTTTCTTGTGAGCAACTGAGTAGTATTCCATGATGTACATATACTACATTTTATTAATCTACTCATGATTTAATGGGCACTTGGGTTGATTCTACATCTTTGTGATTGTGAATTGTGCTGCAATAAACATCCTAGTGCTGGTGTCTTTTTGATAAAATAAATTTTTTTCCTTTGGGTAAATATTCAGTAGTGGGATTGCTGGATCAAATAGTAGGTCTACTTTTAGTTCTTTGAGGAATCTCTGTACTATTTTGCACAGAGTTTTCACTAGTTTGCAATCCCACCAGCAGTGTACAAGTGCTCCTTTCTCTCTGCATCCACACCAGCATCTATTTATTGTTTTGGGACTTTTTGATAAAAGCCATTCTCACTGGGGTTAAGTGATTTCTCATTGTGATTTTAATTTGCATTTCTCTGATGATTAGTAACATTGAACATTTTTTCGTATGTTTATTGGTCATTAATCTATCTTCTTTTAAAAAGCTTCTGTTCATATCTTTTGCCCACTTTTTAATGAGGTTATTTGATTTTTTTTTCTTGCTAATTTGATTGAATTCTTTGTAGATTCTGTTCACTGGCCCTTTATTGGATGTATAGCGTGTGAATGTTTTTTCCCATTCTGTGAGTTGTCTATTTGTTCTGTTGATTGTTTTCTTGGCTGTGCAGAAGCTTTTAATTTAATCAAGTCCAATTTATTTATTTTTGTTGTTGCTCTGAATGTTAGGGTCTTCTTCATAAATTCGTTGCCTAAGCCGATATCTACCAACATTTTCTTCTAGAATTCTTAGGGTTTAATGTCTTACATTTAAGTCTGTTATCCATTTTGAATTAATTTTGGGGAGTGGTAAGAGACGTGGATCCTGTTTCAATCTTCTACGTGTGGCTATCGAATTTCCCTAGCACCATTATTGACTAAGGATTCTATTCCCCAGTGTATATTGCTGTCTATTTTGTCAAAGATCAGATGGCAATATGTGGATGGTTTTATACCTGGGTTCTCTGTTTTGTTCCATTGGTCTATACATCTATTTTTTCACCAGTACCATGCTGTTTTGGTTACTATAGCCTTGTGGTATAGCTTAAAGTTCGGTAAAGTGATACATCCAGACTTGTTCCTTTTGCATAAGTTTGCTTTGGCTATTAGGGTTCTTTTCTGCTTCCATACTAAGCATAGAATTATTTTTTCTAGATTTGTGAAACCTGACATTGGTATTTTGATGGGGATTGAATTGAAACTGTAAATCACTTTGGGTAGTACGGACATTTTAACAATGTTGATTCTGCCGATCCATGAGCATAATAGGTTTTTCCATTTGTTTACATCATCTGCAATTTCCTTCCTCAGTGATTCGTAGTTCTCTTTGTAGAGATCTTTCATCTCCTTGGTTAAATATATTCCTAGGTATTTCATTTTCTTTGTAGCTATTTTGAAGGGTGTTGAGTTTTTTATTTGATTCTCAGCTTGACTGCTCTTGGTATATAGGAATGCTACTGATTTATGTACATTGATTTTGTAGCCTGAGACTTTGCTGAATATTCATCAATTCCAGGAGTCTCTTGGCAGAATCTAAATTTCAAAATATTAAAGGGGTACAATTTTTTTTTTAATATGGGTTATGGATGCCTTGTATGATGCTTAAGTTGGAGTTTTTGGTGCTCTTATCACCAGAATAGTGTTCATTATACTTGATAGGTGGGTTTTTACCATTCAACCCCACCCACCTTCCCTGCTTCTTGGTTTCCAATATCCTTTACATCTCTTTGCACTCATGTGTGCCCATTGTTCAGCTCCTAATTATTAGAGAGTACATGGGCTGTTTGTTTTTCCATTCCTGAGATACTTCACTTAAGATAATCATCTTTGTTTCCATCCAAGTTGTTGCAAAACATTATTTCATTCCTTTTCAAGGCTGAGTAGTACTCCATGGTATACACACACACACGCACACACACACACACACACACACAATTTTCTTTATGCACTCATGAATTGATGGGCACTTAAGTTGTTTCCACATCTTTGCAATTTCAAATTGTACAAACATTTAAATACAGGTATCTTTTTGATAAAACCACTTCTTTTCCTTCGCGTAGATACCCAGTAGTGGGATTGATAGATCAAATGGTAAGTGTACATTTATTTCTTTGAGGAATCTCCATAGTGTATTCCAAAAGGGTTGTACTAATTTACATTCTCACCAGCAGTGTATAAATGTTCTGTTTTCACAGCATCTGCACCAAGATCTATTGTTTTATGACTTTTCAGTGATGGCCATTCTGATAGGGGTAAGGTGTTATCACATTGTGGTTTTAATTTGCATTTCCCTGATGATTAGTGATGTTGAGCATTTTTATATATATTTGTTGGCCATTTATCTATCTTCTTTTGAAAAAATTATGTTCACGTATTTTGCCCACTTTTAATGAGGTTGTTTTTTTCTTGCTGATTTGTTTGAGTTCATCGTAGATTCTGGATATTAGCCCTTTATTGGATGTATAGTTTTAAAATATTTTCTCCCACTCTGTAAGTTGTCTATTAATTCTGTAGTTTAATTCCTTTGCTGTGCAGAAGCTTTTTAATTTAATTAAGTCCAATTTATTTATTTTGTTGTTGTATTTACCTTTGGGTTCTTAGCCATAAATTCTTTGCCTAGGCTGATGTCTAGAAGTGTTTTTCCTATGTTTTCTTCTAGACTTTTTATGGTTTCATGCCTTACAGTTAGGTTTTTTATCCATCTTGAATTCATTTTTGTATATTGTGCAAGATAGAGGTCCTGTTTCATTCATCTGCATGTGGCTATCCAGTTTTCCCAGCACCATTTATTGAATAGGGCTTCCTTTACCCAGTGTATATTGTTGTCTGCTTTGTTGAAAATAAGTTGGTTGTAGGTAGATGGTTTTATTTCTGGGTTCTATATTCTGGTCTATGTCTCTCCTTTTATACCAATATCATGCTGTCTTGGTATTATAGTATAAATTGTGGCCACGTAATGTGATGCCTCCAAATTTGTTCTTTTTTCTTAAGATTGCTTTGGCTATTCGGGCTCTTTTTTGCTTCCAAATGAGGCATAGAATTATTTTTTTCTAGATTTGTGAAATATGACATTGGCATTTTGATGGGGATTGTACTGAATCTGTAAATCACTTTGGGCAACTATTTTGACATCCCCGAAAGAAATTATACTTATTTGAAGACCACTTACCAAAAATGCCAAAAATAAGCCAAATATGGTTAACAGATATTTTGTTATAAACTTAAATATAATTTACAAAGTAAGTAGCTCTATAAAGATCAAAAGGGAAAATTCTGAGAATTCAAGCAAGAGATGAAGAAAACCGAAGCAGATAAAATATGAGCTGACAGAAATAAGGTATGAAATACCTAAAAAAAATAGTCACAAAAACATCCAATTGAAAAAAGAGGAAAGAATAATTGTCACTATAGAAATCAAAGCAAGGGATTAAAAACTAGAAATAGAAGAAAAAAATGAAAGAGAGAAAAAGAATCAATGAAATGAATCAAAGAAAAGAAGAAATAGAAATTTAAAATGAAGTGTTAATAAATACCAGAGAGGAAATTGTAGAACAATACACAAAAAGAATCAACATATGCAAAAAACAGTCTCCAATAAAGAAAATCAAGCTATAATTCAATACAAAATTATTTAAAATAAAAGACGATTTAGTGCTAGACACTGAAAGAGATCACTATAATACAGGGAATTTTGAGGTTTAATAGTTTATGCAAGTACATGCGATGCATGTTTTAACCAAAATGTTTGTACCCCCTAATATCCTGAACACATAAAAAATAGTTAATGAAAAGATATTCTACTAAGAGCTTTGTATTTTAAATATAAAGTAAGGGCTTTTTCAGTATCCAAGTAGGAAAATCAAATCAATGTCACAGACAAAAATCACTCCAGGCTCAGATTTCTCCATTTAATGCTAGAACATTGGTGAATAACATTTATACAGTCATTAGAAAAATAAACTGTAACCCAATAAAACATCTTTAAGAGACAAAGACAATGACCAAACACTAAAATAGCCACAAATTCTGAAAATATTTTTCCTTTTCATCCTTCTCTAAGAAATGATGAGTATGGATTTCAAGAAAGATGATGAGGAAAATTATCATACAAGAACTAAGAGTGGGTATTAAATATGCAGGCATGCCTCCTTTAATTGTGTTTTGTTTTATTGTGCTTGGCAGATATTGCAATTGTTACAAATTGAAGGTTTGTGGCCACCCTGCCACCAGCAAGTCTATTTGTGCCATTTTTCCAACAGCATGTGCTTACTTCATGTCTCCGAGTTAAATTTTGGTGATTTTTGCCCTGTTTCAAACATTTTGTTATTATTATATCTGTTATGGTGATCTGTGATGAGTTATTTTTGATGTTACTATTGTAATTGTTTCAGGGACCCACAAACCATGCCCATATAAGACAGTGAACGTAATTCATAAGTTCTTTGTTCTGACTGCTCTGCCAACTGGTCATTCTCCCATTTTTCTCCCTCTCCTTGGGCCTCACTATTCCCTCAGGCCTATGAATAACCCAACAGTGGCTTCTAAGTATTCAAGTGAAAGGAAGAGTCACACACCTCTCCCTTCAAATTGAAAGCTAGAAATGATTTAAGTTCAATAAGAAAGGTTTGTTGAAAGCCAAGATAGGCCTAAAGCCAGGCATCTTGCTCCAAACAGTTAGCCAAGTTGTGAATCCAAAGGAAACATTTTTGAAAAAAATTAGCAGGGCTACTCTAGTGGACACACCAACGGTGAGAAAGTGAAACAGCCTGACGGCTGATATGGAGAAGGTGTGAGTGGTCTAGACAGCAGATCCAACCAGCCACGTTTGCTAGAGCCAAAGCCTTGTCCAGAGCAAGGCCCTCGCTCTCTTCAAATTCTACAGAGGCTGAGAGAGATGAGAAACCCCAGAAGAAAAGTTTGACTCCAGCCGAGGTTGGTTCATGAGGTTTGAGGAAAAAAGTCATCGCCATAACATAAAAGTGCAAAGTAGATCTGCAACAAGTTACCCAGAAGATTTAGCCAACATAATTGTTGAAAGTGGCTACAGTAAAGGAAAGATTTTTAAATACAAACAATCACCTTCTATTTGAAGAAGATGCCATCTAGGACTATCATAGCTAGGGAGAAGTCAATGCCTGCCTTCAAAGCTTAAAAGAACAGGCTGACTCCCTTGTTAAGGGCTAATGCAGCTGGTTATTTTAAATTAAAGGCAATGAAAATTTACCAGATTGAAAATCCTAGGGTCCTTAAGAAATATGCTAATTTTACTCTGCCTGTGCTTTATAAATGGAACAAGAAGCCTAGATGAGAGTGTATCTATTTACAGCATGGTTTACTAAATATTTACTACTACTGTAGATACCTACTGCTCAGGAGAAAAAAAGCTTTTTAAAATATTACTGCTCATTGACAACGCACCTAGTCACCCAAGAGCTCTGATGGAAATGTACAAGGAGATGAATGATGTTTTCACACTGGCTAACACAATATCCATTCTGCAGCCCATGGATCAAGAAGTAATTTTGACTTTCAAGTCTTATTACTTAAGAAATACATTTCATAATGCTATAGCTGTCATAGATAGTGATTCCTTTAATGCATCTGGGCAAAGTACATTGAAAATCTGGAAAGTAGTCAACATTCTAGATGTCATTAAGAACATTTGTGATTCATAGAAGGAAGTCAAATTGTCATCATTAACAGGAGTTTGGAAGAAGTTGATTCCAGCCTTCATGGATGACTTTGTGGGGTTCAAGGTTTTGGTGGAGGAAGTCACTGTGGATGTGGTGGAAATAGCAAGAGAACTAGAATTAGAAGTGGAGCCTGAGATGTGACTGAATTGCTGCAATCTTGTGATAAAACTTGAACAGATGAGAAGTTGCTTCTTAGGATGAGCAAAGAAAGTGATTTCTTGAAATGAAATCTACTCTTAATGAAGATGTTAACTTTTTAAAATGACAATAAATGATTTATAATATTGCATAAAAGTGATAAAGCAGCAGCAGGGTTTGATGAGATTGACTCCAATTTTGAAAGTAGTTCTATTGCGAGTAAAATGCTGTCAGACAGCATCACATCCTGTAGGGGAGTCTTTCATGGAAGGAAAGCTAGCCAATGCAACAAATTTCATTGTCTTATTTTAGGAAATTGCCACAGTCATCCCAAGCTTCAGCAACCATCACCCTAATCAGTGGTGATCAGACTTTGATGGCTACATTAACATCGAAGCAAGACTCTCCACCAATAAAAAGATTACGACTTCCCAAAGGTGCAAATGATTGTTAGCATTTTTTAGCAATAATTATTTTTAAATTAAGGTATGCACATTTTTATACATAATGCTATTAAACAATAGACTACAACATAGTGTAAACATAACTTTATATGCACTCGGAAACCAAAATTTGTGTGACTAGTTTTATTTCAACATTCCATTTATTGTGGTAGTCTGGAACCAAACCTCCAATATCTCTGAGGTATGCCTGAATTTAGCTCCGGAAATACGACTAAATCAAGCATGGAATTTAGGATTAGCAAGGAAGAATATAAGTGTTATTTTCTTAACCATGTAGAAATAACACAACTAATAAAATTAGAGAGAAAAGAAGGAAAAAGACAGTAGTAAGGATAGTATATTTATTAATTCTTTATCTATAACAACTTAGACTAAAGGAATGTTATGTTAAGCTTACAAATCAGGCAATACTTTTATGAAATTATTAATAGTAAAAATAAAAATCTTAAAAGGTAAATTTAAAAGCAGAAATAAAATATTATTAAAGACATAAACTATTTTTACAAATGCTCATGTAGCGAACAAAGAGATAACTGGCTTAAGAAGTAAGTTACTAGGTGACTCACTAGTGAAAGACTTTTTACCAAGCCTGATGACAGAAGATGACAAAACAACAAATATGACAGACAATTTCTGCCATAAGGACACTGTAAAGGGCTTACCTCTCATGTTAGAGAGACAAAAATATTCAGTGTGGGTCCCAAAGCTAAGCCAACTCTCTTCTGTCTGTAAGATCTGTTAGTCCCCAACCCCTTCTGAAGTTCTGCTTTGCACAGTTTCGGATACCTGCACTCGGTCCAAAATTATAAATGGAAAATTATAGAAACAAACAATTCATGAGGTTTAAATTGCACACTGTTCTGAGTAGAGTGACGAAATCTCACGCTGTCGTGCTGGGACGCGAATCACCCTGCGTCCAGCACGTCCGGGCTGGATAAGCTGCACCGGCCCGTGGCTCAGCAGTCCTCCTGGTGACTCGATGGACAGCTGTGGTGTCACGGTGCTTGTGTTCAGGTGACCCTTATTTTACCTAACTATTCTTTTTATTACTATTGTCGTTAATCTCTTATTGTGCCTAACTTATAAATTAAACTTTATCGTATGTACATAAGGATAGGAAAAAGCACAGTATGCACGCGTAGCAGATCGCACATAGCGCTGGTCACAGTTTCAGACACCCACGGGGTCCTGGAATGCTTTCCCCGCGGTGCGACGCTCTCACCTGTGACACAATACGGGAAGTAAAAAACCGTGACAATTTATGAAGAAATTAACAAAGGGGTAGTAGGCCAATGTAAACGTGAGGAAAATGGGTGTGGTTTAACGTAAAATTAGCCACAGACCTTCACTGTCTCCTAGAAACGCGTCCTTTGTGACGAGACTTTGCGGACGGTCCCGGCAGCGGCAGGGTCTCGCCTTGCCCGTGTGCGACACGCTCTGCGGGCGTGTTTGGGACGATGGCGTGCGGCCAAGTGACGTCGTGTTAGCCCCCATCTATTAGAAAACTCATTGTAGAGATGACGTGAGTCTTCTGCACACTCTGGAGAGCAGGTGAGCTGGCCTGGTTGACGACAAGGAACCTGAGAGAGCAGACACGGGACACCAAACGCCGGGCGCGCGCGAGGCCCTCGCCGGGAGCCGGCACCAGGGCAGCCCGGTGCCTGTCGCCTCCTCCCAGCTGAACCAGCTCGGGCTGCCCACGAACAGTCTTGCGGTAAGTAAAGGCTGGTGTGGCTTACTGTGCGGTAACAGAAGATTTATAATGCAGGGGCAATCACTTTATATTAGAATAGGTGTGACTTAAGTAAAACTATAAACTGACACTGATAATGACATTATAGAATCCCAAATTTATTCAAAATAATGATATGAGCAAAAACAAGAGTTTTTGTCTCATTCATGAAAGACAAAGGATCTGACACACATTATTGTTAAGAGATATTAAAGATTTTTAGCTCATGAGTAATGAATACAACAAAATTGAGTAAGATGTGGAAGTAACAATAAATATAATTAATTAAATATATCTGATTTATTAATATCCAAATTTAGAACCTGAAAACAAAGTATGTTTTCCCAGGTTTCCATTCAACATTTATGAAAATTGAAGTGTTCTAATATATTTCAATAACTCCAAAAATAGAAACAGTACAAATCTTTTCTGATCACTATTTAATGAAATTAGAAATTGATGATAATATTGGAAAGAAAAACTCCCTTCCACCTGGAAATTTAAAAAGCAAAAAGATCTCCAACCTTGGAAAAAGAAACCAAAATGAAACCACATATAGGGAGATATATTTCATAAATCTCACATATAGAGACAGAAAAATCTAAACATACATAGTGCCAAAGAATAGCAGAAAATGTTCTTAAGGAGTCATTCCCCCCAAAAATGCTAGGCTCAGTGATCACCGAAGTGGAAAGGGAGACAGGAACTGGGGAGACGGAAGGTGAAACTGTGAGGGAGACTTTTCCCTGTCTATCTTTTCATATTTTTAATATTTTCTACCATTACAATGTATTAACTAGTTTATATATAGACTATCATAAAGTCAAAATAAATTAAGAGCAAAATTAATTACACACATGATTGTGTTCGGTGAGATTATATTAGCTACCACAAAAGAATGTACTTAAATCTGCTACTGGTATGTAAATACTATAGATAATAAATATTAGTTGCATTTTATATATGTATTGAAAATCAGGAATTTTGCTGAGGTAGCCTCAACCAGTTCATTTAACAACAAAAATAATCAGTCTCATCAGTTATGAACACCAGCGCTATGTTCCTACTTGAGAGTTTAAACTCATTCTGTTGCAAATCATAGTCAACTGTCTCCTAAAAGTATGTCCTTACCGATCAAATGTAAAGGACCATACAAACTAGGACACCTGAATATCAGGTTGTAAGTGATGATTAAAAAGAAACAATGATACATTTGTATATTCTAGTAAAATATACAATGCTATATAATGATAGACTGGACACTAAAAAAGGCATTGTTAAATCAGTTATATGTATATCAATTAATAATGCCTTATTTCTCTTGAAATTCATCCAAAGAACTAAAATTAGTTGAAAATATGCAATGTATAATACATTGAAACAGCCAAATAGTGATTGATTTCTTTTGAGAATTGGCCAAAACAATTAAACCATAAATAGCATTATGGAAAAATAGAGAAAAATATTTGAATATTATCTTAATTGATGAATGTTTTCCCAGCAAGGATTTGCTAAAGCCTTATACTCATTGTGCTTTTTAAAACCAGATTTTTTTAAACTGCCCTTAAATTTTCTGTTTAACAAATTTTAAAACTGAGCTTTAATATCATCTTTAACTCTGAAAATATGAGGTTTGTTGCCACCTTTACGCTTGCAAAGTAAACTACTAAGTATTTATGTGAAAGCAATTTTAACTTCAGTTTAATAACAGAGAATTCCATATATCTTTGGAAAAAAATAGCAAGTCAGCAGATAACTTTGGTATTGCTGGTCCTTGATCTACAGCAAAAGCAAAGTTACGACTAGATTCAGAAAAGCACCTGTTACGAGCAGTCACTCTGGGATGATAATGGCTGCCTATAGAGAAAGACTGATTTTCCTCTAGGGAGGCTTTGGACATAACCATTCTATGAAACAAGCCCAATAATGTTGCAATATGTAATAAATTCAAAAATTATATAAGTTTTCTAGCCTCTGGATATTTTAAAGTATCAATAGTCTAAGATTCAACATTAAGTTTTATTATCAACTTTGCAAATATAATAGTAATGTAGTAATTGCAGCCATTTCAGGTAACAAAATACATTTCGAAAAATAAGGTGTAAATATTCTAAGTTATTGGAGTAAAAAGGAAGTCTATGATATTCTTCCATTCACAATCATATGGCATTAATTATGCACATAAATATTTATCTAAAAGGGTAATTTTATTTCCTTAAGAGTTCTACTAGTTTTCTGGAAAGGAATCGATGAAACGGAGTACCTATCAGACTTTCCAGTGAACTACGGTAGAGCCAATTATTTTGAATCATTTGTTACATACTTTGTTTACTTATTTCATTCATATGCCTTAACAGTGAGTTTCTAAATAAAGCTATCACTTCTAAAGTATATTTTGCTACCTTACTTTACTTTTCCTTCCTTCTACCTCCCTCCATCATGAGATGAATACAGAATTTTTAAAATAAAGAATAAATGCTCTTTATAAATTCGAAGGAGAGGAAAGGAATCATTTTGGTAAATTGAAGTCAAGTATGCTGGCTCATTTCAAGACCTATATTTCCTAGATGTAGGCACATACGTTTATTTGAGAGCAGGAAGTAGTTTTGCTGTGGTGATGAAGCTTAGTTTCCCTAAAAATTCTTAGATCAGCCTTTGCTTTTAATCTGAATTTCTCATTTGTAAAATATACCATCTTATCAAGAATCTGTGTAATGACAAGAAATTATAGTGAGAATCTTCGTGAGGAAACATTGATTAAAGATCATTTATTCTTATACATTCAAAAGTCAGATAGGAAAATAAAGTTTATCATCATTAACTGGTATTATTTTGCTAAATAGCAATAAGAATATCAGATAAGTGTGGACTACATACATTTCGCAAACTACCATGAATAAGAAGAATAGTCAGCTGCTACTCTCTAACACCCTGCAAGGACCTACTGTTACTTGTAAAAGAGAAGATCACAGATATAGAAAAAATAATTTTACACTTTGTGTGGAACCAGAGAAGACCCCGATTAACAAAAGCAGTTTTAGGCAACAAGAACAAAATGGGAGGTATTAATTGACCAGACTTGAAACTATACTGCAAGGCTGTGGTTATTAAATGGCACAATGGTTATTATTACTGGCACAGGAACAGGGACACAGACCAGTGGAACAAAACTGAGAATCCAAATATAAAACCATCCTCATATAGCCATCTAATCTTTGACAAAGCAGACAAAAACATACCCTGGGGAAAAGATTCCTTATTCAATAAATGGTGCTGGGAAAACTGGATAGCCACATGTAGAAGACTGAAACAGGACCCACACCTTTCACCTCTCACAAAAATCAAACAAGGGTGGATAACAGACTTAAACTTAAATGGAACTATTAGAATTCTAGAAGAAAATGTGGGAAAAACTCTTATAGACTTTGGCCTAGGCAAAGAATTTATGAACAAGACCCCTAAGGCAATCACAGCAACAACAAAAATAAATAAATGCGACCTGATCAAATTAGAAAACTTCTGCACAGCCAAAGAAACTGTCACAAGAGCAAACAGACAACCTACAGAATGGGGGAAAATATTCACATGCTACACATCCAATAAAAGACTGATAACTAGAATCTATTTAGAACTCAGGAAAATCAGTAAGAAAAAATCAAACAACCCTATCAAAAAGTGGGGAAAGGACATGAACAGAAATTTTTAAAAAGAAGACAGAAGAATGGGCAACAAACATACAAAAAAATGCTCAACATCTCTAATCATCAGGAAAATAAAAATCAAAACCACACCACAGTGAGATATCACTCAACTCGAGTGAGAATGGCCTTTATCAAAAAGTCCCAAAACAATAAATGTTGGTGTGGATGTGGAGAGTTAGGAACACTCATACACTGCTGGTGGGACTGCAAACTAGTGCAACCTCTGTGGAAAGCAATATGGAGATATCTTAAACAGATACAAGTAGACCTACCATTTGATCCAGCAATCCCATTACTGGGCATCTACCCAAAAGAACAAAAGACATTCTATAAAAAAGATATCTGCACTTGAATGTTTATAGCAGCACAATTCACAGTTGCAAAGATGTGGAAATAACCCAAGTTTCCATCAAAACAGGAATGGATTAATAAAATGTGGTATATGCATACCATGGAGTACTACTCAGCTATAAGAAATAAAGGGGATATAGCACCTCTTATATTTTCCTGGATGGAGCTGGAACCCATTCTACTAAGTGAAGTATCCCAAGAATGGAAAAATAAGCACCACATGTACTCACCATCAAATTGGTTCACTGATCATCACCTAAGAGCACATTTAGAAATAACATTAATCAGGTGTCAGGCAGATGTGGGGGCAGGGATGGGTATATACCTACATAATGAGTGTGATGCGCAGCGCCTAGGGGATGGACGTGCTTGAAGCTCTGATTGGGTGGGGAAGGGCGGGCAAGGGCAATATATGTAACCTAAACTTTTGTACCCCCATAATATGCTGAAATTAAAAAAAAGATTATCAATAAAGCATTTTTGTTTAAAAAAAATAAGATGAGAGGGATTGTTTTAAATTTTTTTGAAAGGATCACATTTAATAAGAGAAACTCTTCCAAAAGTATTTAGAGTTTTATGCTAGTGAACAACCTGGTTTCTCATTAAAAATTGTCTGGGGAGCATTTTAAAAGTACTGACGTGCAGGACTCAGGCATAATGGGTCTTGGGTAGAGCCATGACACAGGTGCTTTTTAAAAGTTCCCCAAGGGACTCTCTTATGGAGCCTTTTTCAAATGAAAATTGCACTTGCTTTATGTCTCTACACAGCATTTTCCATTTAAGCTTCCCTTCTTGGTTTTAATATCCTGTCTCATTATCTAGAACCTACATACCTTACTATAAATCTCAGTATCAAAATCACCTGAGAGTCTCATTATTTGTTAAGTACTTATACTTCCTAACTGGAACTCAGAGATTAAAGCACTTACTATCTGATATGGATACTAGGAATATGTATTTTTAATGAGCCCTAGTTGCTTCTGATGAAGACAACGCATGGAGATATATATATGACATTAGGACTGTCGGCTTTGCAGTCAGTCCGTGTGAGGGCTGGTGCACTTGCACACTTGTTCCCATGTCACCATAACCATGATCATGGGCAAGTCGATGTGCCTCTCTCAGATAAAAACAGTGCCACTTCCAGAGTCCATTATGGGGATTACATTTATTGAATATAAAGCATTTAACACAACGACTGGCATATATATACATTTTCAAAAATGTTACCTCAAATCATTATTTACATACCTATTCAATTACTCTCATCTATCCCTCCAGACGCTTACCTCACTTACGCAGTTCAGTAAGAGTGTCAGAAAATTTCCTATGAGGCCTCTTAGTGTCAGATGTTCTCAGTTATTTCAAGTATTTCTGATCATGACTTCAGTTATACTAACAATGATAAGCATTATACAATTTTAATATAAACACACATAATTATTAAATCCAATTTTGACTCCAGTGAAAATACTTTTTTGTGGGCCAGGAACATTCTACACAAATGATGAAGCTACTGTGTGATGGATTGATAACCCAAAGTATATCAAGTGTAAGAAAATAATAATACCTTCAGCCATCTTGGTTTAAATCCAGAATAAAGTAGCATAAGGGTAGTATAGAAAGTCACCTTCTCACTCACTCAGAAATCCTGGGTTTGAGATGTTCTGAGATTTATTGTTTGCGTCCAACAAAGCTAAAATATAAACTTAACATACAAAGAAGCAAGCTTAAATGGCAGACTCTTTTCACTTACTATGCATAGATGCATTACTGAGCACAGACTAACACATTTGGAAAGTATTCACACATTCGAGTTCGTTGGTTTCTTTCTTTTAGAAAGCTGATATATAATTGTCTTGACAGCTACATGAATCATTGGCCTGATTGTCTGTGGCCAGGGTAACAGGGTTTCATCTTTAAAAAAGAATATAAGGTGGGACAAGCTGAACTTTGCTCTTTTGGGTTAGAGGCAATTTGAGATTTTATGGATTTCTTCTCTTTAGGTATATTTAGCATAATATCATGGAAGAGCACAAATAAGACAAAGAGAAGCTACAATTTGTTATACTGTGAAAAGGTCATAGGCATATAATAATATTACAGATTAAATGTTATTCAATAAATGTTTGCTTTTCAAATTAGAAAATTTTGCCATTTTCTAAACACCAGTCTCTAAACACATGGATAAATTAAAAATAGTTCTATTTATTTCCTATTGGTTATACCATAATTTGCAAATATTAAGCCTTTTTGAACGAATTTGCCTTCTGCTTTAGAAAGAAAATAAATAAAAATCCAGCTAGATGCAGTGGCTCCCACCTGTAATCACAGCTACTCGGGAGACTGAGGCAAGAGGATCACTTGAGACCAGCCTGGATAATATAGCAAGACCCCATATCTAAAACAACAATAATAATAATAAATTAGCTGGGTGTTGTGGTGCATCCATGTACATCCAGCTACTCGGGAGGCTTAGATGCAAGGGTGACTGAAGCCCAGGAGTTCCAGTCTGCCGTGAGCTGATCACGCCACTGCTCTCCAGCCTGGGTGACAAATCAAGACACTGTCTCTTAAAAAAAATCCTAAAGATCTACCTCTGGGTAGTCTACTTCATTTTCCCAGGGAAGGAGAATTGATAAGGATTCTGAATAGTTTTATCTCTAGGAATAAATATAGAGGGTTGGATACAGCTCAATTTTTGATGAGCCTCAGAGGTAACTAAATTAGTGGATATAAGACAGAGGAGATGAGGGAGGTATTCCAAAAGTTTGTAACCTGATTTAATGTTGATATTATTATTTTTTTTTTAATTTATTTATTATAGCTTATTATGGGGGTACAACAGTTCTGGTTAAGTATATTGCCCATGCCCCTCCCAACCCCCCGAGACTGAGCCTCAAGGGTGTCCATTCCCCCAACAGTGCACATCGCACTCATCATGTAGGTAAACACCCGTCCCCTCCCCCCCCCATGTTGATATTATTCTTAAACAGGAGTTAACATTTTTTAGGGCAAAACTAAAATGATGTGAATGCACATTATTCATATTTTAAACTAGCAAATCATTTATTAAAGTGGACAGATGAGAATTATAAAATAATATGCATATTTAAAAATATACTGAATCAGTCTATGGAAGAAAAAATGGAAATAAATGCAAATAGCAATGATAAATGTTGATTTGTTTGATCTGAAAATAACATTTATAAGAGGATTTAAGGAAGAAAATAATAATTTTTATAACCAACAATATGACAAACTAAAGGCTCAAAAAAAAATGTTCTGGGTGCATCATACCTAAAAATATCCTGCTCTTGAAGTCAAAACTATTTTAATAATTATACTGCACTCATTCTCTCTGTTCTGATAACCTTGTTTTTTTATTTATGATGTTATTGATTTGTGTTCTCTTTCTTTATTGTTTGGTCAGTGTTTGGAGGAGTGTGTAAATTTTGTCGATCTTTTCAAAGGACCTACTCTTAGGTTTGTTAACTTTCTCTATTGTCCATGTACTTTTTAAAAATTGAGTTCTATTCTTATCTTTATTATTTCCTTCCTTCCACATATTTGGGTTCATTTTGCTTTTCTTTCACTAGCTTCCTAATGTAGATCCTTAGGTCACTGGCTTCAAAAGCATTAAAGCTAGTATTTAAAGTTTCCCTCTATGAACTGCTTTCCTTGCCAATATTCAGTGAATTTTGTTGGTTTTTTTTTGTTTTTTGTTTTTTTTCGCCGTTCAAGTAAAAAAATTTTTTTTTATTTTTGAAAAATTCACATACAGAATTTTATTCCACTTACATTCACCCAATTCATTCATTCTCAACAATTACTTTTAAATTGCTAATGAAAAATTCCATGAAACATTAAATAAAACTAGCTGATATTTTAAAGTATTTTTCCTGTTGACAAATAAGGAAAATATTAAAAAATCACAAAATCAAATAAACTAAAAAGTTAAAAATGTTGCTTTCCTTTTTCTTTTTTTTCCTTTTTTTTTTTCCAAGTTAATAGACTTTATTTTTTTAGAGTGGTTTCAGGGTTACAGAAAAATTGAGCAGAAAGTACAAAGATTCCTTCTACTGCCTAGTACAAGTTCTCTTATTAACATCCTGCACTGGTGTGGTGCATTGTTATGATTGATGCTTCAGTACTGATACATTATTATTAACTGAAGTTTATAGTTTATATTAGAGTTCACTTTTTCTGTTGCACACTTCGATGCATAATGTCATGTATCCACCATTATATTAATGCTATTATACAAAATCATTTC
>CM052450.1:986749-1003563 GCA_028533085.1 Varecia variegata | reverse complement strand
TACTTTCCTCTCACTTCACATTAAGTGTAATTATTCCTTTTTTTAAGCAAAAATGTAATGTGAAGCATATGGTGTAAATAGACTTTCTAGATTGTTAGTTTGTATTTGTTTTGGGCATTTTCATTCCATAGCATTTATTGCCACATAATAGTACATACACCTTTTTTTTCTAGCACTACTTTTCGCCTGCCACTCTGTCCTATAAGTTCTACCAGGGTAGAAGTGCTTGTGCTCGCTAATGTGAACTAGGGAACCAAATGCTTAGATAAAAGCCTGCCATGTTCCCAGTATTCAGCAAATATTTTTTGAAAAAAATGAGCTGAGCCTCCTGCCTAAAGAACTCTTAATTCATAAATGGGATCCTCAAATGCAACTAGGTGCTTATATATTGTCACACTGCGCTTGCAATGGCGACCTAATTGTCATTGTATCCAATGTTACTGTTGACACAGAATGTAATTCTTCCTTGCAATAACCACACCCCCTGCTGTTTTTAAAAAACAAAGGCCAGAGCTGAACATTATTACATTATAAAGCCACTCAATTCTAGAGAGAAAATGGACTCTGGTTTTATGAAAGTCATTCATATTACTCATATTGCTATTTTGTAAAGCAAATTTGCTTTTATTTTTTGTCAATGGTTTTTTGGAGTAGTCACTATATATTCTAATTTGGCAAAATTTTATATAAATGATAATCCAGGAATGATATATACTTTTCCATATTTCACTGTTGAGATAATTTAAGAAACTATGGGCAACTCTTGTGGGACTGTAACTTTAAAGAGGGGGTCAGAGGTGTGAGTACTGTGGGGTGATATTTGATGATAATCATTTTCTTCTTTCAAATTGAGATGTAAGTGCATTGTAAGTAGAGTTTCCCTTTTATAAAGAGAGAGGAACAAGAAAGTCAAGAAGTGTATAATCAAGGATACAGTGTAGGTTATTGATTTGATATTTAATTCATACCATTTTATGAACTTTAAATATTTGCACATTCTCAATTAAACATGAATCATAAGTATTGATTGATGGAAAATTTAAAGTCATTTTAAAGTATAAAGATCTTTACTGAAGTGCATTTCTAGGATGTTGTCACTTCAAATACACACTCAAAAAACCAGGAGGCACTGAAGCCTCTAACATGTATCTGTGCTGGACTCCCAACCTCTGTTCCGGCTGGGACCATTGTGCACGCCAGAGTTTCTTTCAAACTCACCAAGAAAATTTCAAAGTAATTTATGTGTTTACAAACATCTTTTTTATCTAGGACTTACAATTCTGACATTGCTTAGCCTCTTTTCCTCACAGAATTGGGTTGGTTATTAAGTTAATATTATGCCTATGCCATCCTACGTATGAAGTTAGACAATTTAAAAAAAATAAAAACTTTGTTTTTTCAAATATTTATGCTAAATTTTTTGACATTAATTATTGAGTGTAGAGATAAGAGGACAGTCATTTTCTTTTTAACTTTGGCAATTATGCCCAATAAAATTTATATTTGTAATTAATATAATATTAACATAAGCAAAACTTTGTTTTTTCAAATATTTATGCTAAATTGTTTGACATTAAGTATTGGATTCTATCATTCTCTTGAGTAAATTTTTTGGTAGTTAGAAGTTTAGAAATAATTATTTTCTGAATATATCACATTTATATTTTGGATTTTCCTGACACAAATTTATGTTTTTCTGTATTTTATCATATCTCTTAATGTTCTGAAAAGTTTTAGCCTTGGCATGGGGTTTATTTTATTTTATATTTTCTATGTCATGTTTTTTTATCTTGAGACAATTCTTGGCTTTGTTAAGGGTATCAGTGGCAAAAGCATCAACAAGCAGTGAAGCTCTGATCTTTTTGACACATGAAGTTATTTTTTGTAAATTATTTTACTTCTTTTTCATCTTTGGTAATTTGTTTTACAAAATTCAGATATTGCTAGTTTCAGCAAGACTGTTCTCAGGAATATTTTGGTTTCTAAGAAACTATTGTGATAATTTATTGAGGGGCTTTCACAAAACACATACATAAAATATTTTGTGATGTTTTATGTCTTAATATGTACTAACTTTGCTATAAAATATCCTTAACTTTTATCTTTATCTACTCCAGTGTATCTCATAATGTTCAATAGCCATGCATAAAACATCTGATGATTATGCTGTTTGAAATCTAGCTTGAAAGATTGCAATTTAAATAATTAGGAAATTGGTGAAATATTTTTCTTGCATGTCATTTAAAAATTTATTCTCCCAACTACTAAAACACATTTCTGAAAAGTACTGTAATTTATTGCTACCAACACATGCCAGGTGTGTCACTTCTGATTCTATTAAAACAGAGATTTGAGTTAGTCACTCATAAAATATTCTTATGTACAGAGTCTGTGCAAATGCAATGTTTACTTTGATAGAATGAGACAAGTGATATCAGTATATTGTCTATTGGAGCTGATGTACGATAAATCAGATGAAAGCTTAGCTCACATACCATGCTGCAAGAAAATGACAACCAAATTTGGAGAGTCTTAGGCTTCATGAAAAATTGATTGTTTCTCTAGATTCAAATGTGTGAAAATAATTGTTTTAATCAGACTTAACTATGATTTGCAATTCTTAATTTTGTGACATTGAATACATCTATGATTGAAAAAGAAGTAGTATGCTTTAGTTTTTCAAGAGAAGCCTAAGTATTATTTTTGTATCCTAAGTATCCAAAGACAATACTTTTAGTAGCATAGGCAATCATACAATAAGATTGAGTGGGAAAAGGTAAACACAATATATTTTAAAAATTATAAGCATTTATTCCAGGCATAATAGGACTAACTGTCAATATACTGAGTAAACTTTTAGTATTATTGGATTTAAACATCGGTATATAGGGTGTATACTACACGTCCATTTATGAAAGGTCCCCCATAACTTATGTTTATACTGGTTTAAAGTCATAGAGAAAAATGTGACTTGAAAGAGAAGCAGAGGAGACAGAGCCAGGCAAGTAATGTGATGCCTACAACTCTGTGCATTCGCTCAGGATTGCTTCTGTTCTTCGGGGGCTTTTGTTGTCCCATATAAATTTTAGGATTGTTTTCTCTATTTATTTGAAGAATATTATTGGTGTTTCGATAGGTATTACATTGAATCTGTAGACTACATCGGTTAGAATTGTCATTTGAACAATATTAATTCTTCCAATCCATAAGCATGGAATATCTTTCTATTTTTATTTGTCTTCTTCAATTTCTTTCAACAGTGTTTTATAGTTTCCTTCATATAGATCTTTTACCTCTTTGGTTAAATTGATTCCTAGGTATTTTATATTCTTTGTGGCTGTTGTAAATGGGATTGCTTTCTTGATTTGTTTTTCAGATTGTTCACTGTTAGTATATATAAATGCTATTGATTTTTGTATGTTGATTTGTATTCTACAACTTCACTGAATTTGTTAATCAGTTATAACAGCATTTTTTATACTTGGAAAAACTTTATGCTCTGTGAACAAGACTAGTTTGACTTCTTCCTTTCCAATTTGGATGTCCTTTATTTCTTTCTCTTAATTGCGCTGGCCAGGACTTCCAGTATTATGTTGAATACAAATGGTGACAGTGGCTATCCTTGTCTTGTTCTAGATGTTAGAGGAAAGGCTTTCAATTATTTACTGTTCCATATAATGTTAGCTGTGGGTTTGTCATATATGGCCTTTATTATTTTGAGATATGTTCTTTCTATATCTGATTTGTTGAGGGTTTTTTAATCATAATGAGATGTTGAATTTTGTTGAATCATTTTTTAGCACCTAATGAAATGATCATATAGTTTTTTTTTCTTGCTTCTGTTAATATGATGTATTACATTTATTGATTTGTATATGTCAAACCATCCTTGCATCTCTAGGATAGATCCTACATGATCATGGTGAATGATCTTTTTAAATATATTGTTGGATTCAATTTCCTAGTATTTTGCTGAGGATTTTTGTATCTATGATAGTCAGTGATATTGGCCTATAGTTTTGGGTCTATAAGCCCCCAAACTGTGATTGTAATGGGATGTCATTCCTGAGATTTATGTTATCTGGGTGGGTTTAACCCAATTCGCATGAGCTGTTTAAGAGAATTTTCTCCTGCTGGTTCCAAAAAGAGAAGTCAAAGAGATTTGATGCATAGGAAGGTTTCAACACCAGGAAGTTTTTCATTGCCGAGATGGAGGCCACGTGGCAAGAGAGCATTTAAACACTGAGATCAATCCCAGGTTTACGGCCAGCGAGAAAACCGGGGCCTCAGTCCTATAACCACAGAAATGATTTCTATCAGTAACTTAAAAAAGCTTTGGAGTGGATCTTTCCCTTGTACCAGGTGAGAGTGCAGCAGCGTGATAACCTGATTTCTGCTTTGGGAGACCCTGAACCCAGTTAAACTGAGGCAGATTGAGGACTCACAGAACCTGGAAACTGAGACGATAAATTTGTGTTGTTTTAAGCTGCTAAGTTTGCTCCAAGAATTTACCAAAAAAAAAAAAAAAAAAGCTAATACAGGCACTCAGTGTTTCCGCTGTCTTTTGAATTATTAGACCTCTCTAATGCGTAATCACAGTCACAGTCATCTTAGTCAATGGGACTGATTTTTAGTAATTTTGAAAGTGAAAATGGAGAGACCACAAATCCTTTTCTCAAAAGACACTGAACAAATCAAACTCCCGTGGTGACTAGGTGTACGGAGGACTCTGGCAAACGTCGCCTGCTTTGTGGTCAATCTTGAAGTCCCCACGTCACCTCGTGAGCAACGACTGAGGCTTCCGCTGCATTTGCATCATGACAGGGTCTAATCAAAGCATCTAGAAGGTGGGTATTGGTTGTGAATTGCAAGTAGCAGTTTTTCAGCTTCAAATTAATCACAAGATTTGATGTTGTTTGATTTCTTATATCAGTTTTAGAAAATTATAAGATATCTTCAAAAATACTGTTTGTCCCACTTTCTTTCCTGTTCATCTGGTACTGCAATCCTTTCTGAGATGATTGCACTGTACCTCCTAGATCTCTTACTCCTGTTTTAATATTTTTATCTCATTAATTTGTCTCCCTCTACTTTATTCTGATTATGTTCTTCCACTTATTTACCAGTGTAATAATTTTATTCAGCTGTATCTAGTTGGTGTTAAACCCATACAGTAAGCCCTTAATTTCTGTTATTGTATTTTTTAGTTCTACCTTCGAATTGATTTGGTTTGCATTCCTTAGCCAAGATTATGATTATTATGATTCTGTCTTTTATATTTTGGAAATGATTAAGCATAACATTTTAAAATCTATATTTGAAGGCCTCATTATTTATTTCTTATATGTTTACATGATAATCTTATCTAGTTTCATATGTGCATCTTTATTGTTTTACTAAATGGCAACTTTTGTAAATAAATGGGGCAATGAAATGATGTCACCTCCCTCAAGAGAAGATTCAGTTTTCATGCTGATATACCCAGATCACCTTAATCCAAATGTAGAGATTAATATGACTCAAAGCTGGATTGACTTTCTGTATTGACATGTCTGATTTTGGTTGACTCTAAGCTGTAGCATGACCTGTTGGAGTTCAAACGGGACTCAGAGTGTAGGCGGAAAGACTACCATTACACCAACACAGGTTTTGGCAGCCCACGACCCTCAGTTTTGCTCCCCCCAGTCCCAGGACACTATCAGTCTCTCAAAACTTCTCCTCTGATTCTTACACTTTCAGCTGTCTCTTTCTGAGTGGTCAGAGAACCCTATGAGAAATGCATTGCAAATCTTATCTCAAGTTTCCTTGTACTTGTAGTTCAGATCTTGAGCAATTTTTGATCTTTTTACAGATTTCTAGTTTGTTATCAAATTTGGATTGTTTAGTCATTATCAGAGCAAAATTAGTCTGGCTTGCACTTTCTCTCCGTCTCTCTCACGTATATTGTGTATCTTAGAGCAAACCTTTAAAATGCTTAAAAAAATAAGATCTGACAACTGTATTGACAATCAACACTGAAATTATATATCAAGTAAGATAACTTGTTTAGCAATTTTTTTAAAGTTTAATTTCTTGACAATAATATTGAATAGATGAATGGGAAATTTCTATATGACTGTATAATTTTAACATTATTTTATGACAATAAGCTATCACAAGATATTATTTTTTATGGAAATTTAAGTTGATATACCCTGAGGATCTTTACAGGCCAAACCATGCTGGTAATAATCTTCTGCTGTTCAATATAGCATATAGAATATGTATGTTTATTAATATTTATTTGTATATATGTTATATTTTTTCCAGTAAGTACTTAGTGAAATCATATGTGTTAAAAAGTTAATGTTAAAATCCTTTCTGAGGTACAGAAAAGACCCACTTCTAATTTTATAATAAATAATTCCCTTTTAATATATACAAATTTTAATACTTACCTTGTGACTCAGAACACAATACTATATATATTATGTATTTTACTTAAAAAACACAAAATCATAGGGTTTTAGCATTCTTTGGGGAATTTAAATTTAAATTGTTATGTTGAAGGTGTTTATGTTGAATACCTTGAATTGTGTAATAACACTGAATGTGGTTTTCCTTTATTATTTTCTTGTTGGTCCATGAGAGGAAACTGGAGGATTGTTGTTAGTTTTTTTAGTTTTGTTTTGAACTAGATTTTGGGTACAGGTTGGAGATTTTTAAATACATTTATATAATATTGTCATTGCCCTATAGGAGCTTACAATGTCATTTTATTTGATGATATAAGGTGCAAAAATGATTTCTCTGAAATTTAACCTTCTTAGTTACTCAAAAAAAACCCCATCACTTTGCAACAACAACATTTTGTTTCCAGAATATAACATATGTTTCAAAAATCACGTGATAACTCTGGCTCTTATAAGTGACAGGAGTGATGGTATAGCATCAGAGAATTTGGAGCAGGCAAAGTTTCAGTCTGAACATTGAAGGTCATTCTAGGCTGAGAGACTATACCGAGGCAGACACGTTCAGCAAACACAGTTTTGCTTCTCTCACATAAGCAAAGACAAGAAGTGGTTTAAGATTATATATCAGATAATTTGTATTTTATTTGAATAAAATCACTTTTTTTCTGAAACGTGATTTCAAAAAATAATTTAAGAATATTTTTGGTATGGTTATAGGTACCCATTATTTTTTGCGATAATATACAGAGGTTAAAATTTGGATCCTTAGGGATGCATTATATTTCTTCTAATATGTAGCCTGGACTGACAATCACTCCCTTCAATCATCTTCCAAGCTTAAGGGCTTTTAATCAGAAAACGAAATGGATCCAGTACAGATACCAGTGGACTGGGGCAGATATATTACTCACGGACAAGCAAGTAACGGTAGCGCAGACAACACATCCCAATGTTTCATACTTAGAAAATAAAGTGTATTCATGTAATATCAATTTATAATACCAATATCAATATCTATGTCCTGCACTTTATAGTTCATAGAATAGTATTTCCTCTACTGGATGCTATTTTATTAAGCAATTTTAATTATGGGCAAAAAATATTCAAATTGCATGGAAAAAAATTAGAGGCCACAGGTTATAAATATATTCTCTTATTTTATAAGAATCCAAGGCTAGTTATGTTTGTCATTTGAAAACTCTTCCTAGGAATGTTTCATAAAAATAATAGTTATGAGATAAATATTTATGTTAATTACAAGTTTTATATTTGATTAGCAGTAACTTCTATTGAGATCAAGAAAATCTAATATTAACCAACTTATCTTCCTTCTGAGAAATAGACTTTTTAAAATAGATTCATGTTATGTTGTCAAGTTTGGTCAGCAATGTTATAAACATTACCCTAGTCCAAAAAGAAAAATGCCTTTAGAAAAAAACACTAATAAAAATGAGGATCATTCTGGTGGTACTCTTTTATGTATTCATGTTTATGCAAAGAAAATTAAACTTGAAGACAGAAATATATGTAGAAAGATGAGTTCAATCAGCCATACAAAGATAATTTTGAAATTCCCCAAAGGTGTCATGCCCTTGTTGCTTAGGAATCTTATTCATTGGAAAACTAGGCTTTTTGTTAAAAGGGAGGATTTGTTCTAATTTGTTTTATTTTAAAGTACAATTTTTTTTATTTTATACTAAAACTTATTTAAAATTTGTATTTGTATGAAATTGGATACATATAAAACTAAGTGCCTTTCTGCTTAAGATGAGCATTTATTTTTTAACAGTTTTATTGAAGTATAATTGACATACAAAGAATTGCACACACTTAATGTGTACAATGTCACGAGTTTGGTCATGTGCAAACACCCATGATGCCATCATCACCATCAAGATAATCGACCTGCCCACACCTTCCAAAGCTTCCTTGTGACCCTTTTTTTTGTAGTAAGAAAATTTAACATGAGATCTACTCTCCGGACAAATTCTGAAGTGCACAGTTCCTTATTGCTAGTTATGGACCCCATGATGCAGAGCAGATCTCTAGAGCCTGTTGTCCTCATATAACTGCAACTTTGTACCCTTCAAGTGACAACTCCCCACTTTGCCCATGGCACAGCCCCTGTCAGTCCTGTTCCATTCTCTGCAGTTTCACTGTCATAGATGCCTCGTATGGGTGGGATGCAGTATTTGTCCATCTGTGACTGGCATATTTCACTTAGTATAATGTCCTTTAAGTTCATCTATTTTTCATATTTGGCAAGATTTTCTTCTTTTTAAGGCTGAATAATATTTCATTGAATGTATGTATCATATTTTCTTTATCCACGCATCTGTTGATGGACATTTAGTTTAATTCTATATCTTGGTTGATGTGAATAAAGCTTCAATGAACATGGCAGTGCAGATATGGCTTTGAAATATTGATTCCAATTATTTTGGGTATGTACCTAGAAGTGGGATTGCTGGATCATATGGAAGTTATATTTTTAATATTTTGAGGAACTTCCATACTGTTTTACATAGTTCTTGCACCATTTTATATTTACACTAACAGTTTACAGGGGTTGCAATTTTTTTACATCTCAGTAACACTTGTTATCCTTTCTAAAAAAATAATTGCCATCTTGACAGGTAGGAGGTGATATTTCCTGTAGTTTTGGTTTGCATTTACCAAATGATTAGTGATGTTGAGCGTCTTTTCATATACTTGTTGGCTACTCGTACATCTTCTTTGGAGAAATGTCTGTTCAGGTTCCTTCACCTTTTTTTAAATCAGCCAGTTGACATCTTTATTTGGGACCTCTTTCCCTTATTTAACCTAAACCTTTTCAAATATATTTTATTTTATTAATATTATTTTTAATTGACATCACAGTTACATACATTTATGGGATACAATGTGATTTTTTTGATGTATGCATCTCAAAAAAAATCATGTGGAATGATTAAATCAGGTTTATTAATATGTCTATCACCTCACTTATAATTTTTTGTGGTTATTTACCATTTTCTAAATCGGGTTGTTTGTTTCTTTGCCATCAAGTTGTAGGAATTCCTTTTATATTTTGGAATTCCTTTTATATTTTGGAATTGAATCCCATGTCAGATATATGGTCTTCAAATACTTCTCCCATTCTATAGGCTGCTTTTTAATTCCATTGATTGTTTCCTTTGCCATGCAGAAGCTTTTTAGTTTAATGTAATCCTATCTGTCTATTTTTGCTTTTGTTGCCTGTGCTTTTACTGTTATATCCAGGAGATCATGGCCAAGATCAAGTCACAGAGGTTTCCCCCCTATGTTTTCTTCTGCGAGTTTTATAGTTTCAGGTCTTATATTAATATTTAAGTCTTTAATATATTTTGAATTTGTGTATGCTGTAAAATAAGGGTCAAATTTAATTTGTTTGCTTGTGATATTCAGTTTTTCTAATGCCCTTTGCTGAAGAGACTGTCCTTTCCCCTTTGCTTATTCTTGGCACCCATTGGCCATACATGTGTGTGTTTATTTCTGGGCTCTCCATTCTGTTCCATTGGTCTATATGTTTGTCTTTATGCCAGTATCACACTGATTTAATTACTGAAACTTTGTAATATATTTTGAAATCAGGAAGTCTAATGCCTCCAGCTGTGTTCTTTCTCAAGATTGCTTTGGCTAATCTGAGTCCTTTGTGTTTCCATATGAATGTTAGAATTGCTTTTCTATTTTTGTAAAAGAATGGCACTAGAAATTTGATGGGGATAGCATTGAATCTGTAGATTACTTTGTGTAGTATGGACACTTTATCCAGTCTTCTTGTAATCCATGAACATGAAAGTTTTTCCATTTATTTGTGTCCTTAATTTCTTTCATCAGTGTTTTGTAGTCATTGTGTACATGTCTTTCATGTCCTTGGTTAAGTTTATTCCTAAGTATTTGATTGTTTTTGATGCTATTTGTGTGGGTTTGTTTTCTTAATTTCCTTTTCAGATGGTTGGTTTGTGTATAGAAATGCAACTGATTTTGTATGTTGATTTTGAATCCTGAAACCTTACTAAATTCATTTGTTAGTTCTGAGGAGTCTTTAGGGTGGTTCAACATGTGCAAATCAATATCAATAAATGTGATATAACACATTAACAGAATGAAGAATAAAATAACATGATTATCTCAAGTGCAGAAAAAGAATTTGACAAAATTCAATACTTTTTCATGATAAAAGCACTCAACAAACTAGGTATAAGTTCCTCAATATAATAAAGGCTATATATGACAAGCCTATGGCAAACATTGTCCTTAATAGTGAAAATGAAAGCTTTTTCTCTAAAATAAGGAACAAGGCAAGGATGTCTGATATCACCACTTCTATTCATAGTACTAGATGGTCCAGGCAGAATAATTAGGCAAGAAAAATAAATAAAAGTTATAAAATCAGAAAGGAAGAAATAAAATTTTCTCTGTTTGCAAATGATGTGATCCTACATGCAAAAAGTCATTTAAGCAAAAGACGAGATTGTACAACTTCTATTCATTATACTACAAAGAGCACTGAATTGTGATTTATCCATTAATCCCTTCTTTTCTTGATAAAGCACGTATTGAGTCCACACTCTCTGTGCTGGACTCTAGGGCAGGCAAGGAAGATGCAAACACAGATGGGTGAATATAATAAATATCTAATCTCAAGAGTCTGCCACCCTTTTTAAAGAATTGGGCACATAGACAAATAAAAAATAATAGAAATCAAAACATCACAGGTACCATATAAAGATATACAGTGATTATGTACCTATAATAATTAAAAATTAAAAAATAGAAAGCACTAAATGCAGTACTGGAAATGTTACTCATAGGGCGTGTTATGAGAGGAGGGCCACTTATCTGAGATGTGACCATGAAGGAAAGCTTACTAACGGAGCTGTGGCTTGAGAGGATTAAAAGACATTGTTCCACGAAAGGGCACACCTTGTGAAAGTTATGCAGTCTAGAAACACATGTGGTGAGAACACCAAGCATTTTTATGGTGCTCCAGTGAGAGCTGGGAATTGTGGGAGATGAGAGCGGGTGGGCTGATACCAGGTGTCTTTTATGACACACTAAGGGTCATGAACTGTGTTCTGTGGACTGATAGAGTCTTTTTTAAATCCTCTAGCAAAATGTCAGGTAAAATCAAACCCCCTGACGTAATTTCATGCAACACAGAGATCATGAAAATCACTAAAGGATTCTATTAATAGAACAATGAGTGACATGGCTTAATTGGCTATTTGGACTATTGTTGAGGCTATTGGAAACTATGATGGAGAATAGTTTGTGGGAGATAAGACAAAAAGCAGAAGAACTCTGCTTTGTTGGAATGTCCTAGAAATATAGATCTCAGCCATGAAACTGTTACAATGACTATTAATAGAACCGCAATTATCATTACTGGCTGCAGTTGTGCACGTGTGGTATATGCCAGGCACTGTGTTACTAGGTTAATGTATTATCTCATCATAATGCCAAGAACAAATCTATGAAGATAATATTAATATTCACAGTGTTGGTCCAGACTTTTGACAAAGCAGACACCAGGGGGTACCTAATATGCCAGGACTCTTCTCTCCCGACGCCGGGGAAATGCCTGCGAGAGAGAACAGGGACGGATCCAGAAAAGGAAAAGAAAGGCCTCAGACCACAATATAAGGCCATCCAGAGTAAAGGCACAGGGAAGGGAAGTTTAGGTGGAAGTGCCCTGTCCTGCTGCGGAGTGTAACGCGGCTTCGTGGGACTGCGGGGCAGAGTCTGATGCACAGTCCGCAGACACCAGTGCCCCCCACGCCAAGAGCAAGCCCTGCCTGGTGGCCCTGCCTGGTGGCCCTGCCCCGTGCGGACACCGGCTGGGGGCAGCTCCAGGGCGCACGGCCTCAGAGGGAACACGGCAAGTGACCTCAGAGCACAGTGACCGGAGCCAGCCTTTGGCTACGATTCCCCGCGTTGCAGGCCTAGGGAAACCATGACCACAGCCAGGACAGCCACATAACATGCAGCACCCAGTGCAAAATGACAATGTGGGGCCCTTTTTAAAAAAAAAATTAAGAATTTCAATACAGTAATGAGAGAGCATTAAACTAAGTTCGGAGCCTCCTTAGCACACAGCTGAGACACAATTGCAAGTATTTGTATAGTTAAATGTTATTTTCCTGCACACACTTCAGCGACAGTTTTAAAGAGGAAAGGTAGATTCAGAAGTACTTAGGAGTTGGCGTTGGAGTTGCCTGAACTTGGTGAATGATTCGATGCGTGGCCCGAGGGATATTTTCGGTGAAGATGTGAGATGGGATTCTTGATTAACATAAACTGGTAGCTTTACCAGAGACAGATAATTCCCTACCTATCTCTGACTGACTGGAGGCATAGACCCTGAGAACACTTTAGGACATGCTGATTTGGAAGTGCACTGCGACGTCTAACTGAAGATGTGACGGGCACAGCTGGTACATGAGTCAGACGCTTGGGTGAAAGGCCCAGGCAGAAATGAAAAATGTGTCATCAGCACGTTGCCAGTTTATTGACCCATCTGAAATAAGTGATGTGCAAATCCAAAATGGTTTTATTTTTATCCAATTATTGCCTTTGAGAAGGAAAAAATGTAGACCCTCAGCTGTCAGCTGAGAGCTGACCTTGTGCTAACAGCGAGGCCGGGCGTTCTCCAGCCGAAGGCAGCCGTTTCGCCGAGCGCCAATATCAGACAAGGTCATTCCATGACAATGATGGAGTGAGATAAAAACGAGACCCTGCGTAATCACGGCCCAGCACAGATAAACACAACACTGTCCACACTGCAAAAATGACCAAACAGCCCCTCTCCAGGCTGACGTGGGCGTCTGCTCCTCCGTTATTGATTACAACTTTTGCCCTGCTTTGTGTCCTCTGTCTCCTACTTAAAAAGTGATGGGTACACTGAAAGCCTTGACTTCAGCATGATACAATTTACCCACGTAACAAAAAAACACTGTACCTCCTAAATTTTTCAAAATAAAAATTAAAAAAATAAATTTAGAAAAAGTTAAGAAGTAAAAAACTCAAAGAAAAGACAAAAATATTAGGATACCTAATCACAGAACCAATCCACCTATTCAACATAATTCGGCCAGAGCTGTAAACCCGCGCTGGTGCTCACGGGTGGAGCAGTGGCTGCTGGCACGTCCTGCAGCCTTGTGCTTTTGGTGTATCGCTGCTGCGGGTTCTGCTATTACGTGACGTTTAATGACATGCCTCAATTGCAGCCACCCCACAGTGGGCCCAGCATGGGACTATGAATGCCCTTCTGTGCTCTGCCTGCCTGGGCTGTCACCATGTCCCTTCCACTGTCCCCTCCGTCTTCTCACACAGGCAGAGGAGCAGAGCAGCTAGGATGCCACCCCTCCCTTCTTGCCCTCCTCTCTGGTCTCTCTGTGTCTTCATGCACCACATTTCTGACAATGGGGTCCCTTCTTTCATGTTAACAGTGATGGCAGAAAAATGCGTATTTTCACCATATGTGGAAAGAAAGGGATAAATGCCACCATGCCACGTCCTAAATGCTTTGTCCATTACAGTAGTCACTATCCATATGTGGCTATTAAAATCAAAGTTAAATAAAATTAAAAATTCAGTTGCTCAGTTTCATTAGTTATCTTTCAAATGCTCAATTGGCATTTGTGGCTAGTGGCTAGTCAAAGGCGATATATCTAACCTAAATATCTGTACCCCTGTAATATGCCAAAATAAAAAAGAACAAAAGAAAAGATGAAAGAAAGGAAGGAAGGAAGGAAAAGAAAGAGAGAGAAAGCATTCCACTGATAAAGAGCTCACTTGATTAGATCAGACCCATCCAGGGTAATCTCCCTTTGCCATACATTAGTCATGGACATGATGTCTCATATTCGCAGGTATAGCTAAATTCAGTGGGATTACACAGAGTACTTATATATACCAGAAAACAAGAATCTCCGGGGCCAGTTAATAATGTACAATTAGCTTCTTCATTCTTGAAGGGGTGCCTTGACCCTTAAGCTTTGCAACTTTCTTTCTTTACAATGTGAAATGTTAATAGTTGATACACACACAATGTGAACTAGTTGAATTCAGATTTAGACCTTACGGTGAGAAATGCCCCTTCAACATTTCTTACTGGCATTAAAGTGGTTAATATCAGCCAGAGAGATTGCCTGGCACATCAGAAAAGCAGAGGGAAAGAAAAATTAATCCAGGAGGTCAGCAGATATTTAAGGCATGGATGGGGTAGTGAAGTGAAGAAAGGATAGTCAAAGAATTGAAGGTAAAGTAGAGAGAGCGTTTCGCTGTGTTGTCAAAGAAGCCAAGAAATAAAAAGTTTTGAGGTAGAACATCTCTTACAACACAGTCAAATGCAGGAAAAATGTTTGGATTTTAAGGAGAACCATAGGATTTGTCAATGGGTTAATAGAATGATGGGTGCAATAGAGTGACATATTAGACATATTGGAAAATCAGAATCAGGAGCAAATATATACAATGACTATTTGAATAAGGATGTGGTAGGAGATAAGGAAAACAAGATAAAAATATTTCAAGTTGGTTTTGTATTAAATTTTGTTGCTTATTTATTTTTAATATGAGAAAGACTAGAGATTATTTATAGGCATTGGGAAAGGAGTCAGTAAAGAACTGATAGGTTTGAAAATCCACAATAGGAAGGGCATAACTAATAGAGTAAGAATCTGGAAGCAAAGAAGAAAGATCAAATGAAGGATGACAGCGTAAATAAAGGTCATCCTGGGATTGCTGAGGAAAGGGCAAAAAGATGGGTGTCGAAATACAAATACATATATTTGTAAAGTGAGTGGACAGGATATTGCAGGAGAACATCCTGGATACTTTCAATTTTCTAAATGAAACAAATTCAAAGAAGTAATGCCATTTGTTGGGGAGAGTTATAGGCATTAAGAAACTTTATTAACCTAATGGGAGTTGGATAAATGCAATTCAATCATGAGATGGTGAGAGCAGGCTGGGCGCAGTGGCTCACACCTGTAATCCTAGCAGTTTGGGAGGCCGAGGTGGGTGGATCTCTTGAAGCCAGGAGTTGGAGCCCAGCCTGGGCAACACCGCAAGGCCCTGTCTCAAAAAAAAAAAAAAAAAAAGTTAAGTTAAGGAAATAACGGATGGGGCCAAGGCACAGCTAAAGTTAGGGATCAAGGTTTTTATTGGCATTCATTTATTTGCACAATTATTTAATGTTCTACATCGAAAGTTCACCATATTTTCTCTCTATATATACATGCAGTTCATTTGTAGCATTCTGGCATTGAGAAAGTGTTTATGCTTTGCTAGTTCGTGTTGGATTACAGATAGTAGGGTTATAGAGCACAGGTAGGTCATCTGAAGTGAGAGTAATAAAGAGTAAGGGGAAATAGAGAGGCCAGGCCAGGGCTGGTCCACTGACAGAAAATACAGAAAGAGTCAGAAGGACTGGGCAAAAGCCACGTGTGAACAAATAACCTTGGATGTATCAAAGATGAGTACATTGTTTAATTTTGTTACAATAGTTTTTATCAAAAATTTTAGGCAAGGAGTTTTATTTATTTATTTGTTTATAGTATATGTGATCCTTACTAAGTTTTTTTTTTTTTAATTTTTAACTAGGTAGCAATCTAGTTTCTTTCCTAATATGCCTACAAAACCTGAAGAATTACTAAAAATTCATTAAAATATTCCCAAGGAACTGGGATAATGTGTAATTATCTATTTTTATGTGACCTTGAATATGGAGAAGCAATAAAACAAAACATGAAAAGGTAATTGTGTTCCTTTGCCAGATGGATATTGAGGAGTGTGGGAAAGCAAGCGGCGTTTTGTGGCGCGGAGGTGCTGGTCTACGCGGCCGGTTTCTCTGACGAACGGTCCTAGAAGGGCTTTGTGCAAGGGAGGAGCCTGGCGGTGTGAATAAATCCGCATGCTTCCAGAATCAGTAGATGCTGCTTTCTTTTTACACAATGTCTTTCAAACGTTCCAATTTGTATTTTATATAGGACCATCATTACTGTTTTAATGGAAACTAATAAAAATAGTGTATTTAGAAAATAGACACTGCAGTTAAAAAACACCATTAAAATATGTTAAGAATAACAAATTCAGATCCTAAGTTGACAGTAGCACTTTGAGAAAGCATATTAATTCATTGTATTAAAGACACTTTTATGGAAATTCCTCATGAAAAGCAAAGCAACTACATTTCATCTTGACTGTGGGGGCTTCATAAATGATAGTTATTTTGTAGTTCAGTGAAGTGGTGTCAAAGGACAACAACAACAAAGAAATTAAATGGAAGAAAATCAAAAGAAAATAATCTGGTTTCTAGAATAATTTAAGCATCTA